>CM067308.1:49216874-49816874 GCA_034231615.1 Meghimatium bilineatum
GAAAATTAAATCATTTTCATCTTGCCTGCCTACGTAAATTACTAAACATCCATTGGTTGGACAAAGTACCAGACTACGAGGTCTTGGAAAAGTCAACCTCAATAAGCATTCACACATACGTATGAAGGCGCAAGCACGCTGGGCAGGCCATATTGTGCGTATGGAGAACTCGTGTTTACCAAAACAAATATATTATGGAGCACTCACGGCAGGATTTCGAAAAGCTGGTGGACAGAAAAAGCGCTTCAAAGACACGCTCAAGTTATCCTTGAAACATCTTAACATTGACGTAGGCGCTTGGGAGAGCCTCGCTCAGGATAGAACAGCATGGCGTTAGAGCATTAGAACGAGAGCACTAGCGACGGAAGAATTCAGACAAGAAACTGCAAGACAGAAGAGGACACGTAGAAAAGAAAAATACATCTCAACCTCACACAGATACCTTCTATTGTTGTCAATTCTGTAAAAGAACTATTTGTGCGAGCATTGGACTTGCTAGTCATTTAAAAACGCACTATTAACTTTTATTATTTTTATTATTTATTGTTAATATTATTATGGTTGAGTTTTTGGTCATCGTCGATCACGACGGACGAACATCATAACAGCACTGGAAGTACCACTGAATGTGTTCAATACATGATATTATACCAACTCTTTACTTAATTTCTTCATTTCGTATTTTATCTAGTTTAGTAATCATCGCAGCTCTTCTCATGCATTTCATTTTAGATGTAACAATTTTTCCTCTGTTGCGACCATGTTAAGGACCATCTTTGACATTAGTAGCAGAGTATTGGTATAAAAATTGTAGATATTATCTGTCTTTTGATTTCCAACTTCTTGATTCTGGTGAAGAGATAATTGTGAAAGTTGGTAGGACACTGTGTTTTCTTTCTGTCACCTTGTTTCTATTTCTAGTCTTCCAATTTTCAGAAATAAAATGTTGCCTTGATATTTAAATTCTTTAACTTGTTTCACTTTGGTGTTGTCTATTGTTATATATCCATTGTTGTTGCAGACGTGCTGATTTTCTTAACTTCTATTTTTGTGTACGTTAATTTTCATGTTGGAATTCTGACATGCTAATAGAAAGTATTGATGTGGTTTTGCAATTTTTAGTTATTTTTGTATATTAGACTTTGATCGTCGGCAAATAATAGTTCGCTGATTTCATTATTAATTTCCTCATCTTTATTTGACAATCAATATAAGGTAACTGTGTAAAACGTAACAACAGTTGTACTTACGTAAAACACAGGTTTTATAACAGTTCCACACAGTTACGACGGACTATCCCTAAAACTAGTGGGTAATGATGTGCACACAAGAACACATACAAATTACAATACACAAAACATATTCAACGTTTCAACCTAAAGGTCTTTATCAAGATTCGCATAAAACATCAAAGACGACGAATGGAAATTATCACAACACACAAACGTATCCAACAGAAATATGGATATGAGATGCCGGAAGGACAGGAAGTACATAAAAAAAACTTAAATATATCTGGAAACGAAACGAACAAAAAGATGACATAAGTTACGTAATAAAATGAATAAAGACGAAGACCACACCAATCCAGTACTAGACAAAAGAGTGATCGGAGTTGAGTCCAAAAGGCTTGAGTGTACCCAATTCAAAAATAAGATGATTTTCTAGGGCGTACCTAGATCTATCATCGGTGGTAAAAGAATCTAGTGGCAGTGACCTGAATATCAAGAGCGCCATGATGACTAACGCCATTGAAGTGTGTGGCCACAGGAGTAGGTGTTCTGTGCTTGATGTCATGAAGATGGTAACAACAGCGATCTCTCAATCTTAAGCCAGTTTCCCCTATGTACTGCTTGCAGCAGCGTTTACATATGATCACGTAAATACAATTACGGGATTCACATATAAAGGCCTCATCGATGGAGAAAGTGACCTGGGGAAATGAAATGGAGTGCATCTGAACTACATAAGGACATGTATAGTAACGGCCACGTGAGCAACGAACAGTGCCAAAATGGTCGGGAACAGTAGACTTAAGGTGACTATGGACCAAGATGTCCTTCAGATTTTTGTCGCTCCTATAAGTCACCAGAGGTAAGTCCTCGGGCCATTGGGCCATGTGGAACTATACCTCAAGCCGTGTGAATGTTGTATCAAATAAACTATATCGGCCTGTCTAACTCTTGTTGCGTTTCAGGTTCCCCAGGCCATTTGGAACAAGAACTCAAGCCGTGTGAATGTTGTATCCAACAAACTATATCGGCCTAACTGGTTCGAATCTCATCTGCTTTACAAACAAAGCGGTTACCGATGGTGGGAGAACTATGCAATCCATGTTTGGAGCAGTGGCGTGCATCCTGTACCAGAGAGGGAAGAAGAAATCAGTACAGCAAATACAACATTTGCTGAAATGTGTCGATATATATTGTATAATCAGACTGTTATACAGCAAAGAAATGATTATAAATATTATTAGGTGACGTACATACATTTTGTCATCACATGTATTGCACTTTTTTACCCCCTTTCATCCCCCTTGTCTACAACTGTCCAGAAATCGAGAATCACCTCCCCCTTCTCTTTCTACCTATGTCAAAAATAAATCTCCTGTCTCAATACAAAAATTGTGCAGAATAAGTATGAAAAACAATATACTTTGTTCTATAAGTATGAAAAACTATATACTTTGTTTGATAAGTATGAAAAACTATATACTTTGTTTGATAAGTATGAAAAACTATATACTTTGTTTGATAAGTATGAAAAACTATATACCGGTACTTTGTTTGATAAGTATGAAAAACTATATACTTTTGTTTGATAAGTATGAAAAACTATATACTTTGTTTGATAAGTATGAAAAACTATATACTGTGTTTGACATTTTTATAGCAATGTGTCAGAATAAGTATGAAAAACTATATACTTTGTTTGATAAGTATGAAAAACTATATACTTTGTTTGACATTTGTATACAAATGTGTCAGATTTCTACAATTAATTGAGTGTATTAAAAATGGTATTAAGTCAAATTTTTCTCAACCCCTCTCCTCCCTTAGTCAACAACTGTCGGATATTTCAGACACATCCCCCCCCCCTCCATATTTATTGATGTAATTTATAGTCAACGCTTAAGGTGTGTCGGTGTGCCGCAATGAAAACATCAAAATCCTCTTAATAACTGATATTTCTTTCTTGCCTTTGCTTCTATTTTCTCATTGTGAGGCCTCCATGTCAGTCTCTTATCTAGCGTAGTGCCCAAGTACACCGGCTCGTCTTCTGTTTTTTCAATAGTGCAATTATATCTCTTTATATTCTCGTTTATCTATTTATTCTGAGATTCCTTCTTATTATCTCATCATTGCATATATATGGCTGGTGTCTCTGATCGTAAGATTTCTTCATATAACTTCGTAATACTGTTTATTTCCTCATGGCTCGTGATGTAACTTAGTGACAGTGGCTCCTTTTTGATGTTCAAATTGTGTGATATTATGAACGAGGAAACAATGTAAGTCAAGTTAATTAAATCATTCGCTATCCTAATAGTTTATAAAAGTTATTTCTGTAATTGTTTTCTTACGGTTCAAATGTTCTTTTCTGGAGGTTTCTGCTAAATTGATTCTCAACAACTCAACTCAACGTGTGACAACTCAAAGACAGTTCTGGCATACCTGGTTCTTCACACATATATCTTAGTAAAGGCCCACGTGGGAAATAACATTGTGGTCTGCAACAGTCGGACTTATCATCAGCTTCTTCATCAGCAGTGGGGTGCCCAAAATATGGCAACTTCAGGAACAACAAATTGGCGGATAGTGGAAAAGCCTCTTGAGGCCAGCTGTGAATAACCCTCTGGGGAAATAAACAGCCGCTGACCAAATTATGTTGCTGACCACGAGGACGGGGTGGGATATCAGGCGGCGCTGATATCCCCACTGAAATACCCCATGTGTCCATTGACTGGCAGCATCAAAGCGAGTATGAGCCGCTATAAGCTCACGTTGCTGGAGTGGGGTCACTGACACCACTCCAGGAATGTGCCAGGTAGGGGAGGGGAGGGGGTAGGGATAGTGTTTAGGTAAGGTTAGAGGGTTGGGTAGGGTAAATGGGAAATTATGGATATTAGAACAAGAGAGAGCAATGTTCTTAAATCACCTTCCCTGAGCGAGAGATGCATTAGATCAAAAGAAATAAACCACAGAGGAGAATAATGAATACCTGGCAACAAAAAAATTATCCTAGGAGAGGGGAACTCTACCTCAAAACCCCTGGCAGATGGTGCTCGTTAACCTGTTAGTCAAGCTGGCTAGGAGAAGGAAAACTCCAAAATGAAACCTCCGCTGCCCTGTGGACAATCCTTGGATGGATAAGGGCTAGGGAAACACATCCTGACTCAAAAGTAAGATGGAAGACGGAGACACTGGACCGAAAGGTGCAAAATAGTCCAGCCATGGCATGACTGCCAAGGCTGAAAACCACAGTGTCACGCAATGACTTCACGTGTCAAATAAAAGGTTACAGATGATTCGTTTTGGTGCTTCATCTGTGGAATCCCGTCAGGCGGATGAAGTGCCGGGCTCTAAGCCTCGAAGGAGTGCACCCTCAGCGACTGGTGGTACCTCTGTCTCAATTTGTGGAGCCAGGAAAAGAGATCAGAAAAAAACTACTGGTTCAAAAAAATCACATATAGATCATGATGCAGACAAAGACAAAAATAAGCACTTAAAAATATTGCAGTGGAATGCAGAGGGTGTGTACAATAAAAAGACTGCACTTGCAAACCAATTATACACAGAGGAAATAGACATGCATACAGGAAAAACACCTCATAAACAACAATAGATTCAACATCCGAGGATACCAAACATTTCGGAACGATAGAGAAAAGAGACATAAAGGAGGAGTTCTTATACTTGTGAAAAACAATATCGTTGCCTCTGAAATTCAAGTAGACACAGAAGAACAGGCTGAAATCATTGGAACCTGTCTAACCCTTCCAACTAAAGAGGTCACAGTATATAACTATTACTGTCCACACGACAAGAGTCTATCGCTACATACAATTAACACAGAACAAGATAACTGTCTTGTGATTGGTGACTTCATTAGCCACTCACAGAGTTGGGGATATACAGAACAAGATACTAGAGGAGAAGAAGTGGAAGACTGACAGTGCGAGGTGAAACTTCAACTGCTTAATGAACCTGAAGACCACCCAACTTTCTACTCTAGAAGATGGCACACCACCTCAACCCCTGACCTAGCCTTTGCAACAGACGATTTAGCGAAAATAACATACAGGGAAGTGCTGGAGCAGCTTTGTGGAAGTGACCATCGCCCCATCAAACTCACCATTGATATTAACCATACCCCTACTGGCCCTACAACCACACCCAGATGGAACTTCAAGAAAGCAAACTGGAGTAAGTATGCTGACTTCACAGCCAAATTCACAAAAACCATAAATCCAAAGATTAAAAATGTGAACAAAACTGCACAACTCCTGGCTTCTGCACTTCTTCAAGCAGCCAAGCAAACCATACCAAGAGGTGCTAGGAAAAATTACAAACCGTACTGGTCTGACGAACTCGATGAGTTAGAGAAAGAAGTGTCAAAGGCCAGATACACAGCAGAAAAAAAGCCCATCCACAGAAAACAACATATCACTAAAAGCTGATGTAACCAAACTAAGAAAAACGACAATTACAAACACAAAGAATAGCTGGCATGAAAAAACAGAAAATTTAAACTTCGACAAAGAAGGAAGAAAACTATGGAAAATAACAAAAATGCTCAACAACGATGATAACAAAACAGAACCAGTAGCTATAGAGAATGGTGGAGATGTACTCACATGAAAAAAAGCTGAAAATCACTTTATACAGCATTACCAAAGTACTGCCTGCCACAAAGTCGATGAAAATAGGTGAAGAGAAGTAAGAAAAGAATTACGGAATATCGAAAAAGAGATCAGCAAAGATAAACAAGATGTCATGAATATTCCATTCACGATCAATGAACTAAATGAAGAACTAGCAGTATTAAAACTTAGGAAATCACCTGGCCCTGATGACATACCAAATGAACTGCTAATTCACATCGGACCATCAGCAAAAAAGAAATTAACAAAACTTTTTAACAACTATTGGGATAGAAAGGTCTAGTGCCACATGTGTGGAAAACCGCCATAATGATACCGATCTACAAGAAAGGCAAACCAAAAAACAAGGTGGACAGCTATCGCCCAATAAGTCTGACCAGCTGTGTTTGCAAACTAATGGAGCACTTGGTAAACAAAAGAATGATGTGGTTCCTAGAAAAAAATAAAATCCTGCTAAATCAGCAAGCTGGCTTCCGAAAGTGTAGATCAACTGAAGACCAGATTACGCTAATTGCCCAGGAAGTAGAGGATGCTTTCCAGGAAAAAAAGCAGACATCAGTGGTGTGGGTAGATATGGAAAAAGCCTTTGATTGTGTGTGGAAAGATGGACTCCTCCTTAAACTACAACAAAACAAAGTGACAGGGTGCATGTATTACTGGATAAAACACTACCTGCACAACCGAAAAGCAGCAGTGAAGCTTGAAATGAAGCACATCAGAAAGAAACTCTTTAAGCATGGAGTACCACTGGGAGGTGTTCTATCCCCCACTCTATTCCTTATATTCATGAATGACATTGACCAAATTCTCTCGCGTAAAGTAAATGCTGCAATGTATGCAGGCGATATGGTGCAGTGAAGAGAGCGTAGGCACAACAAAAATAAGGTTGCAAGAAACTATGGATAATTTAGCCATGTGGACAGACCAATGGGCCATGTCTATCAATGCCCAAAAAACTACATATACCATCTTCAGCATGTCCACCAAACCACAGAAAATCCTACTAACTATAAAAGGTCAAACATTGTCTAAAGATGAGACACCCACATACCTTGGAGTCACTTTTGATCCAAGACTTACATGGAAATAGCACATAGACAAGTGCCAAACAAAAGGTACAATGAGGACAGCACTCCTTAAAAAATTGGCTGGAACAGATTGGGGTGCTAATGGAAAAATTCTAAGTAGAGCATATACAGGTTACGTAAGACCAGCTTTGGAATATGGAATGTCAGCATGGGGGACTGCAGCCAAGAGTAACACTCAAAAGATCTCAAAGATACAAAATCGCAATCTCAGAATTATAGCAGGAGGTATGAATACTACCCCAATCACAGAAATGGAAACATGCACAGGTTTGCCATCAATGGAAGAAAGAAGAAATGAAAAAATCCCCACACAGTATGCAAAGTTCAAATGTTTGGAGAGTCATCAAATGAACCACAGACTAAGCAGACCTACAAAAGAGGTATCTTTCTACACTCCGCTAAACAGCTCCAGAAATCACTCACAGATACAGACCTACAAAACCTAAAACCACTAAACACCTTTAACACATACCCAATATGGGACAGGAAAAACTTCCCAGGAATTATGGACAATATACCAAGCATTATTTCGAAAACAGAAACTACTATACACGTACTAAAGGAGACAACTAAGAAATACATACAGGAAGCATACCCAAAGGATATATGGACACATGTATATACAGATGGATCAGCGAAAGAGACAGTATTAGATGGAGGATCAGGAACATATATAGTAACACCAGATGGAAAAGAAATAGAGAAATCCATACCCACAGGCAAACATTCCACAAATTTCAAAGCAGAAATGGAAGCCATAATAGAGGCAACCAAAATGCTCATGAATTGCTTGCCGAGTCACAACAGACGTTTAGTATTTCTAACGGATGCAAAATCAGTATTGCAGGCATTGACAGATCCAAAGAACACGAGCAGGAATGAACTTACGGCCTGCTTACTACACCTCAGCAGTACCACCAAAGAAACAGTATTGCAGTGGATCCCAGGTCACTGTGGCATACCTGGAAATGAAAAAGCTGATCTCCTGGCAAGGAAAGGGGGATCACTAGAACAAATAGAAAATGATAATACGTACTATGAATGTCAGACCATGTTAAAAGCAGAATATAAGAAAAAGTGGAAGCAAATGCACCCAACTGCAGAACCAAATAACCCCTACCACCAAATGTCACGCAAGGAACAAACCATCATTTTCAGACTACGAACTGGTCACAACAGACTGAGAAGTCACATGTTCCGAAAGCTGAAGATTGGTGAGAGACCTGTACAACTGTGGACTGAGTCAAGAGACTGCAGAACACATTCTTCATGCCTGTCAACTCTACCAAGAAGAGAGGGAGAAAATATGGCCTACTGAGACGGCACTGCTTCCAGACTTGATGGGTTCCATGGATAACCTGAAGCGAATCACACAATTCATTGAAGCTATTGGTGCTGTAACCTGATATCTGACTGAAGAACGATGAAAAGAAGAACAACAACAAATAATAAGACTTTCTTAATAAAAATTATGGGATCTCTGCTTCCCGTTTCTTCTTGATATAATATTTGGTTCATAAATTACGAAAAGTAATCGTTGGAGGTAGGCGTGACCCTCTGTCTGTTAGCTAAGATGCGTTGGAAAAGAATCACATCTTTCAAATATAGATTCAATTTACATTCACAACACTCTTCCTACATTTTCAAAGATTATTATAGACTCAAAGAAATAATGAAAATTCCATAAACGTGCCCAATACATTAAACTAATGACATCCTCCAAATGTCCTCTAATTCTTCTTCTTCTTATTCAGCGTTTATTCTCAAACTCCGCTGAAACTCTTGTAGTAGGACAATGGTCCTATTAGATTTCCAGTAGGATGTAGTCCAGAGAATGGAAATGCGTTGTGTGGCCGTTTTATTTGCGCCAGTGGCCCGACACATCCGTCTTCGGTGGATCCTCTAATTCAATATTACCAAATGGTGGTTGTGTGTGAATCTTCTAGATGTCACAACTAAAGAACCAAACTGTAGAACACTCTTTCTTTCTACTAGATCAATATATTTCATTACAACTAAACAAGTGACTTTTATTCTACACTTCCTAACATTGTTCCCTTAACACAGAACACCAACTTTAATTACACAAACTCCTATTATCAAATGCTTTCAACAATTTTTGTTTACATTTGAGATTTCTAAGTCTAAGATTAAGACATCAAATTCTTTGTTCATTTATCAATGCTTTTTCAACAGAAGACTAATTCATCCTATTTAATATACACGTTATTCATATTTTAGGTATTCAAGCTGAAGTTGTTAATCAATCTGTCTGTTCACGTAATTCTTAGACTTATAGATTCTCAACACATAGTCTAGTCTAATCAAATCTTTTATCCTAGCTCGTTACACACTTCTAACCACTCTAATCTAATTTCAGATAAGTTACAAATTTGCACTCTTGGTTCTCACACAAAAGTGCAGTTGAAATCACAGTTCTATCTTTCTAAAATTCTACTCACAGTGTTAGAAATACACTATCAATATGAACTTCCTCCACAATACATCTTGAAACAGTTGCAGCCTGTGATTGTGTTCTCATCAATCACTGATGTAAATTCCTATCCTTTCCTGTTCGCCACTTCATAATTTCTAACGATGTTATTCAGTGACTGGCTTCGGATCAGGATATGTTCGATCTTTTTGTATCTGGCGTCTGGTGATAACTACACTTATTTAGCGTCCGTCAGTGTACTTACTTATTCTTCTGTCCAGACGATATAGTTGTAGAATAATCTGTCTAGCTGCTTCTGGAAAGGTCAAGGACTAGTTTTCCCGCCGAATTTTCTTGCTTTGTTCGTGGACTCTTCCCCCTCAGAGGGCCACACACTCTAAATGTCCAAAGTCTGGTGTCGATTTTGATGAAAACAAGATGTTTTGCTATTCGTAACATATTTTCTAAGCTTACTCATTGGTCCTAATTAGGCCTTCAATTTGATAATTAGGCCTTACAACAAGATCCACGAAAACCCGATATTTCCTGCTGATCACCTTTTAACCGTGTGCCGCATGGCCGAGAGGTTAGAACGCTAGTCTCACACGAATGAGGTCTCGAGTTCGATCCTCCGGTAAGGACTGAGTTTTTTTCTGTCCGAGGGTAAATTAAAAAAACTAACCCTGTACATGACGTGGCGACAGCAAGAGCATGCGGCCTTTATCACACAGCTATTCAATCCTCTCCCTGCAACACCTGAACTGGTAAAATGCAGTATTGACAGTTTTTTTTGGGAACAGATCATTTTTTTTTAAACCAAGGGCATTCACTCTGGCCTACCTAATTATTGCCATATATCCGTATACAAAACTGCTACAGGAAGGCAAGGGATGGGTCAACATCCGTCACCCTCTGTTTCATAAAGTCTATACTTGTCTCTCATACTATATGACACTCTCATACTAAATGACACTCTCATACTAAATGACACTCTCATACTAAATGACACTCTCATACTAAATGACACTCTCATACTAAATGACACTCTCATACTAAAGTACAACACAAGATTTATACAACTTCACCATCTGTACAACACAACAGAATCAACAACTTCACCATCTGTACAACACAACAGAATCAACAACTTCACCATCTGTACAACACAAGATATTATACAACTTCACCATCAGTACAAAACAACAGAATCAACAACTTCACCATCAGTATAACACAACAGAATCAACAACTTCACCATCAGTACAACACAACAGAATCAACAACTTCACCATCAGTATAACACAAGATATTATACAACTACTTCGCGATCAGTATTACACAACAATATCATCAGAACAACACAACATCATCACATTCACTAACATTACAATCAAAAATCCTCAACTACATTATCATCAGTACTACACAATATATTCAACAACTTTGCCATCAGTAGAAGACAACATCATCAACAACTTCACCATCAGTACAACACAACAACTATGCCATCAGTACAAGACACCAACTTTACCATCAGAGCAACACTAAAACTTCACTAACTAAACTTCATGACTAACCTAAAAGCATTTCCAAATCTTGAAGTACGACCATGTCAGCGTCTAGATAGATCCCACCGTTCATGTACAATATCTGAAGGCGGACGACATCTGAAAGATGTTCCCGGTACTAACCCGGAAATGTTACCAGGTGCCTCTCGATACACAAACCTTCAAATATAAATAACAACATTGTGAGAACGATGACGCATAGATGTCTTTCATTAATGTTAGACAATTTCTGTGAAAATAAAATACAATAACATGCTCAACTATTGTACAAGCCAGCGAATATAGTCATACCATATTATGTGTCACCTTTTCATCGCGTTTTTCCTCTGCTACAACACTGGCATAATGATATTTGTACAGCTCTTGTAATTATGTTCCATCTGTGCCTTGATGATGTTTTGATGACTAACTAACAATGCTCAATCTGTGCCTTGATGATGTTCCGATGACTAACTAACAATGCTCCATCTGTGCCTTGATGATGTTCCGATGACTAACTAACAATGCTCCATCTGTGCCTTAATGACGATCAGGCAACTAACTCACAATGTTCCATCTGTGCCTTAATGGCGATCAGGCGACTATGCTACATATGAGCTTGCATATTGCCACTGGGAATATGCAAGCTCTTAGGAATGTTAGTTTTGTTGTTGTGCAGCAGCTCAGCCATTTGTTTTTCATTTGTATCAGCTTCTCTGACGTGATAACTAACCTGACTTCTTCATAGCAATCCCCATTACTGTTGATTTTAAAAAAAAGGATTCAAAACTGGTGACTCTTTCTAATTTGCTGTTGTTGATCATCATCATCAGGTGCCATGCCGGGTGGCGTAGGCGGTCATGGCTCCACACAGCTCTCTGTCCACAGTATTATGTATCAAAGTCGTTGTTGTTTCCTTGCCGTGCCAGGTTGTCAAACTGTCTAATATTTTCTCACGTTGTCACCCTCTGTCTCTGGTGCCTTCAATCTTGCCTGTTGTGATTATGTTCTCCAAACCTGCCTGTCTCATGAAGTGGCCAAAAAAAGATGATTGCCTTTTTCTTATATTGTTGATTAAGGTCCGTTTCGCATTTAACACTTTCAACACCTCTACATTAGTTTTTCTGGCAGTCCATGGTATTCTCAGCATTCTTCTGTAGAACAACATCTCTGTTGCCTCCAATCTCCCACTTTCCAGTTTGTTTATTGTCCAAGACTCGCACCCATATGTTAGTATAAGGGTTATATAGCACTGCAGAACTCTCTTTCTCACCTCTAATGACAAGGTCATATTACACGGTATATTTTTCATTTTTCTGAATGTTGTTTTGCCTGTCCTATTTTGCATCTTATTTATGTTCAACTTCTTCCATCTGCTGTAATAATTGTACCTAAATATTTGAATTGGTGGACATGTTTTAATACTATATCATTCACTATGATCTTGCAAGGTGTGTTATTTTGTTTCTTTGAAATAACCATTACTTCTGTTTTCTTGATATTTAAGAAGATGCCTTTCTCTTTACTTTCTGTGACTACTACATTAATTAAATCTTGAAGGTATTCCTAACTTTTTGCAATCAGAACAGTGTCATCCGCATATCTCAAATTATTTATGTTATTTCCTCCCACAGATATTCCTGGGATATCTACTATTGCACGCAATATGTTTTCACTGTATAAAGAGAACAGGTCTGGTGAAAGCATGCATCCCTGTCTGACTCCTTGTTTTATTTGTTGAAAAGGGCCAAATTGATTTCCTACTCTTATTGCTGCTGTTTGTTGCCAGTACATGTTCTTGATTATTCTTAAATCATTAATGTCAATGTTCAGATTCTCTAGCATGTGTATAATTTCGCTTTGTTTAACTTTGTCAAAATAATATTTGGAAAATAATAAACAACCTGAGATATGCAGATGACACTGTTCTTTTAGCAGAAAGTGAACATGAACTACAAAGACTAATAGATCAAGTCAATAAATCAAGTAATGAATATGGACTGGATATAAATATCCAAAAAACAAAAACCATGATAATCAGCAAAGACACAGAAGAACAGGAGGTAAACATAAACATACAGGGGGTTTGTTTGTTTTGTTTTTCGTTCGCTCCATTGTAACCATCACGGATATCCGTGCGATTTCCGCCGGGAGCGGGATTACGTTGTGCCACAGTTATGCGCCTTGTAGGCCTAGCACATCCGATTTCGGCATGCCTTGACAATTCGGGTGGGCTACCCTTAGCCTGTGGCAGCCTCTATATCTGTCTCCAGACACGCGTAGTGGAGACTCTTCACCCAGACGATTTTTTGCTCTTGTCTGACTCGAACGAGGTGTTCCACTGTCTATGAACTTGCCTCGTGTAATTGGACGTGCTGTGCCTGTGCCCATTGGGTACTGAACCGTTTCTCATCCGTGAGCCTGGTTCCTTAAGGGGAAGAACTCAACAGAGGAGTTGGACCCTGGCTCTTTCGCCCTCTTAGCCGAGGTGTCATTCACCGACATCGTGTACCCCTTGTCCACGTTTGAGTCTCACACCAAGCGTTTGAGAGCAAGGCGTTCTCGAGCTGAGCGTCCTTGTCCCAATAGCGCCTGAGCCCATCAGGTACTGAACCCTTTCTCTCTTCAAGTGTATTTCCGGTGTAGGAAAACCTGACAGTAGAGTTGGGCCAGGGCTAAATCGTTGTCCCTTTTGTGCCTGAGCGTATCGAGTACGGAACCCTTTCTCTTCGCGAGCATATTTCCGGTTTAGGAAGGCTCGACATTAGAGTTGGATTAGGTCTTCTGCTTTTCCAAACGCCAATGAATGGGTCTGGGTCTCTGCCTGTAAGGAACACAAGTAACTAGAAGCTCGACTCGAGCTGACGGAGCTTGTAGTTCCCCTTTCCTAGGAACTTTTCATTTTCTATTTGCAGTTCGCGCTGCCCTCTAGCACTGTTCTGCCCTTTCATTGTTTCATTGTACTCGGTATGAAATCTATTTGTCTCTCGCCATGCATCTACCTTTACGTACATTTTACATTGGCCGCCCCTCCAATGTTCGGACTGGACTGACTAGCTTCACTGTATGTCGACAGTGTCACTATATGTGGTGCTGCTGGTGGTGTCGGAGATATTGTCTGTCTCTTGTGCAGTCAAATCTCTTTCCATCTGCTACCTCCACATTCTCGGACACGATCCCCAAATGATTTGGCCAGAATCAGCACGAGCTGCTGTATTTCTGTTTCCAGGGTGCACCGCGTGGAGGTACATTTGGGATCTTGGTTATCTGCTAACCCTGGGTCCGCCTAGAGCAATGCGTTCCCTTTTCACCCCATACAGGGGGTGAAACTACAACAAGTAAAACAGTATCAATATCTTGGACACATAGTCACAAATGATGGCAGATGTGAAACAGAAGTTAAAAGGAGAATAGGAATAGCTAAAAGTACCTTCAATGACATGAGGAAATTATTAATATCTAAACAAATTACAAACAAGTTAAAAATGAGAATTATAAAATGCTACATCTATCCCATATTAATGTATGGCTCAGAAACATGGACACTAAATAAACAATTAGAAGACAAAATTGATGCCTTTGAGATGTGGGTATATAGAAGAATAGGGAGAACATCAGGGAAAGAGAAGAAAACAAATAAAGAGGTGATAAAGACACTTAATATGAAGAAATAACTACTAAAAGAAATAAAGATTAGGCAAATAAAATACTTTGGACACATTACAAGACATGACACTATATTGAAGACCTTACTTGAGGGTAAAGTCAAAGGGAAGCGAGCAAGAGGTAGGCAGAGATACAAGTGGGAGAGTAACATTACACGATGGACAGGTTACAGTCTAGCAGAGTGCACCACCAAGACAAGAGACAGGAGATGTTGGAGATACGTTGCAGCCAACTTTCGTTGCGGAGACGGCACTTAATGATGATGATGAACTTTGTCAAATGCCTTAGTGTAGTCTATAAAACAGAGGTACAGATCTGTTTTACCTCTATAGACCTCTCTATTGGTGTTCTCAATATATAAATAGCATTGTTGGTACCTTTGCCGTCTACAAATCCATATTGTTCTGGACTTATTTCTGATTTTATTTTGTTTCTCACTCTCTTCATGATGATTCTGATAAGTATTTTGGTTATTTCGCGCTTGAGGCTGATTGTACAGTGTTCTTCACATTCGGTGGTCCCAGGTTTCTTAGGTAAGGTTATAAATATGGACCTCATTAAGTCATCGCTGTTGTTGAGACTGATTGAGAACTTGCTAGCGGTTTCGTCGCTTGTCATAATCTTGGTCTTATTTCCGTTTAGAAATAGGTTTTGTTTTTCATTATGTTAGTTAATGGAGTTTCTGAGGTGTTGGAGACCTGTTTGACTGTGTGCCAATAATTTTGTATCGTCAGTATATCTTAGTTCTGGTATGTCGTGACCTCCGATATTGAGTGGGTCGAAGCTATTTCTGTGTATGCCATTTCTTACATTCCTCCGTATATTCTCAGCATAAATGTTGAAGAGATATGTGGATAGACCACATCTTGTGACTCATTATTCATGCTAAACCAAACAGATGTTTCACTATTTACTCTCACGACTGTTTGCTTGTCTGAATATAATGTTCTTATGAGGCGGATTAGGTGTAGCGGGAAACCCATGTCCAAAATAATATTTAAAGATTTTTATTTTGTATACAATCGAATGGTTTTGTGTAGTCAATAAAGCATATACAGATGTCGACATTAAACTCCCTCCATTTCTCTATAGTGTTTCGCATATTGAATATATTGTCTCTGGCGACTCTGCCCTGTCTGAAACATGACTGTGATTCCTTTAGCTCTTCTTCCAGCTTATATTGTAATCTTTTCATGATTGATACCAAGTAGTATTTTACTAGCGTGACTGATCAGTGCAATGGTTCTGTAGTTGGTACATGCCACGATGACTACTTGACGACTAACTCACAATGCTCCATCAGTGCATGATGATCTGATGAATAACTATCAATTTTCCGAAGTGCTACGATGATAATCTGACGACTAACTTACAATGATCCTTCTGTGTCATGATGATGTTCTGACAAGTAAAACTATCAATGTTTCATCTGTGCCATAAAGATGATTTGACCACTATGTATCTAACAATGCTCCATCTGTACCGTGTTGATGATTTGACGACTAACTAACTATCAATGCTTCATCTGTGCCACGATCATAATTTTACGACTAACTATCTAACAATACTTCATTTGTGCCACGATCATAATTTGGCGACTAACTATCTAACAATACTTCATTTATGCAACGATCATGATTTGACGACTAACTATACAGCAATGCTCTATTTGTGTCATGATGATGATCTGACGACGAACTCACAATGCTCCATCTGTGTCATGATGCGGCCATCACGACTAACTAACAATGGTCCATTTGTGTTTTAATGATGATCTGACGACTAACTAACAATGGTCCATTTGTGTTTTAATGATGATCTGACGACTAACTATCAATACTCTATATGTGCCATGATCTACTCTTATTCTTCTTCTTCTTCTTCTCGTTCGCAGTTTGACATGTCTACACAGCAAGTCCCGATTACTTAATAAATGCTGCTCTATTTGAAAGTTCCTCAGTGCCCCCATACATCTTTCTGTGGACAACCATCTCTGAGGGCCATTGTTCTTCCCTTAACTGGTTTAGTGTATTGCAGTCTTGCAGGATATGTTCAGTGGTCTGTGCTGCCTGCCCACAAGGGTACAGTGGTGATGGTACCAATCTTAGCATATTTAAGTGGCTGTTTAATCTGTTGTGTCCTGTGCTGAGGCGGAAGATAATAACCTGCTCTGCTCTGTCGAGATAGTGGTAATTGTCTTTTGGTTGGTCGACTTTCCTGATGGCTTTGATGAGGGTCTTCTTTTCTTGGTAGATGATTTCTTGGTCTTTGTGTTCCTGTGTTGCTCAATCCTTTGCCAGTCTGTCTGCCTCTTCATTTCCTGGTATGCCACAGTGGGATGGTATACACTGTAGTACTACCCTTCCTTTGATGCTCACTTCTCGCATGGCTTTCTACAAATCTGGCAGTTTATCGCTGTCAAGGGCTAGTAGGACAGACATAGCATCAGTAAGAAATACCACCTGCTGGCATTGGCTTGTTGTGTTTTTAATTATTTCTGCAGCCATGTTTAAAGCCTGTACTTCTGCAGAGTAGTTATAGCAGAATATTCCAGTTGGTGAACATGTGGATTCATTTTCTTTTTCTTGATATTTTATGTACACACCAGCACCTCCATCCTTCACTGCTCTGGTTGCTGATCCGTCGGTATATACTTGTATCCATGCTTCATACTTTTAGACGATAGAACAATAAATAGTCTAAAAGTATTCACAGATGGGTCCAAAGGAGAGGAAGGCCCAACTGGTGCAGGAATAGTCATACCAGACAGGAATATCAATAAGAGCTTTAAATTATCAGAACATACATCAATATTCACAGCTGAACTAGTTGCAATTCTAAAAGCACTAGAAATAATAAATGATAACCCACCTAAAAATTTAACAATCCTGACTGACTCATTATCATCAGTCCAGGCTATTCAAAATAAACAAGACAATCAAAGGCCAGATATAGTAGAAGATATACTACGCATAACAACAAACCTAGCTCACGTTGGTACGAGGGCTAATGTAATGTGGATTCCAGCCCATGTCGGAATACCAGGAAATGAAGCAGCGGACAAGGAAGCCAAGAAAGGACGAACACAAGGAACAGAAATCCAGGTAGGACTTGGCAGATCGGAAACCAGAAGCATAATAAAGGACACAATAATTAAGGAATGGACAGAAAAATGGGACAACAGTGCAAACGGAAGACATGCACATGCAATGCTAAAAGGACCCACTAGGACCACTCAAATAAAGGAAGAGCTGAAAATCCCTGCCAATAGGAAACTACTACGACTTAGACTGGGAAAATCATTACATTATATACTTGAACCAATATGTGAAGACTGTGAAGAGGAAAATGCAATAGATCATTTCCTACTCCATTGTCATAAATACAACCATCATAGGCAAGACCTAAAAGATTACTACCAAAACAATAAAATACCATATAAATTAGAAAAGGTTCTGGGCCATGATGTACCACCAGATAGGCTAAAACTAATTAAACAATTTATAACCAGGACTAAAGCCCTAATTTAAAAATCTAAGCAAAATAAGTCATTGTTTGTCATCAGTCTTTCCACAGGTCTCTCTCCACAGCTTTCAACAAATAACAACCGAGGAACGCTCACCACAGGATACGACTGGCAATATGGACAATTTTTGGCATAATCGCACGCATGGTTTTTCAAACTCCCCCAGGCATTAGTGTCACTCTTAAATAAAAAGGCAATACCAACGGAAATAAAGTTTACACAACTAGCAACATAACATTGTTTTGCAATAATAGCGCGCACGGTTCTCAATTCGCCCAGACCATAGGTCACACTTAGATAAATGGCATCTTGGCCACAAATAAACATCAACTCCACCCAGCAATATAGATAATTCATAGCAATAGCACGCACGGCTTTCCAAAAACCCAGACCATTAGGTCACATTTAGATAAAAGCTAATACGGCCTGATATAACCAAAATAGACTTCTGTCTTAGGTTGAAAGGATCGTGCCTCGGCAAAGAGGCTTAATCCCCCATCTAACAAACAACAAACAATCTGCGGTACATATCTTCAATCATGTTGCATACTATTGTTTTATTTTGAAGATTATTCAGTTCTATCATAGTGTGGTAGTTGTTTATGATGGTTCTGATAGTGAGATTTGGGTATTGCTCCCACGGAACTGGAAAAAGTGTTGGTGATATCTATTTTGTTATGTCTGGTAGTTCTTCCTTATATTTTCTGTTTAGTTTTTGGATCGGTGTATAAAACTGCTCCTCTTCAGTCTTCCACTGGCTAGGTCACTGTATCTGGCCCTCATTGGATGTGATAGCATGCTCTTGTACTTTTCTGCATGTACCATGGTGTTAGTGTCTCGCCTGTATGGTAAGGGGGGTAATGCCTGTAATTTTTCCATTTAATTTATGGGATATTTCTTCATGGCCCATGTGATAAGGCGAAGTGCTTGATTTTGTACTTTGTTCAGGGCTTGTAGATGGGAGTTGGCTGCTGAAGTCCATGCTGTTGATCCATATTCTAGTACTGGTCTAATTGCACCAGTATATACCTTCTTTAAAGTTGCCTCATTGCCCCCCCCCCCCCCAATTTGTTCCTTCCAATTTCCTCATTATGGCAAGTTTCTTTCTTCTCTTTGCTTCTATTTTCTCAATGTGAGCCCTTCATGTTAGTCTTTCATCTAGCGTAGTGCCCATGTACACCGGCTTGTCTTCTGTTTGGATATGTACATTTCCGAGTTTTATCTCTCCTGCTTTGTCCTTATTTGAGAGTGTGAAGAGTGTTGTTGAAGACTTTTCAGCATTTATCTTTACCATCCATTTGTCTGCCCATGCAGCTATGTTGTCTACTGCCTTTTTGTATATATTTTTTGTTGGCGATATCTAGATGTTCTTCTACACACCACACCACCAAGTCATCAGCGTACATTGCAGCTCTTACACAATGTAGCAATTCACAAATTATATCATTTATGAAGACAAAAAAACAGAGTTAGAGACAACACTGAACCTTGAGGAACTCCATGTTTTATAAGAGTTGTTTTGCTGTTGTATCTTTCCATGGTGACTCTTGCTTTCCTATTGTGTAGGAAGAAACGGATCCACTTTCTCATGTTGCCCCCAACTCCGTTTCTTTGCAGCTTTATTATCATTCCATCTTTCCAGACCTTGTCGAAAGCTTTTTGAAGATTTATCCATAGGGTGAAAACATTTTTTCTTTTCTTGAAATGCATCTTCTATGATCTGGGACAGGAATGTTATGTGGTCTTCTGTGCTGTTACACTCACTAAACCCAGCTTGTTCTGGTACCAACTGTTACACTCACTAAACCCAGCTTGTTCTGGCACCAACTGTTGCACTCACTAAATCCAGCTTGTTCTGGCACCAACTGCTACACTCACTAAACCCAGCTTGTTCTGGCACCAACTGTTACACTCTCTAAACCCAGCTTGTTCTGGCACCAATAGCTTCTCCGATTCTAGGTACCACTTTAGTCTTCTGTTGACCATCCTCTCCATTGTCTTGCAGACACAACTTGTTAGACTTATTGGTCTATAACTGTCGGGCTTCTGTTTGTCCGTGCCTTTTTTAATAATAGGACACATAAACGCTTCTCTCCACGACTGTGGTACATTGCCTGTTTCCCAACTATAGTTGTATATCTGTAATAATTTGTACATTGTTGCCTGTCCTAGGTTCCTAAGCATTTCATTGGTGACACCGTGCGGTCCTGGTGATTTTCTATCCTTTAATTTCCCTATAGATGCCTTTAATTCTTTTAATGTGAATAGTTTGGACATGACGTCTGGCCAGTTTGTGTTGGTCTTATCATTGTTTATTTCTTGACGAATGTTTCGTTGTCTACATGTATTTATGGTAATTGTGCTTTATTTTCTGTAAGATTCCGCAAGCTTGTCTGCTGCTTGTTTGCCACAGTGGAGTTTGCCTGAATCTTCCAACGTAATTTTTTTGTCGCCGAGTATTGATGTCATCATTTATTTGCGTGGTTAGTTTCCACAGTTTTCTCCCTTCCTTTTCAAAATTTAATTTGTGAGTTTTTTCCCTCCAGTTTCTTCTCTGTGTTTCAATCTTTTCTTTAGTGAACTTTGCTTTTGTTTTTTTGTTGAGCGATGTGGTTCTGTTGTGATGGTTGCGTCTCTGCCATATTACGTGCTTCAGTCAATTCTTCCTGTAGTTTTTGGAGTGTATTGGTCCAATATGGTACATAATTCAACCTTGCTCCTCTTGGTGTTGTCTCCTTAGCTGCCTAAAGTATTCCTTTATTAAATTCCATGATAATAGTGTTGATGTCTCTGCCTGTTAATTTTATGCCTTTTGTAAGTAGGTTTGCTCTGTGTTTATATATGTGCCAGTTTGCTTTCTTGTAGTTCCATCTTGGCGTATTTGGTCTTGTAATTGTTTATTTGTTCACTTGGAAGATAACTGGACGGTGATCACTGCCACCAAGATGTTCGCCTATTGTTATTTCCATTATTCCTGCCAGTTCTGAGGTGCAGAATGCCAGGTTGAGGTTGAGGTGCTATGCCATCTTCTTGAGTAGAAAGTTGGTGGATCCTGTGGATTGTTCAGGAGGATTATGTTGTTATCATCTTGCCAACTTTCTATCTCTTCTCCGCTTCTGTTTAAATTGTTATATCCTCAGCTTTGGGAGTGGCTGTTAAAGTCTCCCACTCCCAGGAAGTGTTTGTTCGGGATGTTAATACTGGTCATGTTTAGTGGGATGTCATTTGGGCAGTAAAAGTTTAGTATTTCCAGTTCAAGGGAGTTATCTTTTATGTGAATCATCTGGTATTCGGCGCCTTCCTCTTGTGTTTTCATTTCTATGGCGTTGATGTTACCCTTGACCAGAGTAAATATGAAGCCTTTCCTCCGATCTTTCCTGTCTACTCTAAAGAATTGGTACCCTCGTATTTTGAATGTTATTTTTTCGTTGTGATGGGTTTCCTGTATGCAGCAAATACTAATTTCTTTCTGGTGCAAGGTGCTTTCTAGTTCGGTTTTTTTAAATTTCTAACTCCCTCTGCACTACAGTGCATAATATTCAGAGAGGTTTTTGTCCTGTGTGGTTGGAGTGTCGCTTTCCTCTACTGTCTCCTGGCTCCACGAGGTAGACTAGAGGGACCTCCAGTAGCTCGGAGAGGATTCTGTCGAGGTTCAGAATCCGACACTGCTCCTGCTTGGGGGAGCTTCACGGGGCGAGCACCATGACGATTTTTATAATTTTGTCGTGCAGAAATGTCAACTATTCGGTTTGCCTGATACCATGGTTGCTGGTGCGCCTCTCGGTCTGGCATCTCTAACTTCAGCATCTGTGCTTGCTTGGACAGGATTGTGACCCTGTTCGCTATTGGGTTGGCCCGATCAATCTTAGTTTCCATCCTCTGTTGGCTGGATTAAGCCCCATCTCCACGTCAAGAAGTTGGCATCGATGGGGTGTGCCATGATAATCTGACAGCTAATTATCAATACTCTATATGTGCCATGACGATTATCTAACGACTAACGATCAATGCTCCATATGTGCCATGACGATTATCTGACGACTAACTATCAATACTACATATGTGCTATGACGATTATATGACGACTAACTATCAATACTACATATGTGCTATGACGATTATCTGACGACTAACTATCAATACTCCATATGTGCCATGACGATTATTTGACAACTAACTATCAATACTCAGTTCTCAGCCTGCTGTCTAGATGTTTCCATCTCATTTTGCAGCTTTTCCAGTTCATAATTCCAGTAGGGTTTGCCATTTCTGCGTGATCTCCTGGGTATGGTTTTACTAACAGCATTTAGTGTGTATCTATTAAATTCACTCACTGCTCTAGTGATATCTTTGTCCACGTTCATGTTCTTAGCTAGAACACTGGTTAAATGCTGGTACATTTTCCAGTCTGCCCTCTTATACCTAGTGAGTGGGGTGCTGTCCTTGATAAATTCATTGTGGATTTCCAAAAATTCTGGTCTGTGGTCACTACCTCCAAGCTGCTTTCCAACGACACGTGTGATGTTCCATTCCAGGCCTGGTGAGCGGAATGCCAGGACTGTTGTAGAGGTGGTGTGCCATGCTCTCGAGTAGAAGGTTGGTGAGACTGCTGGCTGGTTAATAAGGATGAGATTATTTTCATCCTGCCAGCTCTCAAGTTCCTCATCTCTCTTGTCGATGTGATCGTAGCCCCAGCTCTAAGGGTGGCTGTTGAAGTCACCGCATACCATAAGTCTCTCTTTGTCTGGAATTGTGTCTAGTACAAATGGTCTATCATTTGGGCAGTAGTAGTTCAGGAGATGGAATTCTGCACTGTCTGTTTTTAGGTGGAGCATATGGTATTCTGCCCCCTCCATATATACTTCCAGCTGACATGCGCTGATATTGTTTTTAACAAGTGTCAGAATTCCACCCTTTCGCCTGTCCTTTCGGTCAGATTTTGGGGAATGATGAAGCCTTTCGTTGAGGATTTACAGATGTCTTTATATCTCGGTATTGGTCTACCGCGGGCTCAATGGCGTTCAACCAATTCTCCGAATAGTACCTGTTTTGGAATACGGCAGTTTGATATTCTGTAGAGGTGAATCATCCAACGCAATCTATTTCTATTATTGTTTCCATGAAAGATAGTAGCTGAGTGTAGCGTAATATTTCTATGTTGGTGATTTTGTGGTGCCATTTAATGTTTAAGATTCTGCGAATATATCGTAGAAAGAAAGACATTTATTTTCCACTCATGTTTTGTGTAGACAGTCCATGTTTCGCATCCGTAGTATAGTGTACTCAACTCTCATGTTTGATAAGCTTGTAGCTTTGTTCTTCAGTTTTAACTTGCGGTTTTTCCAAGCTCGTTTTGACAGTCCACCAAAAATGGTAGCCACTTTCACCCTGCGTGCCATTATGTTATTGTCTAAGGAAAGAGTAGATGTATAATTCTTGATTCAAGATTACTAAAAAAAAATTATCAACTCGCTTTATATGATTATTGTTTAAGTTGATGTTTGTTGGTATTCTAGATCACTGACGCATTACCCCGTTTTTGTAATATTTTATTGTCATAGAGAACAGCTCGCAATATACGCATTGTTATGGACCCTCATGCTAGCTATACAGATCACTAGGTATATACGCACTGTGGACCTGCATTCTAGGTACACAAATCACGAGGTATATACACACAGTAGACACTGCATACTAGCTATACAAATCACGAGGTATATACACACAGTAGACACTGCATGCCAGCTATACAATTCAAGAGTTATTCATTATTATGTAGTTTGCATATAAAATAAATATGTTAGTGAGACCAAAAATATGTCATTAAATTCCAATAAGAACATCTATCAGTAGTGAAACTTTGCACAATGTATGGTTTTAGAACGTGGTGAGGCACGATTCCTGCGCAGATCAAGGAGACCATATGTCATTGGTAAAACGCTGCAAAAATGTGTGGTTCGAGAACGTGGTGAGGTCTGATTTCCTTTCCAGACTGCAAGAAGAAAGTTACGGGAGAAAGAAGATGATGAAATAATCCACTAGCTTTCAGCAGGAAACTCTTGACAGTCCATATAATTTCTGACAATAGTTCAGTCTCCGAGGTAACACTCGGACATGTATAAGGTTTGTCATCTAAAAGTAATGTCTGCGCTATGGGACTTGTTTATAGATGGATGTTTAGTCCCCGACAAGAGGCATACCAGTGCAGCAGATTCACATGGTACCACGTCCTGCCACGAAATCAGCATACACTTCTGGACCACAACTATTTCATCATTCTTCTGTCAGATAGGTTGACGCATCCGCAGGGATGACACATATAACATTCCCCAACATATAGGGGAGTTGCCACAGAATGACGAAGGTGCAATGTCCGCTGACCCGCATCTCTTTGTCATTTATGGCAATAATTTGAACACAGATATAAGTAAGAAATTGAGACAAGACATGCAATGACAATAATGATTTCTTTCATAGATGACAGGTTGTCAGCCTATCACCGAACTTTCCTGAGTTGCTTCCAACGAAATGCTTAGAAAAAAGACAGTGACTAACATTTTTGCACCCTGCACTAGAAGTCTAAGACCTGTTGTCACACCGGCAGAGGGGAGTAAAGGTAATTATGAATTACTAATTCTTCTGCGATCCATTGTTAAAAACTCAGTCTAATATTGGTCACGTATAGAACAGTTTGTTTTAGGTCATCTTGAGTTCTTGGTAGTACACAACAACTGATGACGCGTTTATACTGATACTACACAACAAGTGACGACGTGTCTATGCTGCTACACAACTTATTCGATCAATTGTTAAACATTCAGTCCAATATTGACGAAGTATGTTTTAGGTCATGTTGGGTTTTCCCCAAATTGTTTTTGCAGAGAAGCTCTTGTGATCCTGATTGTCGTTCCGTGAACAGCAGAAATAGGATAATTCATTAGTATGTGTTCTGGTGTTTGTGTCGCTGCCCCGCAGTTATAGGCCACACAGTCGACGATTCCCATTAGGTGTAAGTGTGATTTTAGAAGACAGTGTACCATTCTCAGTCGAATCTTCTATATTCTCAGTCTGTAGCTTCTATATTATTTTTTGTAACAACAAACCAATTCGACTTTTTTATCTTGGTTATATTTGTATTCATAATTTTAACGGCTTTTTCCTTTTAAAACCAGATGTTCCTCAATGGGTCATTGAAAGGTATAGGGTGGTACATAATCTGTTTGATGTTCTGCGTGTACTGAAATGTGTCGAAACACAGTTTGGTCAAGTATTTTATACATAAACAATTTTGTGCATTTTTACAAGGTATAGTTTTCTTATATATTTATTTATATTTTCTTATATACGTTTCTCATATATTTATTTATATTTTTCTTATATATTTTAAATCTGCATTTCTTCAAGTGGACACGAGACAGGATAAAAAAACAAGGAAGACTAAAAACAACGACCAGAAGAACATTTATAAATGAAATAAAATAAAAAGCCATAAATGCACAAGATCTGCAATCCATGGCAACTAACCGACAGGCATAGAGAAATGTGGCAACCGCCCTATGTGCCCAACTTGGGAAAAAAGGAACGGACTGACTATATATTCTACTCATATATTGGTATATCTGCTTAATCTTTCTCGTTTCCCCAGGACTCTACCTTCAAGTAAGCACTTCAACAAGATGGTACGTCCAAAATATTTATTTGTTCGAAAAAAAATTTTCTTTTAATAGTACTTTATTGTTGAGTTGTGTTGTTAGAAACCCGTTAGTTGTTTTCTTCTCTTCCCATGAGGTTCTCCCTATTCTTCTATATATTCACAACTCATGGGCATCAATTCTATCTGTGGTTGTTTGCTCATTGTCCATGTTTCTGAGCCATACATTAATATAGAATACATGTAGCATTTTATAATTCTAATTTTTAACTTGTTTGTAATTTGTTTTGTTATCAATACTTTCCTCATGTCAGTGAAAGTACGTTTAGCCAGTTCAATTCTCCTTTTGACTTCTAGTTCACATCTACCATCATTTATGGTTATGTGTCCACGACTTGGTAATGTTCTACTTGTAGTATCTTTCCATGTATTTTTATGTTAGCATCTGTTCTTCTGCGATTTCGCTGATAATCATGGTGTGTGGATGTTTGCGTCTAGTGACCAATATGAAGAATAATTGTTTTAGTATTTTTGAGTTCTCGCTCCAGGACATGCCTGCTAGTATTTTCATTACTACCACTTTGTCAAAGGATATAGTTTTCCCGATATTTGGTTTTCAAAGTGAGTCTGATAGGAGATAGGCAGCTGTTGAAATGCTTGACTGTTGTAGGAGATATGCAGCTGTATAGATGAAGTCTGTGGAAATACGAAGTCATATGCGTGTAGGTTGTTCAAGACGTTGTAATTGCATCACGTGGTAATATCATTTATGTAGGTTAAGAACAAGGCTTTGATGTTTTCAATGCGGCACACCGACTCACCTGAAGGGCTGACTATAAATTACATCAATAAATAGGGAGGAGGAGGATTGAAAAAAGTTGACGTAAACAATAGCCATTTTGTAATACACTAATTTAATTGTAGAAATCTGAAACATGTGTATACAAATTTGAAACAAATTATGTAGTTGCTCATACTTATTATGCACAATTGTTTTCTTTACTGGCACATGAGCTAATGTTTGACATAATTAAGTAGAAAAAAGGGGGAAGAGGGATCCCGATTTCTGGAAGGTTGTTGACAAGAGGGAAGAGAGGGGGGTAAACATTGCAATAAATGTGATGACTTACTGTATGGGCACCACCTAATGATATTTATAATCATCTGTCTGCTGTATGACAGTCTGATTATACAATATATATCGACACATTTCAGCAAATGTTG
Source organism: Meghimatium bilineatum (assembly GCA_034231615.1). NCBI lineage: Eukaryota > Metazoa > Mollusca > Gastropoda > Stylommatophora > Philomycidae > Meghimatium > Meghimatium bilineatum. The sequence continues at coordinate 49,243,895 of CM067308.1, forward strand.
TATTTGCGGTACTGATTTCTTCTTCGCTCTCTGGTACAGGGTATGCGCTACTGCTCCAAACATGGATTGCGTAGTTTTCCCACCATCGGTAACCGCTTTGTTTTAAAAGCAGATGAGATTTGAACCAGTTAGGCCGATATAGTTTATTTGATACAACATTCACACGGCTTGAGTTCTTTTTCCACATGGCTTGGGGAACCTGAAACACAACAAGAGCACAATATATTGCTAATGTTCATCTTTCTCCTGATTATTGCTGGTATACACTGGAATCCCTCTATAGTGCAACAAATTTCCATATTTTGTTTCTTCTTCATCGTTCATTCTCACAATCCTGTTAGATATTTCTTGGAGCAGGATCACCGTCTTACTAGATTTTCAACAGCATGTAATCCAGAAAATAGAAATCCGCCCTGTTACCGTTCTATTTACCCTAATGGCCCAATAAATTTGTCTTTGGCAGAATTTTCACAAAATTTTTCAAAATGCCAGAAGTGTATTAAACTAAAATTGTTTACACTGATTTTTCGATCTCCACAATTACGAGCGATTAGCTCTTACATCCTATGTGAAATGTGTCTCTAGAGCTTTATTTCATACTCATCATCATCAAGTGGCATATTCTTTCGAGAACGTTTTCTTTGCAATTGATGTCCTGAACTCGACTCTATCCCGTGCCAATCTGTCTGTCTCCTTCAATGATATTTTAATAAAGTCTTTGATATCATCTGTACATCTCCTTCTAAGTCTATCTCTTCTTCTACTTCCAGGATTTACACCCTCTAATATGCGTCTTTCCATGCCATTGTGTATTTTTATATGCCCAAAATATATCACTCTTCTATATAAAATTATATTCACCCGCCATCCTTCCTCTATATTCAACACTTCACTATTCATTATCTTATCTGTCCAGGAAGTTCTTAATATTGTCCTATAGCATTTCAGTTCGAAAGCCGATATTTTGATTACCGTTGTTCTATTTATTGTCCAAGTCTCGCAGCCGTATGTTGTGACTACAAAAATCTATGATCTAAGAAATATAACTTTTTTTTTTTTTTAAATTATTATTCTCTATATAGTTTTCATACTAAAAAATAAACTCTCAACAATGTACAATGATTTGAGGAACAGTCTTCTCCTCAGTGGTAGTAAATTCTAGGGGTTTTGTGTCTTTTCTACCTTTCCGCAACATGTCGAATTTGAGTCATGAACTAAAGCTCCCCTGTCTAGTATCCCTTCCTGTTAGGTATTCATAGTAACTCAGCTCTGGACCATGGTCACTAGTATTATTGGGAGCTGTCAGTTTGCATTCCCCGTCATCCGAGGGGGCTCTCACGTTATACATGGCTAAGATGTTTGCCTGATTCTGATCTCTCCATGGAAATCGTGACATCCCCTGCATAGAGTCCTTTACACAACATCTCGTGTGCCACCTGTTCATAGCTGGGGCACCATGTACACAACGGCAGTAGGACATGTGTGACAGAAAGACGATGATGGGACTGTCTGTCCTTGTAAGACAATTGTGACAGTAATATAAAGATGCATGGTCACATTAGTGTGACCGAAAAACAAATGACGGTGCTCGTGTCGTCACTTTAGTGTGATAGTAATTATAGGATTGTCATAACACTTAAAAGTTACGACAGCGTCTTAGACAAGACCCTTTCTGGAACCTCTGGTGCTGTGGCCAGGTCTAAACCTGTGGAACTCTTCTTGACATCAATTAATCACAAGGCATTTCTGGTCTTAGATATAAGAATGACTTTTAACATGAGCATCAAATTCCGGAGTATTTGCTATCATCGCGACGGACATCAGATCATGAATATAAAATGTGCAAGGTCAAAGCACTAATTTAACGACTCTAACACTTCCAATAAATAAGCACATGTTACGGTATAAACTTAATGATAATAATAAAACATCTCATTACCCTACTCTAATCTCACTTTGTTTCAATATTTCCTATCTAATCTCAAACTACGGTTTAATGTGTGTTTCTGTTCGAGCGTTCAATCTCAAGTCTCCAAACGAAGTTCTAGATAGCCATATGACTGTATGTGTGTTTTCAACAACAACTGCCTTTGCAGTTTAGAAACTGTTTCCTCAGTCTGGAAACTCGACTGATGATCGAATCCCGTCCAATGCCTCAACTCCCAAGTTCTTCCAACTTTGAAAACTTTCCACCAATCAAAACCCTTCATTTCCCGGAGGAAAACCTGTGACCATTCAGGATTGATTCATCTGGTCATACAATAAACAAACGTTGCATATTAATACTTTCTTTGGAAATCCTTACAGCTTCAGACCAATCAGAATGTTCATATCTCGTCATTCAATAATACACGTTGCACAACTTCAGACCAATCAGAATGCTCCGCTTTCTGCTCTCATCTGTATATTATACAAAAAATGTGTGACATGTTCTTAGATAAACACACGTTTGTATTTGCATGACAATATTTACATCTAACCCTTAAGGGCTGACCATGCAATGATTGGCATTCCATGTCGTCAATCTCTCGCGATCTGTGAGGAGTTATCACTTCTTACTGCGAAGCCAACTGCTTGTGAAGGGTTCTCTATATTGTGAAATGTTCCTACACGCTTTGGCGGCCAGAATTGGGTACAATACTGTCAGACATGGTCAGAGTTGGAGCTCACCTAACTCCTAGTGTGATGTGTAATACTGGATTCTGTCAATTCTGCACCACAAATGAAAACGTAATTGTACAAAAGAATGTAAATTCAGAGGGTTGTTACAAGTGAAAACCCTCACTATATTGTCATATCATCTACTAAGAGTTTAATGTTGAATAATGGCTTGTCCAATAGATCAATAGTTGGACATTAAGACATTCTGCATCCAGTACTGTATATAACGAATTTATGTTATTAAATACGTGTTTCATTGGTCTGTAGCAAGTTGTTATAATGGGATTTGACTTCATATAACATATTCTTTCCAGAACGATGTCATCTCCATGGACGGTCTAATATTGTATTATTCTTGACTATTTCTGTTGCATCAGATGACACGTCCTAAAGAGATGAATTTTACATAGAATAATCTATTAACTGACATGACGTATCCTTTCCAAACAAAATCTAGAGTAAGACAATGCTGCGTGCTTTCATCTGTACTTTTCAACATATACATGGACATAATAATACAAGAAGCGCACATCAACAGATAAAAAAACGTGCAAATAAAGATGAGGAACTTAATAATGAAATCAACGTATTAAATTATTTGCTGAAGATCAAAGTCCAATATACAAAGATAAAGAAAAATTGCAAAAGCACATTAATGCATTGCTATTAGCATGTAAGAAGTACAACAAGAAAATTGACGTACAAAAAAAATATAGAAGTTATGAAAATTAGCAAGTCTGCAACACCAATGGATATAACAATAGACAACACCAAAGTGAAACAAACCAAAGAATTTAAATATCTTGGCAGCATTTTTTTCTGGATATTGGAAGACTAGAAATAGAAACAAGGTGACAGAAAGCAAACACAGTGTCCTAGCAACTTTCACAATTTTTTCTTCACTAGAATTAAGAAGTTGGAAATCAAAAGACAGATAATATCTACAACTTTTATATCAACACTTTGCTATCAATGTCAAACATGGTCCTTAACAACCTCGCAGCAGAGGAAAATCGTTGAATGTAAAACGAAGTGTCTGAGAAAAGCTGCAATGGTTACTAAACTAGATAAAATAAAAAATTAAGAAATTAAGAAAAAGAGTTGGTATAATATCATGTAATGAGCATATCGAAATACAGAAAGTAAAATGATTCGGTCCAATCAGAATGAAACCACACCAAATACCAATAAGAGCATATAATAAAATAATATCCGCACATAAGACCAACGGTAGACCAATCAAACGGTGGCTAGAAATCATCAAGATATCATTGAACAAACATGGACTTAATGCAACCATGGCGACACATATGTCATTGGAACGACAGCTGAAGCTCCCACCCCTACGTTTAACGGCAAATGCGAATACAAAAAATCATTGTTCACCTGTTGACAGACAATAGACAATCCATTAGCAGTATTGTCTTTGTGATTTTAATTATTAGATTGGAGATCGCATGAGCTACAATTATAACAGGAAGATTAAAGTCATAGATATAATAATATGTAAAGAATTTCGAGTAAATGTTACAAATATAATAATATGTAAAGAATTTCGAGTAAATGTTACAAATATAATATTCTATATAAATAAGAGATAAAATTACCTTTAAAGAGTAATAGTAAAACTTTTTCCCATTGTTATTGTAATATGTGTACTCTCTATACCATTCATATATGAAGGAGTTGTTTCTTTTAGTGACTATAAATGCATTTCCCATGCCTGAGCTGTTACCTATCATTCCCATGGTAAGGTCTTTGTCTAAAACAAAAACACATTAGCAGACAAACACATTAGCAGACAAACACATTATCTATAGTCTAGTATAATCGTCTAGTCTAGTCTAATCTAGTCTAATCTAGTCGTCTAGTCTAGTCTATAGTATAGTCTAGTATAGTCTAGTATAGTCTAGTATAGTCTAGTCTATTCTAGTCTAGTCTAGTCTAATCTAGTCGTCTAGTCTAGTCTATAGTCTAGTCTAGTCTATTCTAGTCGTCTAGTCCAGTCTAGTCTATAGTCTAGTCTAGTCTAATCTAGTCGTCTAGTCTAGTCTATAGTCTAGTCGCCCAGTCTAGTCCAGTCTAATCTAGTCTAATCTAGTAGTCTAGTATAGTCTATAGTCTAGTCATCTAGTCTAGTATAGTCTAGTCTAGAATAGTCTAGTCTATTCTAGTCTAGTATATAGTCTAGTCTAGTTTAGTCGTCTAGTCTAGTCTAGTTTAGCCATCTAGTCTAGTCTAGTCTAACCTAATCTAATATAATCTATCTATATATATATATATATATATATATATAGTCTGTCTATCTATCTATCTAATCTGTCTGTCTGCCTTCTATCTCTCTCTCTGTCTGTCTGTCTGTCTTTCTGTCTAATCTATCCATCTATAACCTAACCTAACTTAATTAAATCTAATTAAATCTAATCTTCTGTGATCAGTCTCCAATGCTCATAAATCTATACAGGAAGGTGGGCCGCCTCCATGAATTAAGTCGCCAGCAGGAGGTCGCCACGGTTACCCCACAACTTCACCTGCAGAACTGTTTCTTGGGGTCATATTTTAGTTCTCACGTCATCAAAGAGTGGGTATGTCTGCAGATGGATTGTGGCGTCTGGGACCCTTTTGACAATGGCATTGGTCAGCTTGGACAGCCTTCATTTTTTGGAGATGTGCTTGTATTCTGCAGCGTTGAGTGCGGAGTCTAAAAATTGTGATTTGCTGCGACCTACTTAACTTTGAAATGGGTTCCTGTGGAAAGTTACTGCCTGTTCTTAGACTACGTGTATATTTACATTTTCTTTTGATGACGGTTTTTGCTTCAGTCAGTGATATTCTGTTATGGAATTGTTCCTCTTTTGCACCTGCTTTTGCCAGCTTGTTAGCTGTTTTTTTTCTGCAATTCCAAATTGTGCCGGGATCCCCGGCAGCACAACTTTATTGTTAGCAGACAGCTGATTTAAACGTTCTACAGTTGTTTTTGTTAGAAGATCTTTAGGCTCATTTTGGATGGGCTGTAGTACTGACTTGCAGTCACACAAGAAGACTATATTAGTTCTTGTGAGTCTCTATTACTCTAGAGCCTGTGATGCCTCTTAGATAGCTTGCAGTTCCGCCCTGTAGTTTGTTGATAATTTGCCAGTAGCGATTGAGAGTTCTAGTTTTATGGTGTTTGGTATGAGTGTTAGTATCACAGCTCCTCCTTTCTTTACTGCATCCTCTGATGATCCAACTGTGAATCCACTGTGAGCTGAGGTATTGGATGTCTAGGTGATCACGTGTTTTTGCCTTGAGTTCAGTAGGGGTTTCCATAGTTTTGCTCTCAATGCCTGGGATTGTAAGTTTCGCAGTGTATATGGATGTGATGTAATATGTTTCTAGCGGTTTCCATTCATCTGGATTGTTGTTTGTTACTTCTTCATTGGCGTTCTAAAGTTTTTTTGATAGGTGATTGAAGATTAGTCTTTTCAGTCTGTTTTTGTTAGTTCATTTGTTTTCTCAAGCATAAGGTGATGTTTCAGGCGTCTAAATTTGTCTCTTAATTCCCTGGAGTTTGACTCTTACATGTCTGCCTCGTAGGAACCCTTTTATCCACTGTAACATTTTGCCTCCGATTCCTTTCTGGGCGAGTTTTAGCAATAGCCCCTCGTTCCAGACTTTGTCAAAGGCCTTTGTGAGGTCAAAGAAGGTGGCTAGGAGTTTTGATTTTTTTCTCTAAAACATCTTCTTTTTCTTGGGCAAGGTATATTGTTTGGTCCAGTGCTTCTGTGTTTTCTGAAGCCTGATTGGCAGTCATCTAGAAGATTGTTTTTCTCCAGGTAGTTTGAGTCTGTTATTCAACACAACAACTTACCATCAGTACAACACAACAACTTTACAATCAGTACAACACACCTTTACCATTAGTACAACACAACAACTTACCATCAGTACAACACAACAACTTTACAATCAGTACAACACACCTTTACCATTAGTACAACACAACAACTTACCATCAGTACAACACAACAACTTACCATCAGTACAACACAACAACTTTACCATTAGTACAACACAATAACTTTACCAATAGTACAACACAACAACTTTTTACTATCATTACAACACACAAACTTCACTATTTAAACTTGATGACTAACCTAAAAGCGTTTCCAAATCTTGAAGTACGACCATATCAGCGTCTAGATAGATTCCACCGTTCATGTACAATATCTGAAGTCGGACGACATCTGAAAGATGAATATTCGCTAGCGGTACTAACCCGGAAATGTTACCAGGCGACTCTCGATACACAAATCTTCAAATATAAATAGCAACGTTGTGAGAACGATGACGCTTGGATATCTTTCATTAATGTTAGACAATTTATGTGAAAATAAAATACAATTACGTGATCAAGCCAGTAAATATAACCATACCATATTATGTGTCACCTTTACATCGCGTTTTTCCCCTGCTACGACACTGGTATAATGATATTTGTACAGATCTTGTTATTGTGCTCTATCTGTGTCATGATGATCTGACGATTAGCTAACAGTGCTCATCTGTGCAATGATGATGTTCTGAAGACTAACTAACTAACAATGTTCCAGATGTGCCATGATGATATTCTGACGGGTAACTAACTAACAATGTTCCATATGTGCCATGATGATGTTCTGACGGGTAACTAACTAACAATATTCCATATGTGCCATGATGATATTCTGACGACTAACTAACTAACAATATTCCATATGTGCCATGATGATATTCTGACGACTAACTAACTAACAATATTCCATATGTGCCATGATGATGTTCTGACGGGTAACTAACAATGTTTCATATGTGCCATGATGATGTTCTGACGACTAACTAACTAACAATGTTCCATATGTGCCATGATGATGTTCTCACGACTAACTAACTAACAATGTTCCATATGTGCCATGATGATGTTCTGACGACTAACTAACTAACAATGTTCCATATGTGCCATGATGATGTTCTCACGACTAACTAACTAACAATGTTCCATATGTGCCATGATGATGTTCTCACGACTAACTAACTAACAATGTTCCATATGTGCCATGATGATGTTCTCACGACTAACTAACTAACAATGTTCCATATGTGCCATGATGATGTTCTGCCGACTAACTAACAATGTTCCATATGTTCCATGATGATGTTCTGCCGACTAACTAACAATGTTCCATATGTGCCATGATGATGTTCTGCCGACTAACTAACAATGTTCCATATGTGCCATGATGATGTTCTCACGACTAACTAACTAACAATGTTCCATATGTGCCATGATGATGTTCTGCCGACTAACTAACAATGTTCCATATGTTCCATGATGATGTTCTGCCGACTAACTAACAATGTTCCATATGTGCCATGATGATGTTCTCACGACTAACTAACTAACAATGTTCCATATGTGCCATGATGATGTTCTGTCTGCTAACTAACTAACAATGTTCCATATGTGCCATGATGATGTTCTCACGACTAACTAACTAACAATGTTCCACATGTGCCATGATGATGTTCTCACGACTATCTAACTAACAATGTTCCATATGTACCATGATGATGTTCTCACGACTAACTAACTAACAATGTTCCATATGTGCCATGATGATGTTCTGTCTGCTAACTAACTAACAATGTTCCATATGTGCCATGATGATGTTCTCACGACTAACTAACTAACAATGTTCCATATGTGCCATGATGATATTCTGATGACTAACTAACTAACAATGTTCCATATGTGCCATGATGATATTCTGATGACTAACTAACTAAGAATGTTCCATATGTGCCATGATGATGTTCTGACGACTAAATAACAAACAATGCTCCATATATGCCAAGATGATGATTTGACGACTAAATAACTAACAATGCTCCATATGTGCCATGATGATGATTTGACGACTAACTAACAAACAATGGTCCATCTGTCATGGGAAAACTACCGTTAAAATTTTGAACCAAATAATTATCATATTTGAATTGAATTGGTTTATTGTAACAACAACAATCCTAATAAATACACTATTTAATATAAAGTTAATCAATATCGATTGACCTAATTAGTTACCAGAATTGATTTGATGATTTAACACCAATATCCATTCACACCTACTAAAAAAGTAATGAAATAAAAGCACGAAATAATATTTCAATAGACTGGTGTCTATCATTATTTACACCGTGTTCATTATTATCATCAGCATCAGCCACCAGTACCACTCTCGTCATCACTGCTACAATAATTATCTACATCGTCTTCATCACCATCATCATCGTCATCATTATCATCATCATTAACATCGTCATTGTTATAAACATCACTACCGGCATCACCATTATCATCATTATCACACTTCACCCTTATCTAGGGACGCTGTTTGTTATGAGAAGAGATACTGAAGCCAGAAATGCCATGAACAATGTGGTGTCGTAGAGGGTAAAGGTACCAGCACAATGTGGTGTCGTAGAGGGTAAAGGTACCAGCACAATGTGGTGTCGTAGAGGGTAAAGGTACCAGCACAATGTGGTGTCGTAGAGGGTAAAGGTACCAACAAAAAACCAGAAATGCCATGAACAATGTGGTGTCGTAGAGGCAAATGTACCAACAAAAAAAACCAGAAATGCAATGAACAATGTGGTGTCGTAGAGGCAATGGTACCAACAAAAAACCAGAAATGCCATACACAATGTGGTGTCGTAGAGGGTAAAGGTACCAACAATATGGTGTCATAGAGGGCACATTTACCAACAATGTAGTGTCGTCGAGGGAAAAGGTACCAACAATGTGGTGTCGAAGAGGGTAAAGGTACCAACAATATGGTGTCATAGAGGGCAAATTTACCAAAAATATGGTGTCATAGAGGGCAAATTTACCAACAATGTGGTGTCGTAGAGGCAAATGTACCAATAAAAAACCATAAATGCCATGAACAATGTGGTGTCGTAGAGGGCAAAGATACCAACAATGTGGTGTCGTAGAGGGCAAAGGTACCAACAATTTTATCAACGATGTGGTGTCGTAGAGGCAAAGGTACCAACAATGTGTTGTCGTAGAGGGCAAAGATACCAACAATGTAGTGTCATAGAGGGAAAAGGTACCAACAATGTGGTGTCGTAGAGGGCAACGGTACCAACAATTTTATCAACGATGTGGTGTCGTAGAGGGCAAAGGTACCAACAATGTGTTGACGTAGAGGACAAAGATATCAACAATGTGGTGTCGTAGAGGGAAAAGATACCAACAATGTGGTGTCATAGAGGGCAAAGATACCAACAATGTGGTGGCGTAGATGGCAAAGGTACCACCAACGCTATTTATATCTAATGAACATTATTGTGTTTTTTGGTTCTTAGTCGATTATAGGTGGAGTGTATTTCATTCAAGTTTTTCCGACTCGCGATTTCCCTATCTTCGATACAGACAAAAAATGGCGCCTCTACTACTCCAGCTAATGGTTAAATTCACAGCGTAGAATTTCTTCGCAAAGAGGCAACCTAAAAGTCAACAATAGGAAATGTCCATCCCTAGACAAATAGTCTGTGACGGCGCGCGAGGCGGAGGAATCATATTGGATCAACGGCTCACACGGCGAAACTGCAAAGTGTATGGCGCACAATAGGCAAGTTCTGGGCATAAGAATTAATATTGGCTGGCCACCGTGGAAAAGACTGGGACATTACCACGTACACCTCAAAGCCAAGCAACGGATCAACAACATCTAAAGATTAGGAAACAACTTATTAGAATAGGAACATGGAATGTAAGAACACTACACCAGTCAGGTAAGCTAGAAAATTTAATATTGGAGGCAGAAGCATTAGATGTAGATATTCTAGGAATAGCAGAGACCAGATAGAAAGATGCTGGGTACACGAGAAATGACTATTTTAGTTTTATACATTCAAGAGATTACCATGAACGAGGGGTAGGAATGCTGATTAAGAAAGAATAGAAAAATATATCAGCGGGTACTGGACATATAATGACAGAATGATGATCCTAAAGATCAAAGCAAAACCGTTTGATCTAACCAATGTACAAACATACGCACCAACTACAGATTACACTGAAGAAGAAATAGTACATTACTAGGAAGATCTACAACAACTACTCAAACCAGTAAAATCAACAGACATTTTAATAGTCATGAGAGACATGAATGCAAAAATAGGGAAATGAAGACATAAGAACATTGTAGGGCAATTCGGACTATGGACAAGAACTGACAGAGGAGAAAGACTTATACAGTTTTGTGAGGAGAACAATATGATCATATGCAATATATTCTTTGAACATGAAAATAGAAGATTATATATATGCAAAACTCATGGAGACAGAAAGAGGAACCAAATAGACTATAATATGATCAACAACAGATTTAGAAAGTTTCAAAAACACGAAAACATATACAGGTGCAGATATCAACTCTGACCACAATTCAGTGCTGTGCAAAATACATGTCAAATTTAAAAAGATAGTACATAGAAGAATTCAAGAAGCACAGATAGACACATCAGCACTAAAACAACCAGACATACAACAAACATACATTGTAGATGTAAGGAACATCTACAAGATACAGATATGAACATCTAATGAAGGATGCATAGAAAAATACAGAAGGGAAAATCCAGAAGAGAAAATGGCCAATAAATGTGACAGCCTAAGGAAAAGTATTCAAACAGCAAATGAAAGTTTACCAATAAGAAAAGCCAAGAACAAACAAACATGGATGATAGATCAAATATTAGAGAAAATGTCAGAAAGAAAGAAAGCTAAAAATACCCCAAAATACTAAACTATAGACAAGGAGATACGTAACATGTGCAGAACAGCGAAAAAACAATGGCTAGAAACAAAATGCAGTGAAATAGAGATGTCCATACAACAGAAGACAAAATTAATGCATAAGGAGATAAGGCTGATCACAAATAAGAAAAATCCTATAAATGGGGGTGGCTGCATTAAAGATAAATATGGAAAAATAATATTTGATAAAACAGAAGTACTTACAAGATGGGCATTTTATGTGACAGAACTGTTTGACGACCAACGGAACAAAAAAACAACAATACACAACAACGACGGTCCAGCAATAATGAAATCAGAAGTAGAACATGCAATAAAATCAATACAATTTGGAAAGGCTGCAGGATCTGAGAACGTAAATGCAGACATAAAAAAATTAGAAATATATATTGGGAACAAACTGCATCAATAAGATGTGACAACAGCTACTCGCCATACATAGAAATAAGAAGAGGGGTAAGACAAAGATGCATTTTATCACCAAGCCTATTTAATATCTACACAGAGAATATCTTTAAAAATATAGAAGAAATGTCAGGACTCAAGATCAATGGGAAAATAATAAACAACATTAGATATGCAGATGACACTGTTCTTTTAGCAGACAGTGAACATGAACCACAAAGACTAATGGACCACGTCAATAAATCAAGTAATGAACATGGGCTGGATATAAATATTCAAAAAATAAAAACCATGATAATCAGCAAAGACACACCCCATCGAGGCCAGAACCTTGAAGTGGTGATGGGGCTTAGTTCAGCCATCAGAGGCTGGAAACTAAGACTGGTCGGGCACTCCCACTCGAGCAGGACCATAGTCCGGCCCAAGTAAGCAGAGTGCTGAAGACGGAGGCATCCAGCCAAAAGGCGCACAGATAATCAGGTTGCCACGCATAAAACACAATGGAAACATGTCTGCATCTAATAAACGTTATGGTGCCTGCCCTGTGGCGGACGTTCAGGCAGGGACGGTGCCGGGCCCTATACCTCGAAAGGGCCCAACATCAGTTACTGGAAGTCCTTCTCAATTGCCTCGAGGAGCCAGGAGGCAAGGGAATAGAGCTACTGGCCAAACAAACAAACGACCAATAAAAATAATGCACTGGAATGCTGAGGGTGTCAACAGTAAAAGAGATGGATACAGCAAAAAATTGGAACTTGAAAATGTCCTCAGTGAAGAACAAGTTAATATATGCTGTATCCAAGAAACACACCTCAGCAGCGACATAGCCTTCAAAATCAGAGGCTACCAGTGCTACCGATCTGACCGAAAAGACAGGCGAAAGGGTGGAATTCTGACACTAGTTAAAAACAATATCAGCGCATGTCAGCTGGAAGTATACATGGACGGGGCAGAATACCAGATGCTCCACCTAAAAACAGACAGTGCAGAATTCCATCTCCTGAACTACTACTGCCCAAATGATAAACCATTGGCACTAGACACAATTCCAGACAAAGAAAGGCTTATGGTGTGTGGTGACTTCAACAGCCACTCTCAGAGCTGGGGCTACGATCATATCGACAAGAGAGGTGAGGAACTTGAGAGCTGGCAGGATGAAAATAACCTCATTCTTATTAACCAGCCAGCTGACTCACCAACCTTCTACTCGAGAGCATGGCACACCACCTCTACACCAGACCTGGCATTCTACTCACCAGGCCTGGAATGGAACATCACACGTGTCGTCGGAAAGCAGCTTGGGGGTAGTGACCACAGACCAGTATTTCTGGAAATTCACAATGAATATACCAAGGACAGCAGCACGCTCACTAGGTGGAACTATAAGAGGGCAGACTGGAAAATGTACCAGCATTTAACCAGTGTTCTAGCTAAGGACATGAACTTGGACAAAGACATCAATAGAGCAGTGAGTGAATTTAATAGATGTATACTACATGCTGCTAGTAAAACCATACCCAGGGGGGCACGCAAAAACTACAAACCCTACTGGAATGATGAACTGTAAAAGCTGCAAAATGAGATGGAAACATCTAGAAAGCAGGCTGAGAACAGACCTAGCCAAGAACATCACAACAAATATCAGCAAACAAAGGCTAAATTTCAAAGAGCCAAGTTACAAGCCAGACGGAACAGCTGGAAAGAAAAAACAGAGTCGCTGAACCTAGAAAGAGATACTAGGAAATTATGGAAACTTGTAAAACAACTAAATGATGAAGGTACAGGGAGAAATACCAGGATCACACTTTATAAAGATAAAAACATTTTAACAGGTAAACATGCAGCTGATTACTTTGCAGATTCCTTTGCAGAAGACAATAACGTCAAAGTCAGTCCAGACAAACAACAGGAGGTTCGAGCGAACCAGCAAAACATTGGACAAGACGAACCTATACCTGAAGTCATGGAGGCACCAATCACAATGAGAGAACTGGAGCATGCAATATCCAAATTGAAAATGAAAAAGTCCCCTGGAGCTGATGGAGTGTCCATTGAAATGATTAGAAACCTGGGAATTGCAGCAAGAGCAAAGCTGCTGCAAATCTTTAACACAAGCTGGTCCACAGGTAATGTACCACAGGCATGGAGAGAAGCAATAATGATACCTCTCCTCAAATCAGGAAAAGATGGTAACACAGTCTCCAACTACAGGCCCATCAGCCTCACAAGCTGTCTATGCAAAACAATGGAACGCATTATCAATCTTAGGATGCAGTGGTACCTTGAAAGTGAAAACCTTCTGGTATCACAGCAAGCAGGTTTCAGACAGTGCTACTCTACTGAAGATCAGGCAACCTACCTCTCCCAAGAGATTGAGGATGCCTTCCAAGATAAGAAACTGGTACTAGCAGCATGGATTGACCTCAGGAAAGCATTTGATAAGGTCTGGAAAGAAGGGCTCCTAAAGAAATTGCGAAATTGCAGGGTTAGCTCAAGAATGTACAAATGGGTAAAAGCATACCTGCATAATAGAAGAGCCAGGGTACAATTAGATGGTCGCAAAAGCAAGAAAGTCCTATTGCGTCATGGAGTCCCCCAGGGAGGAGTCCTGTCACCCACACTTTTCTTGGTTTACATCAATGACCTAGTTGCTGAACTACCACACGGGATCAAAGTGGCAATGTATGCTGACGACCTGGTGATCTGGTGCACGGAAGAACATGCGACAGTGGCCACTAAACAAATACAAAGAGCTATCGATGCCTTAACCTTATGGGCAAATAGATGGTGTGTCAGCATTAACACAGATAAGTGCAGCACTACACTCTTTACCCTCTCACCAAAACAAAAAGCCGGCCATATCAAGATAGACGGAGAGCTCTTGAAAGAAGACAAACAACCAACATACCTCGGAGTTACTTTTGATGATAAGCTGACATGGAAGCAGCACATAAACAAAGCAACAACAAAAGCCAGGAGGAAGTTAGCTATCCTGAGAAAACTAAGTGGAACCACATGGGGAGCCAGTGGGAATATACTCAGTAAAGTTTACCAGCAAGGCATAAGACCACACCTGGAATATGGTTCAGCTGCGTGGTGTCCTGCATCAAACACCACATTACAAGATCTAGATAAAGTGCAAAACCAGGCACTTAGAATAATGTTGGGAGCAATGAAATCAACACCCATAGCAGAGATGCAGAAAATGGGAAGAATGCAAACACTTGGCGAACGCAGAGACACAAAAGTACTAATTCAAGGGGAAAAGTTTCAGTGTATGCCAAGTCATCCAATGAAGGAAAGATTCCAAAACCTAGCAATGGGGTGACTGAAAAGAAGCAGCTTTATCCATCAAGCTAAACGACTCCGTAGACAACTTACAGACCTACCTGAAGTTGACAGCCCCTTAAGGTCTGTACCAGAACAAACCCCATGGAGTGAAAGACATGGAATGCCAATATACATTCAGACCCATGTGAAAGGAATACTAAGCGAGGACGAACAGAACAGTGTGCAGCGGAGGACAGCCACCCTCAGTTTCCTGGACGAGGAATATCCACAAGATATATGGGTCAGAGTATACACAGATGGGTCAGCACAGAATGCTGTGAGGAATGGAGGTGCAGGTGTATATATAGAATATCCACACAAGCCTAGAGATACAATCAGAACACCGACACGAAAATTCTGCAATAATTATGATGCAGAAATCCAGGCAATTACTGTGGCAGCTAAAAAACTGCTGAACTCCAACTCTGACCTACAGCCTGTGGTATTCCTGACAGATGCAAGGTCAGTGCTTCAAGCTCTCCAGTCTGGAAAACTAACAGACTTGAAAAAATACTGCGAATTGTCTTACCAGTATAGGGTAACCATGCAGTGGATACCCTCTCACTGTGGAATTCCAGGAAATGAAAAAGCAGACCAACTGGCTAAGGAAGGTGCTGCCGAAGACCAACCAGATATACCAATCACCTACCATCAGAAAAAACAGATGATCAAGTCAATAAGAAAGCCACAAACACCAACACAAGATGACTATCACATTATGAACAAATCAGAACTAGTTATAATTCTACGTCTCAGAACAGGACACAACCGACTCCGCAGTCACATGTATACAAAGTTCAAGATTGGCAACACGGCCATGTGTACATGTGGACAGGCAGTACAGAGTGCCAAACATATACTTCAAGAGTGTTCTGAGCATGAAACGCTGAGGCAGACATATTGGCCAGAGGAAACAACACTGGAATCAAAGCTCTATGGGACACTGTATGAACTACAAAAGACAGTGAGTTTTATTAAGGAGACAGAATTGCAGATATAGACATGTTTCAAGTGAACGAAAGAAGAAGAAGAAGAAGCAAAGACACAGAAGAACAAGAGCTAAACATAAACATACATTTAGAGAAACTTCAACAAGTAAAGCATTATCAATATCTTGGACACATAGTCACAAATGATAGCAGATGTGAAACAGAAGTTAAAAGGAGAATAGGAATGGCTAAAAGTACCTTCAATGACATGAGGACAATATTAACATCTAAACAAATTACAAACAAGTTAAAAATGAGAATTATAAAATGCTATATCTATTCTAAATTAAAGTATGGCTCAGAAACATGGACACTAAATAAACATTTAGAAGACTGAATTGATGCCTTTGAGATGTGGGTATATAGAAGAATAGAGGACGATCTCTCAGAGTGGTTTGAGGCACAGAGTGGAGTAAGGCAGGGATGCACACTCTCCCCATACCTGTTCAACATCTATGCAGAAAGTATAATGAGGAACGTGAGACCGCCGAAGACGGATGTGTTGGGCCATTGGCGCAAATAAAACGGCAACACAACGCATTTCCATTCTCTGGACTATATTCAACTGGAAATCTTGTAGGACAATTGTCCTGTTACAAGAGAAATCCAGCGGGAGTTTGAGAATGAACGCTGAAGAAGAAGAAGAAGAAGGAACGTGAGAGAAGACATACACAACACTGACTACCACGCTTTAAACATAGGTGGATTCCTAATCCCGGAACTACGCTACGCAGACGACACAGTACTTCTTTCAAACGATATAAAGGGATTGGAACAACTAATCAAGAACACAAAGAAATATAGCGAAGCACAAAATTTGTATTTAAACACGCAAAAAACAAAAATAATGTCAACAGATATAACAACACAACAACCAAAAATCAGAATAGACAATACCGAGATAGAATGTGTGGATAAATTTGAATACCTAGGAGCAAACATCAACGGTGCAGGAGACTGCATGGCAGAAATAAGGAAGAGATTGGCAATGGCATATTGCAAAATAACGCGGCTGAAAAACATATGGAAAAACAACAAAATAGAAACGAAAGTGCTAATGTTACGAACTTTTATTTTTCCGGTTGCAACATACGGTTGTGAAACATGGACCCTAAGTAAAACAGCGGCAAAGAAGATCAACGCCTTCGAGCTGAAATGCTACAGGAAGATACTTAGAATATCATGGAAGGATAAAATCAGAAACTCAGACATTATAAACACATTGAATATTCCAGAGTGTTGGTTACTAAACACAATAACAAAAAGAAAACTACGCCTGTTTGGTCATATAAAGAGACACAACTGTTTAGAGAGACAAATAATGGGAAGAGTACCTGGGTAGAGGAGAAAGGGCAGACCAAGAAGACGATGGACTGACGACATTAAAGATAACATGAATAAATCGCTAGAAAATGCAATCCACATCGCCCACAACAGAGAGAGGTTCAGAGAGTTCATTGGGAAGACAACGTTCTGGAAGGAATACGTCACATGACAAAAGAAGAATAGGGAGAACATCATTGAAAAAGAAGAAAACAAATAAAGAGGTGCTAAAGACACTTAATATGAAGAAAGAACTACTAAGAGAAATAAAGATTAGGCAAATAAAATATTTTGGACACATTAAAAGACATGACACCTTATTGAAGACATTACTTGAGGGTGAAGTTAAAGGGAGGCGAGTAAGAGGTAGGCAGAGATACAAGTGGGAGAGTAACATCACACGATGAACAGGTTACAGTCTAGCAGAATGCACCACCAAGACAAGAGACAGGAGACGTTGGAGATCCGTTGCAGCCAAACTTCGTTGCGGAGACGGCACTTGATGATGATGAACATTAATGAGTGTTCGTAGTACCAACAAAGAAGATAACATGAAAGTTAAATTTAACGAACTACTCTTTGTAACAACCAAGTACTAATAGCTACATCAGAAAACAATTGCAAGAACATATGAACAGACTCCACACAACACTCCAAGAATTCAGCATGAAGATTAATATTGAAAACACCGAAAAAATGGCAATAGCAAAGAAAGAAAGAAAAATCACTATCTCCATCGATAATAAACACCTTAGACAGGTAAAGTAGTTCACTTACCTAGGAAGCATTATATCGAGTGAAGGGAAAACAGTAAAGAGATACAAAATAGATGCAACAAAACATACCAGATCCTAGGACAGATGACGCATATTTTTAAGAACAAAAATGTAAACATAGACACTAAAGTTGCATTATACAAAACTATTATTATCCCATCACTATTTTACCAGTGCCAAACCAGGACAAAGACGACACAAGAAAAAAGGAAAAAAATGACAACAGAAATGACATGTCTACGAAGAATACTCGGAGTGTCATTAAGAGATAGAATTAGAAAAACGATAACATCAGACAGATTCTTCTTCTTTCGTTCACTTGAAACATGTCTATATCTGTAATTCTGTCTCCTTAATGTTTGTTTGTTTTTCGTTCGCTCCATTGTAACCATCACGGATATCCGTGCGATTTCCGCCGGGAGCGTGATTACGTTGTGCCACAGTTATGCGCCTTGTAGGCCTAGCACATCCGATTTCGGCATGCCTTGACAATTCGGGTGGGCTACCCTTAGCCTGTGACAACCTCTATATCTGTCTCCAGGCACGCGTAGTGGAGACTCTTCGCCCAGACGATTTTCTTGCTCTTAGTCTGACTCAAACGAGGTGTTCCACTGTCTATGAACTTGCCTCGTGTAATTGGACGTGCTGTGCCTGTGCCCATTGGGTACTGAACCGTTTCTCATCCGTGAGCCTGGTTCCTTAAGGGGAAGAACTCAACAGAGGAGTTGGACCCTGGCTCTTTCGCCCTCTTAGCCGAGGTGTCATTCACCGACATCGTGTACCCCTTGTCCAAGTTTGAGTCTCACACCACGCGTTTGAGAGCAAGGCGTTCTCGAGCTGAGCGTCCTTGTCCCAATAGCGCCTGAGCCCATCAGGTACTGAACCCTTTCTCTCTTCAAGTGTTTTTCCGGTGTAGGAAAACCTGACAGTAGAGCTGGGCCAGGGCTAAATCGTTGTCCCTTTTGTGCCTGAGCGAATCGAGTACGGAACCCTTTCTCTCTGCAAGTGTACTTCCGGTATAGGAAACCTTGATAGTAGAGTTGGGCTAGGACTACCATCGTTGTCCCTGTCTTGCCTAAGCCCATGGGGTACAGAACCCTTTCTCTTCGCGAGCATATTTCCGGTTTAGGAAGGCTCGACATTAGAGTTGGGTTAGGTCTTCTTGCTTTACCAAACGCCAGTGGATGGGTCTGGGTCTCTGCCTGTAAGGAACTCAGGTAACTAGAAGCCCGTCTCGAGCTGACGGAGCTTGTAGCTCCCCCTTTCCTAGGGACTTTTCACTTTCTATTTGCAGTTCGCGCTGCCCTCTAGCGCTGTTCTGCCCTTTCATAGTTTCATTGTACTCGGTATGAAATCTATGTCTCTCGCCATGTATCTACCTTTACGTGCATTTTACATTGGCCGCCCCTCCAATGTTCGGACTGGACTGACTAGCTTCACTGTATGTCGACAGTGTCGCTATATGTGGTGATGCTGGTGGTGTCGGAGATATGTCTGTCCGTGTGCAGGCAAATCTCTTTCCATCTGCTACCTCCACATTTTCGGACACGATCCCCAAATGATTTGGCCAGAAACAGCTCGAGCTGCTGTATTTCTGTTTCCAGGGTGCACCGCGTGGAGGTACATTTGGGATCTTGGTTATCTGCTAACCCTGGGTCCGCCTAGAGCAATGCGTTCCCTTTGCACCCCTGTCTCCTTAATAAAACTCACTGTCTTTTGTAGCTCATACAGTGTCCCATAGAGCTTAGATTCCAGTGTTGTTTCCTCTGGCCAATATGTCTGCCTAAGCGTTTCATGCTCAGAACACTCTTGAAGTATATGTTTGGCACTCCGTGCTGCCTGTCCACATGTACACATGGCCGTTTTGCCAATCTTGAACTTTGTATACATGTGACTGCGGAGTCGGTTGTGTCCTGTTCTGAGACGTAGAATTATAACTTGTTCTGATCTGTTCATAATGTGATAGTCATCTTGTGTTGGTGTTTGTGGCTTTCTTATTGACTTGATCATCTGTTTTTTCTGATGGTAGGTGATTGGTATATCTGGTTGGTCTTCGGCAGCACCTTCCTTAGCCAGTTGGTCTGCTTTTTCATTTCCTGGAATTCCACAGTGAGAGGGTATCCACTGCATGGTTACCCTATACTGGTAAGACAATTCGCTGTATTTTTTCAAGTCTGTTAGTTTTCCAGACTGGAGAGCTTGAAGCACTGACCTTGCATCTGTCAGGAATACCACAGGCTGTAGGCCAGAGTTGGAGTTCAGCAGTTTTTTAGCTGCCACACTAATTGCCTGGATTTCTGCATCATAATGATTGCAGAATTTTCCTGTCGGTGTTCTGATTGTATCTCTAGGCTTGTGTGGATATTCTATATATACAACTGCAGCTCCATTCCTCACAACATTCTGTGCCGACCCATCTGTGTATACTCTGACCCATATATCTTGTGGATATTCCTCATCCAGGAAACTGAGGGTGACTGTCCTTCGCTGCACGCTGTTCTGTTCGTCCTCGCTTAGTATTCCTTTCACGTTGGTCTGAATGTATATTGACATTCCATGCCTTTCACTCCATGGGGTTGGTTCTGGTACAGACCTTAAGAGGCTGTCAACTTCAGGTAGGTCTGTAAGTTGTCTACGGAGTCGTTTAGCTTGATGGATAAAGCTGCTTCTTTTTAGTCGCCCCATTGCTAGATTTTGGAATCTTTCCTTCATTGGATGACTTGGCATACACTGAAACTTTTCTGCTTGAATTAGTACTTGTGTGTCTCTGCGTTCGCCAAGTGTTTGCATTCTTCCCATTTTCTGCATCTCTGCTATGGGTGTTGATTTCATTGCTCCCAACATTATTCTAAGTGCCTGGTTTTGCACTTTATCTAGATCTTGTAATGTGGTGTTTGATGCAGGTCACCACGCAGCTGAACCATATTCCAGGTGTGGTCTTATGCCTTGCTGGTAAACTTTACTGAGTATATTCCCACTGGCTCCCCATGTGGTTCCACTTAGTTTTCTCAGGATAGCTAACTTCCTCCTGGCTTTTGTTGTTGCTTTGTTTATGTGCTGCTTCCATGTCAGCTTTATCATCAAAAGTAACTCCGAGGTATGTGGGTTGTTTGTCTTCTTTCATGAGCTCTCCATCAATCTTGATATGATCAGCTTTTTGTTTTGGTGAGAGGGTAAAGAGTGTAGTGCTGCACTTATCTGTGTTAATGCTGACGCACCATCTATTTGCCCATAAGGTTAGAGCATCGATATCTCTTTGTATTTGTTTAGTGGCCACTGTTGCATGTTCTTCCGTGCACCAGATCACCAGGTCGTCAGCATACATTGCCACTTTGATCCCGTGTGGTAGTTCAGCAACTAGGTCATTGATGTAAACCAAGAAAAGTGTGGGGGACAGGACTCCTCATTGGGGGACTCCATGACGCAGTAGAACATTCTTGCTCTTGCGACCATCTAATTGTACCCTGGCTCTTCTATTATGCAGGTATGCTTTTACCCATTTGTACATTCTTGAGCTAACCCTGCAATTTCGCAATTTCTTTAGGAGCCTTATCAAATGCTTTCCTGAGGTCTATCCATGCTGCTAGTACCAGTTTCTTTTCTTGCAAGGCATCCTCAATCTCTTGGGAGAGGTAGGTTGCCTGATCTTCAGTAGAGTAGCACTGTCTGAAACCTGCTTGCTGTGATACCAGAAGGTTTTCACTATCAAGGTACCACTGCATCCTAAGATTGATAATGCGTTCCATTGTTTTGTGATCCTGGTATTTCTCCCCGTACCTTCATCATTTAGTTGTTTTACAAGTTTCCATAATTTCCTAGTATCTCTTTCTAGGTTCAGCGACTCTGTTTTATCTTTCCAGCTGCTCCGTCTGGCTTGTAACTTGGCTCTTTGAAATTTAGCCTTTGTTTGCTGATATTTGTTGTGATGTTCTTGGCTAGGTCTGTTCTCAGCCTGCTGTCTAGATGTTTCCATCTCATTTTGCAGCTTTTCCAGTTCATCATTACAATAGGGTTTGTAGTTTTTGCGTGCCCTCCCCCCCCCCGGGTATGGTTTTACTAGCAGCATGTAGTATACATCTATTAAATTCACTCACTGCTCTATTGATGTCTTTGTCCAAGTTCATGTCCTTAGCTAGAACACTGGTTAAATGCTGGTACATTTTCCAGGCTGCCCTTTTATAGTTCCACCTAGTGAGCGTGCTGCTGTCCTTTGGTAAATTCATTGTGGATTTCCAGAAATACTGGTCTGTGGTCACTACATCCAAGCTGCTTTCCAACGACACGTGTGATGTTCCATTCCAAGCCTGGTGAGTGGAATGCCAGGTCTGGTGTAGAGGTGGTGTGCCATGCTCTCGAGTAGAAGGTTGTTGAGTCTTCTGGCTGGTTAATAAGGATGAGATTATTTTCATCCTGCCAGCTCTCAAGTTCCTCACCTCTCTTGTCGATATGTTCGTATCCCCAGCTCTGAGAGTGGCTGTTGAAGTCACCACACACCATACGTCTCTCTTTGTCTGGAATTGTGTCTAGTGCCAATGGTTTATCATTTGGGCAGTAATAGTTCAGGAGATGGAATTCTACACTGTCTGTTTTTACGTGGAGCATCTGGTATTCTGCCCCTTCCATATATACTACCAGCTGACATGCGCTGATATTGTTTTTAACAAGTGTCAGAATTCCACCCTTTCGCCTGTCCTTTCTGTCAGACCCGTAGCACTGGTAGCCTCTGATTTTGAAGGCTATGTCGCTGCTGAGGTGTGTTTCTTGGATACAGCATATACTAACTTGTTCTTCACTGAGGACATTTTCAAGTTCCAATTTTTTGCTGTATCCATCTCTTTTACTGTTGACACCCTCAGCATTCCAGTGCATTATTTTTATTGGTCGTTTGTTTGTTTGGCCAGTAGCTCTATTCCCTTGCCTCCTGGCTCCTCGAGGCAATTGAGAAGGACTTCCAGTAACTGAGGTTGGGACCTTTCGAGGTATAGGGCCCGGCACCGTCCCAGCCTGAACGTCCGCCACAGGGCAGGCACCATAACTATTTATAGATGTAGACATGTTTCCATTGTGTTTTGTGCGTGGCATCCTGATTATCTGTGCGCCTTTTGGCTGGATGCCTCCGTCTTCAGCACTCTGCTTACTTGGGCAGGACTATGGTCCTGCTCGAGTGGGACTGCCCGACCAGACTTAGTTTCCAGCCCCTGATGGCTGAACTAAGCCCCATCACCTCTGCACGGTGCTGGTCTCGATGGGGATCAGACAGATAACAAAAGCAACATCAGTATTAGAACATAATTATGATGCAGAAATCCAGGCAATTAGTGTGGCAGCTAAAAAACTGCTGAACTCCAACTCTGACCTACAGCCTGTGGTATTCCTGACAGGTGCAAGGTCAGTGCTTCAAGCTCTCCAGTCTGAAAAACTAACAGACTTGAAAAAACTACTTAGCGAATTGTCTTACCAGTATAGGGTAACCATGCAGTGGTTACCCTCTCTCTGTTGAATACCAGGAAATGAAAAAGCAGACCAACTGGCTAAGGAAGGTGCTGCCGAAGACCAACCAGATATACCAATCACCTACCATCAGAAAAAACAGATGATCAAGTCAATAAGAAAGCCACAAACACCAACACAAGATGACTATCATATTATGAACATACCAGAACAAGTTATAATTCTACGTCTCAGAACAGGACACAACCGACTCCGCTGTCACATGTATACAAAGTTCAAGATTGGCAACACGGCCATGTGTACATGTGGACAGGCAGCACAGAGTGCCAAACATATACTTCAAGAGTGTTCTGAGCATGAAACGCTTAGGCAGACATATTGGCCAGAGGAAACAACACTGGAATCAAAACTCTATGGGACACTGTATGAACTACAAAAGACAGTGAGTTTTATTAAGGAGACAGAATTACAGATATAGACATGTTTCAAGTGAACGAAAGAAGAAGAAGAAGAAGAAGTATTAGAACACATCAAACGACAACAGATCAAGTGGTTTTCACACGCTTCCAAACTACCAACCGACAGCATGCCACAGATGGCCATGACACATAGACATAACGGCTATAAAGCCACAGGCAGCCATGTTAAAGACATAACACAAAAATCAGAGAAGCCACAGGAACAAGCCCACAAACAGCAAAAACAGGATGGCCATCTCTATAAAACTCTTCCACACCTGACGTCGAAAGGCAAACAAGGGATACAGCGTATAGATAGATAGATATAGAAAATTAATAGAAAGGATTTTAGAAGGAAGCAAAAACAGATTTATATCTCTATTTGATAGACTACACAGTGACTTTCTACAAGGTTAGACATAGTTGACTCTATTCACATGTTAAAAAATCTGAGCATTGATAGCATAAATATAAGAATTACCAAGAACGTCTATTGACAACATACAGCAGCTATACAAGTGGGGAACCAAACTGAACCACAGTAACAACAGATAAAACAAGGTGTCAGACAGGGATGTATGCTGTCACCAGATTTCTTCTCTATGTACAGAGAAAACAAATAACACTACTAATGCAATTACTACTATTACTACTACTACTACTAGTACCTCACTACTATTACAACTGCTACTATCACTACTACTACAACTACTAACATCACTAGTACTATAACTGCTACCGCTACTACTACAACTACTATAGTTTTTAATATTATAACTACTACCATCACTACTACTAAAACTACTACTATTATTACATTACTACAACAACTATTATCATCACTACTACATCAACTATTACTATCACTACTACAAAAACTATTGCCATCATACTACAGCGACTACTACCACCAATATTTCAACTACTATAATCTCTGCTATAACAATTATTACCATCATTACCAAAAATAATACTACCATCACCGCCTAAACAGCCACTACCATCACTATAGCATTACTGCTACAGAAACTACTATCATCAATCTAACAACTACTACAATTACCACTATATCAGCAAAGAGAACTATTATCATCAACACTACAATTACTCATGCTACTAAGTAAATTAACGTATCGTGTACAATTATCAGTACAATTACTACTATTACAATTGGTTAATTATAAAAGTATAAACAGACTAGAACAAGTAATTTTTTTCCCCCTAGAACAGGACACAACCGACTCGGCAGCCAGACGTATACAAAGTCTAATATTGGCAATACATCCATGTGGATAAACACTTCAGACAGTAGAGGATATTCTAAGGAATGCCATAAATATCAAATGATGAGGCAAATATATCGACCCAGAGAACCAACAGAGTTGCAAAACACAGTTAAGTTTATAGAATACATTTTTTTAAAATTCAAATATAAACGCATTCCTTCCTAGCGAACGAAAGAAGTTATAGAATCAACAGACGACAACTTTAAAATATATTGCAGTTTTCTAAAAATTATATTATCGTCTTCTCTATTCTTCTCTTTCACATATTTTACCTGACTCCACGAACATTCTTCAAGACTTTCTTCCACCATATCCCCTTCGGGTGCTGATCTCCAATGATGTAAATTGCTTTGGGCGATAAAAATCGTTTTGCCGCCACGATAGACACATAATGCACGAATCGATACTTGTATTCTCCAAAAATTACGTAATAAACAATCCTGGGAACTCTGTCCAGATTTTTTATTGGACATATTTCTGATTCCATAGATTCCAATCCAACTTGTCGAAGATACATCCGACATAGGATGTCGTATTTTGGAGCGAACTCATCACACAACAAATCGGAATCATATGTTCTCGCTGTTGGGTCTACTCTTGCTAAAAACTCGATTACTGAACAGTTATATAACTTCTTTGTCTTAGATTGTGAAGAAACATTTCTTGTTTCGAAAACTAGATCTCTGCAGAAAGCAGTTTTATTCTTAATGATGCCATATTTAAACAATATTTCTGAATTCCACATTTGATTTACATTCGTACTTTTCGGGTATTGTCCTAGTGTTTCCATAGAAAATAAAACATTCAACATAACAAAACAAGCTAATACAACGATAACTCTGAACAGATTCCGTTTTGTAGCTGTTTTAGTGAGAGAGTTATAGCACTTGCCCATCTTGATCCTCATTTCTGAACTGACTACTTTGTACCTGTAATACAATACAAAAATGTACAGAATTGGCAAGTAAACAAATTACATACAAGTAAAAAAATGAGAATTTGAATGGGAATTTTCCTCATTGAAACAAGGAACATTTCTTCTTCTTCGTCTAACATCGTTCTCAATCTCTTGCTGATTAAGTTGGATAGAGTCATAAGAATGAGATGCGTTATTTATTGCTTGGCTGTGCTTCTTTCCCTATTCAGCCTAACACCTCCGACTTCAGCATGTCATTTAGGTATTTTATGAGACGGCATATTTAATCCTAACAACTAATATTTTAGGTCGCCTCCTATAGCTTATACAGCAGGTCAGAACGTTGCTTTGCTGTGCTCCTTTTTCAAGCTCGGAAAAATTTGGTTTTACTATATACTATCAAAACGTAATCTAGAGTAAAGATGCACGCCGTGTCTCTGTTTTATACGCGCCAATGGCCTAACACATACGACTATAAAGGGAAGCTAAATTGTGTGGTGTGTGTGTTATAGAAACAGGACACATTAAGAAAAAAGATTATAAATAAAGCAGTCGTAGAGAAGAGACTGAGGAAGACACTGTGAGTAGATACCTCTTCTTCATTTTATAAGATGATGATGCATGTTACTCCGTGTCAAGAAAGTACAAGCCTGCGATATCTGCGTAAATCATTAGTGCACAAACGTTTTTCGACGACATTGTTGGAATCAGTTATGCATTACATCCTGGCTGCCTACTAACTTAGTCTGAACGATACTAGAATCGTCATTGTGTAGATGAAACAAGATTATTTGAAACAAACGTTATTGTTTTATCCGCTCCTGGATACTAGAATCGTCATTGTGTAGATGAAACAAGATCGCTGAACACGTTACTGTTTTATTCGCTCATAAAACTACATTGATCTCATAACAAATTTGCGGTCTGTCTCAAGCATTTCTGTCTCCATATTGTTTCTTCTTCCGATTGGTTTGGGAGTGTCATATCTATACTGTGTGTCTGGAAGCTACTACTCCTACTACACGGTTTCCATTGTCTGCTTTGTAATCCTGGCATGCACATGGTTGTTGTGTTAATCTTTAGAACATTGTATGTTATGCGAGTCAGCAGCAGCTGTATGACTTTCAGAAAGCATCTACGTTATCACATCGACATTTCTTGTCCTTCCCTTTCCAGGAATGAATCTGCCAGTTTTCTTATCGATGGTTTTGGAAGTGGGGTTATTGTCAAGTTCTTTTCCAGAACATTTTCCTGCGAGCTGATACAAATCAGCACTGCGACCTGATCCCAGTCAGCATCACGTGGGCTGATATTACTTTTATCCGTGAATTTCATTGGCTGGCGACATAAATTATACGCAAATTGACCAATGACCAGTCACATCATTCAAGTCAAGTAACACTTTTTGGGATCAGTTTGTTACAGAAGCTTGTTATAGAACCTGTTATTGGTCGCTATATAGAATTATTTATGAAGAATTTTAGGTAAAAAATGGTAAGAAAATTATCTAGCTTCTTAAGTGTGTACACAGACTCCCAGCAGAAATATACCGATACGATCTTGAATTCAGTGAAATGTAATTAATATTTTAATTTCTAGTAGTTGCTAATCTAGGAGATTAAGTTGCAACATGTGAACATTGAATGGTGAAGATAATCTCTTTTGGGGGATACTTTTTCAAATAGGGAAAAAATATAAAAATGATCTAAGCACTAATTTCATTTTTGAATGCAGTTGAAAAAAAACCCAGTCATATTCGTGAATCTTGGCCATGAAATTGTCAATATGGCAACATTTGTTTGAAAAGCATTCGATCAGTCATACATTACCCACATCCTCAATTTGTATAATCTTAAAACAAGCTTTCCTTGTTTTTCGATTGACTATCAACACAAATTCTTTTATTATTTAAAAAAATCCATCCTGTGCATAAGGTGGCGACAACATTGGCATGCAGCCTTTATCACACAAGTCACTCGCAAAACTCCCTTCAACTCCCTAACGTGAACAATTCAGCACTGACACTTTTTTCTTCTCAATTAACAGAACATAGTTATGTTAGTTTACTTAGTAGTGTGGTGAGTAGTGAAAGGGGTGATGATAATAGTTTTCTATTATTAAGCAGCGCGTAAAGGGATCATTTTTTGAGTGGACGCCAACCTTATGGAGAAACATGAGTCGCATTAGACAATATTTGATCATGCGATAAACTGAAAATAAATGGAAAACTTCATGGAAAAAGAAGAAAACAAAGGTGTCTTAGAAACACTATGCGTGAAAGAATGGAATTAAACAGCGACCAAATAAGATATTTTTTGATATCTAAAATAAGAGAGTATCTGAAAGAGAGATTTACTTCATAGTACAGCGAATATGTATGCAGAGATAGCACTGTAAAGGAAACATCGTGGAATTGATATGATACAATATGCTATAGAGCACCATATAGGCAAGAGGACGATAATGTTAGAAACGTGTTGCAGCGCACTTTGATGACTCGCAATGCTCCAAATGTGCCATGATGATCTCACTACTAACTAACTCACAATGCTCCAAATGTGCCATGATGATCTCACTACTAACTAACTCACAATGCTCCAAATGTGCCATGATGATCTCACTACTAACTAACTCACAATGCTCCAAATGTGCCATGATGATCTCACGACTAACTAACTCACAATGCTCCAAATATACCATGATGATCTCACTACTAACTAACTCACAATGCTCCAAATGTGCCATGATGATCTCACTACTAACTAACTCACAATGCTCCAAATATACCATGATGATCTCACTACTAACTAACTCACAATGCTCCAAATGTGCCATGATGATCTCACGACTAACTAACTCACAATGCTCCAAATGTGCCATGATGATCTCACGACTAACTAACTCACAATGCTCCAAATGTGCCATGATGATCTCACTACTAACTAACTCACAATGCTCCAAATGTGCCATGATGATCTCACGACTAACTAACTCACAATGCTCCAAATGTGCCATGATGATCTCACGACTAACTAACTCGCAATGCTCCAAATGTGCCATGATGATCTCACTACTAACTAACTCACAATGCTCCAAATGTGCCATGATGATCTCACGACTAACTAACTCGCAATGCTCCAAATGTGCCATGATGATCTCACGACTAACTAACTCGCAATGCTCCAAATGTGCCATGATGATCTCACGACTAACTAACTCACAATGCTCCAAATGTGCCATGATGATCTCACGACTAACTAACTCACAATGCTCCAAATGTGCCATGATGATCTCACTACTAACTAACTCACAATGCTTCATATGTGCCATGATGATCTCACTACTAACTAACTCACAATGCTTCATATGTGCCATGATGATCTCACTACTAACTAACTCACAATGCTCCAAATGTGCAATGATGATCTCTCTACTAACTAACTCACAATGCTCCAAATGTGCCATGATGATCTCACTACTAACTAACTCACAATGCTCCAAATATACCATGATGATCTCACTACTAACTAACTCACAATGCTCCAAATGTGCCATGATGATCTCACTACTAACTAACTCACAATGCTCCAAATGTGCCATGATGATCTCACTACTAACTAACTCACAATGCTCCAAATGTGCCATGATGATCTCACTACTAACTAACTCACAATGCTCCAAATGTGCCATGATGATCTCACTACTAACTAACTCACAATGCTCCAAATGTGCCATGATGATCTCACGACTAACTAACTCACAATGCTCCAAATGTGCCATGATGATCTCACGACTAACTAACTCACAATGCTCCAAATGTGCCATGATGATCTCACGACTAACTAACTCACAATGCTCCAAATGTGCCATGATGATCTCACTACTAACTAACTCACAATGCTCCAAATGTGCCATGATGATCTCACTACTAACTAACTCACAATGCTCCAAATGTGCCATGATGATCTCACTACTAACTAACTCGCAATGCTCCAAATGTGCCATGATGATCTCACTACTAACTAACTCACAATGCTCCAAATGTGCCATGATGATCTCACTACTAACTAACTCGCAATGCTCCAAATGTGCCATGATGATCTCACTACTAACTAACTCACAATGCTCCAAATGTGCCATGATGATCTCACTACTAACTAACTCGCAATGCTCCAAATGTGCCATGATGATCTCACTACTAACTAACTCACAATGCTCCAAATGTGCCATGATGATCTCACGACTAACTAACTCGCAATGCTCCAAATGTGCCATGATGATCTCACGACTAACTAACTCGCAATGCTCCAAATGTGCCATGATGATCTCACGACTAACTAACTCGCAATGCTCCAAATGTGCCATGATGATCTCACGACTAACTAACTCGCAATGCTCCAAATGTGCCATGATGATCTCACGACTAACTAACTCGCAATGCTCCAAATGTGCCATGATGATCTCACGACTAACTAACTCACAATGCTCCAAATGTGCCATGATGATCTCACGACTAACTAACTCACAATGCTCCAAATGTGCCATGATTATCTCACGACTAACTAACTCGCAATGCTCCAAATGTGCCATGATGATCTCACTACTAACTAACTCACAATGCTCCAAATGTGCCATGATGATCTCACTACTAACTAACTCGCAATGCTCCAAATGTGCCATGATGATCTCACTACTAACTAACTCACAATGCTCCAAATGTGCCATGATGATCTCACGACTAACTAACTCGCAATGCTCCAAATGTGCCATGATGATCTCACGACTAACTAACTCGCAATGCTCCAAATGTGCCATGATGATCTCACGACTAACTAACTCGCAATGCTCCAAATGTGCCATGATGATCTCACGACTAACTAACTCGCAATGCTCCAAATGTGCCATGATGATCTCACGACTAACTAACTCACGATGCTACAAATGTGCCATGATTATCTCACTACTAACTCACAATGCTCCAAATGTGCCATGATGATCTCACTACTAACTAACTCACAATTCTCCAAATATACCATGATGATCTCACGATTGACTAACTCACAATTCTCCAAATATACCATGATGATCTCACGATTAACTAACTCACAATGCTCCAAATGTGCCATGATGATCTCACGATTAACTAACTCACAATGTTCCAAATATACCATGATGATCTCACTACTAACTAACTCACAATTCTCCAAATATACCATGATGATCTCACGATTAACTAACTCACAATGCTCCAAATATACCATGATGATCTCACTACTAACTAACTCACAATTCTCCAAATATACCATGATGATCTCACGATTAACTAACTCACAATGCTCCAAATGTGCCATGATGATCTCACGATTAACTAATACACAATGCTCCAAATGTGCCATGATGATCTCACGACTAAATAATTCACAATGCTCCAAATGTGCCATGATGATCTCACGACTAACTAACTCACGATGCTACAAATGTGCCATGATGATCTCACTACTAACTCACAATTCTCCAAATATACCATGATGATCTCACGATTAACTAACTCACAATTCTCCAAATGTGCCATGATGATCTCACGATTAACAAACTCACAATGTTCCAAATGTGCCATGATGATCTCACTACTAACTAACTCACAATTCTCCAAATATACCATGATGATCTCACGATTAACTAACTCACAATGCTCCAAATATACCATGATGATCTCACGATTAACTAACTCACAATTCTCCAAATATACCATGATGATGTCACGAATAACTAACTCACAATGATCCAAATGTGCCATGATGATCTCACTACTAACTAACTCACAATTCTCCAAATATACCATGATGATCTCACGATTAACTAACTCACGATGCTCCACATGTGCCATGATGATCTCACGATTAACTAACTCACAATGCTCCAAATGTGCCATGATGATCTCACTACTAACTAACTCACAATGCTCCAAATGTGCCATGATGATCTCACTACTAACTAACTCGCAATGCTCCAAATGTGCCATGATGATCTCACGACTAACTAACTCGCAATGCTCCAAATGTGCCATGATGATCTCACGACTAACTAACTCGCAATGCTCCAAATGTGCCATGATGATCTCACGACTAACTAACTCGCAATGCTCCAAATGTGCCATGATGATCTCACGACTAACTAACTCGCAATGCTCCAAATGTGCCATGATGATCTCACGACTAACTAACTCGCAATGCTCCAAATGTGCCATGATGATCTCACGACTAACTAATACACAATGCTCCAAATGTGCCATGATGATCTCACGACTAACTAACTCACAATGCTCCAAATGTGCCATGATGATCTCACGACTAACTAACTCACGATGCTACAAATGTGCCATGATTATCTCACTACTAACTCACAATTCTCCAAATATACCATGATGATCTCACGATTAACTAACTCACAATGCTCCAAATGTGCCATGATGATCTCACGATTAACTAACTTACAATGCTCCAAATGTGCCATGATGATCTCACTACTAACTAACTCACAATTCTCCAAATATACCATGATGATCTCACGACTAACTAATACACAATGCTCCAAATGTGCCATGATGATCTCACGACTAACTAACTCACAATGCTCCAAATGTGCCATGATGATCTCACGACTAACTAACTCACGATGCTACAAATGTGCCATGATTATCTCACTACTAACTCACAATGCTCCAAATGTGCCATGATGATCTCACTACTAACTAACTCACAATTCTCCAAATATACCATGATGATCTCACGATTAACTAACTCACAATTCTCCAAATATACCATGATGATCTCACGATTAACTAACTCACAATGCTCCAAATGTGCCATGATGATCTCACGATTAACTAACTCACAATGTTCCAAATATACCATGATGATCTCACTACTAACTAACTCACAATTCTCCAAATATACCATGATGATCTCACGATTAACTAACTCACAATGCTCCAAATATACCATGATGATCTCACTACTAAATAACTCACAATTCTCCAAATATACCATGATGATCTCACGATTAACTAACTCACAATGCTCCAAATGTGCCATGATGATCTCACGATTAACTAATACACAAAGCTCCAAATGTGCCATGATGATCTCACGACTAACTAATTCACAATGCTCCAAATGTGCCATGATGATCTCACGACTAACTAACTCACGATGCTACAAATGTGCCATGATGATCTCACTACTAACTCACAATTCTCCAAATATACCATGATGATCTCACGATTAACTAACTCACAATTCTCCAAATGTGCCATGATGATCTCACGATTAACAAACTCACAATGTTCCAAATGTGCCATGATGATCTCACTACTAACTAACTCACAATTCTCCAAATATACCATGATGATCTCACGATTAACTAACTCACAATGCTCCAAATATACCATGATGATCTCACTACTAACTAACTCACAATTCTCCAAATATACCATGATGATCTCACGATTAACTAACTCACAATGATCCAAATGTGCCATGATGATCTCACTACTAACTAACTCACAATTCTCGAAATATACCATGATGATCTCACGATTAACTAACTCACAATGCTCCAAATGTGCCATGATGATCTCATTACTAACTAACTCACAATGCTTCATATGTGCCATGATGATCTCATTACTAACTAACTCACAATGCTTCATATGTGCCATGATGATCTCACTACTAACTAACTCACAATGCTCCATATGTGCCATGATGATCTCACTACTAACTAACTCACAATGCTCCATATGTGCCATGATGATGACCTGACAACTAACTAACTCAAATTGTACCATATGTGCCATGATGATAACCTGAAAAACTAACTAACTCACAATGATCTATATGTAACATGATGATGATCTGTCGACGAATTAACTAACAATGCTCCGTACGTGCCATGCTGATGATGACCTAATGACTCATTCACAATGCTCAATATGTGCCACGATGACGACTAACTAACTGACAATTCTCCATCTGTGCCATGCTATTGACACATGCTAATGTTGCAGGCATGCTGTAGAATAGTTCGATGAGAAACTGGCACATGATATTGTTAGTAATAGGTATTCAGAAATTTATTGAGTGAAATCTCCATTGGACATTTTGGAAGCCTCAGTAGCTAAGTCGTTATTGCACATACGTCCTAGTCAGGTGATGTTATGCTCAATTTCGAATATAACTACAAATATTTCTGTTAAACATCAACGGTCCGTACATCAACCTAGCCTTAGGAAATTGTTACAAGATCTCTTGGAGAATAACAGGTACATGGCGTTATGTTAAACGCATAATTTCTAGATGTATTGTTAGTCAATAGAAAGTACTGAACTAAAAATATTTTTGTCTATATGCTGTAGACCTGAGGAAAAGGAATAAGTTAGAGCTTTAGAGAGATTTCGGTGCGCAGGAACACAATAATACCGGCCTGTAGGATGCGTTTCAATCTTTTGCCCTGTGTTACTCGCGCCACTTACTTCCTGTTTAGGGTTGTTACCCTACACTAGAACATTTACCCATTGTCATTTCATGTTGGAAGAAAGAAAATGGGTGCTGCGTCTAACTGCTAGCATAGCTTGATCAATGCGCGATTGTGTTCTTTGTAAAAAAATTTGTTACACGCATTTATTCACATTAGAAAACCTGACATTCTGTGTCACCGAAAACATAAAGACCACGGTAAAATCTTATGTCATTCGGACAGGCCGGAATTATTTTCTTTCCCATGATCCGAGATTTTTTATCAGAACCTGTGTCAGAACCACAAGAGTATAATATGCATCGTTTTTGTGGCAGATTCCTATATTGCGAGGAATGCTAGATGTACCGTCAATGCAGAGGAGTCAACGCATCTAACAGAAAAATGATAAGATAGTTATACCAGAAGTGTGTGCCTCGCTCCTGGCAGGACGTCATGATCCTGACATAATGCTGTACTGGGTTTTTCATATCCGGGGCTAAATATAACAAAGGGTTCAAAAGTCGCAGAGGATTGACTTCACTGTACTCAATTTTCCATCTGTACTCCGTCACTTTCAAGGAAACAGCACGCTTCCTGCCGAGAGTACCACTCGTATCACGTAACTACGCAGCTTCAAGCGATAATTCACAGGGAGCTTCGAAAAAATCAACGTTATAAACTTCTTCTTCTTCTTCTTCAATCAGTTTCCTATGCTCATAAGTCTAAACAAGAAGGTGGGCCACCTCCATGAATTCAGTCGTCAGCAGGAGGTCATCGCCGTTGCTGCACAGCTTAACATTCAGAACTGTTTCTTGGTTCCATATTTAAGTTCTAACGTCATCAAAGAGTGAGCATGTCTGCAGAATGTGTTCTGGAGTCTGAGTACCCTTTTGACATGGGCATTGGTCAGTTTGCACAGCCTTCATTTTGTGGAGATGTGCTTGTAGTCTTCAGTGTCCAGTGCGGAGTCTAAAAATTGTGCTTTGATGTAGCCTGCTTAGCTTTGAAATGGCTTACTGTGGAAAGTTACTGCCTGTTCTCTGACTCCATGTATATTTGTATTTTCTTTTGATGAGTTTTTGCTTCAGTGATATTCTGTATTGGAATTGTTTCTTTTTTGCACCTGCTTTTGCCAGTTTGTCAGCTGTTTTTTTTTTCTGCAATTCCAAATTGTGCAGGGATCCACTGCATCACAACTTTATTGTTAGCAGACAGTTGATTTAAAAGTTCTACAGTCGTTTTTTGTTACGAGATCTTTAGGTTCATTTTGGATGTTCTTTGTAAACAAGACGACAAAAGACAGATTCGAACTGATGACTTCTTGAACACATGGCGAACAGATTAATCACTACGCTAGGGAAATGCCGTAACCGTACACAATTTTGGATCCCCCGAGACCAAACATGAATCCATAAGCTTCCATAAAGGAACCATCCATTTCAGACTACAAATCTTGTACGAGTCAGGGTGTCATCTTATTTATTCGATTAGGACCAGTGATTTTGTTAATACAATTATGGGATGAAAAAAACTATCTGCTCAAGCAAATGGGCTTCATCATCATTGTGATCATCATCCGCACAATCATCATTATCACCATCATCATCATCATCGGCATCATTTTCATCATCATCATCATCATCGGCATCGGCATCGGCATTATCACCATCATCATCATCATCATCATCATCATCATCATCATCATCATCATCATCATCATCATCATCATCATCGGCATCATCATCATCATCATCATCATCATCATCATCATCATCGGCATCATCATCATCATCATCATCATCATCATCATCATCGGCATCATCATCATCATCATCATCATCATCATCATCATCATCGGCATCATCATCATCATCGGCATCATCATCATCATCATCATCATCATCGGCATCATCATCATCATCATCATCATCATCATCATCGGCATCATCATCATCATCATCATCGGCATCATCATCATCATCATCATCGGCATCATTTTCATCATCATCATCATCATCATCATCGGCATCGGCATCATCATCGGCATCATCATCGGCATCGGCATTATCACCATCATCATCATCGGCATCATCATCATCATCATCATCGGCATCATCATCATCATCATCATCATCATCATCATCATCATCATCATCATCGGCATCATCATCATCATCATCATCGGCATCATCATCATCATCATCATCGGCATCATCATCATCATCATCATCGGCATCATCATCGGCATCGGCATTATCACCATCATCATCATCTTTATCTTCATCATCATCATCATCATCATGATTATCATTATAATCATCATCTTCATCATCGGCATCAAAACGATCATTTTTGGCATCATCATCATCGTCCGCATCACCATCATCGGCATCATCATCATCAATATCATCATCACCATTATCGCTATAACATTAGATATGGCTCGTAGATGAATAGTCTAATAGTTACATCTTACATGAACTTGCTCGTTGTATATCGCAGTCGTATTCAACCAGTTTCCTATAATAATATCTTTGCTGTGGAAGCCATTACATGGTGCCCAATCATTCCAAAAAATATATGAAAACAATGTTCTACAAAGAATATTCAATTACTTTATTATTTATTCTATTGCAGGAATAATTTCAACACATTAGCACACAAAAAAGCCGCATCACATATATTGGTTATAAACCCGAAATACCCCACATATTGTAGCGCACTTAAAATGAAATATTTAAAAAAAATCGAAGTGGGTGTTTTAAATTGAAGGTGATAGAAGAGGAAGACATATACGAGCAGTCATTAAAAATGCACCAAAACATTTGGGTCTGTAAATATATCAGATTTGTAAATGTACTTGTTTTGTGTATTTTAATATCACCACAACAAATTTCTACGCTTAAAATAAAGTGATGCGTTTCTAATGCTTACAGGTACAGTGGAAACACAATAATAAGAAGAAATAGGATAAAAAAATAATACGAACATGAATTAGAAGAGAATAAAGAAAAGGCAGAAGAAATTACGAAAATTAGGAAGAAGAACATTAGGAAGAAAACACTTAAAAAAGAATATTAAGAAGTATAACATTAAAAAGTATAACATTAAGAAGTATAACATTAAGAAGTAAAACATTAAGAAGTAAAACATTAAGAAATATACCATTAAAAAGTATAACATTAAGAAGTATAACATTAAGAAGTATAACATTATGAAGTATAACATTAAGAAATATAACATTATGAAGTATAACATTAAGAAGTATAACATTAAGAAGTATAACATTAAGAAGTAAAACATTAAGAAGTATAACATTAAGAAAAAGAATATTAAGAAGTATAACATCAAGAAGTATAACATTAAGTGGAATAACATTAAAAAGTATAAAATTAAGAAGTATAACATTAAGTAGTATAACATTAAGGGGTATAACATTAAAAAGTATAAAATTAAGAAATATGGCTGGGTACAAACATAATAAACCAAATTGTGTTTACTACGAACATGTGTGTTTCCTGTGGCGACAAATGGATGTGAAGCATGGACACTAAATAAAACAGTGGCTGGAGAATAACATCATTAAACTTAAAGTGCTGTAGAAGAATTTTGAGAATATTATGGACAGGAAGGAAAACAAACCAGGAGGTGTTACGAACAATTAACG
Organism: Meghimatium bilineatum; assembly: GCA_034231615.1. Lineage (NCBI taxonomy): Eukaryota > Metazoa > Mollusca > Gastropoda > Stylommatophora > Philomycidae > Meghimatium > Meghimatium bilineatum. The sequence goes on from CM067308.1 coordinate 49,282,522, forward strand.
TTCAGGTAGGCTGGCTTCTGAACACCATATTAAAGAAAAAGCTAGTTGTTTCGGTCACATTAAGAGACACGACGGATGGAGTGAGTGTTACTGGAGGGGATTCTTCTTCTTTCGGTCACTTGAAACATGACTATATCTGTAATTCTGTCTCCTGAATAAAACTCACTGTCTTTTGTAGTTCATACAGTGGCTCATAGTGCTTTTATTTCAGTGTTATTTCCTCTGGCCAATATGTCTGCCTCAGCATTTCATACTCAGAACACTCTTGAAGTATATGTTTGGCACTCTGTGCTGCCTGCCAACATGTACACATGGCCGTGTTGTCAATCTTGAACTTTGTATACATGTGACTGCGGAGTCGGTTGTGTCCTGGGGTTCTGATAGCTTGTTCTGATCTGTTCATAATGTGATAGTCATCTTGTGTTGGTGTTTGTGGCTTTCTTATTGACGTGATCATCTGTTTTTTCTGATGGTAGGTGATTGGTATATCTGGTTGGTCCTCGGCAGCACCTTCCTTAGCCAGTTGGTCTGCTTTTTTTTCATTTCTTGGTATTCAACAGTGGGAGGGTATCCACTACATGGTTGTCCTATACTGGTACGACAATTCGCTAAGTAGTTTTTGCAAGTCTGTTAGTTTTCCAGACTGGAGAGCTTGAAGCACTGACCTTGCATCTGTCAGGAATACCACAGGCTGTAGGCCAGAGTTGGAGTTCAGCAGTTTTTTAGTTGCCACACTAATTGCCTGGATATTTTTTCATCATTATAATTATTGCAGAATTTCCCTGTTGGTTTTATGATTGTATCTCTAGGCTTGTGTGGATATTCTATATATATATACCTGCACCTCCATTCCTCACTGCATTCTGTGCTGACCCATCTGTGTATACTCTGACCCATATATCTTGTGGATATTACTCATCCAGGAAACTGAGGGTGACTGTCCTTCGCTCCACCCTGCTGTGTTCGTCCACGCTTAATATTCCTTTCACATAGGTCTGAATGTATATTGGATTTCCATGCCTTTCGCTCAACGGGTTTTTTCTGGTACAGACCCTAAGGGGCTGTCACCCTCAGGTAGGTCTGTAAGTTGTCTGCGAAGTCGTTTAGTCTGCTGGATAAAGCTGCTTCTTTTCAGTCACCCCATTGCTAAATTTTGAAATCTTTCCTTGGTTGGATGACTTGGCATACACTGAAACTTTTCAGCTTTTTTGTTGTACTTTTTATAGTACTTTTAATTAGTACTTTTGTGTCTCTGCGTTCGCCAAGTGTTTGCATTCTTCCCATTTTCTACATCTCTGCTATGGGTGTTGATTTCATTGCTCCCAACATTATTCTAAGTGCCTGGTTTTGCACTTTATCTAGATCTTGTAATGTGGTGTTTGATGCAGGACACCACGCAGCTGAACCATATTCCAGGTGTGGTCGTAAACTTGCTGGTAAACTTTACGGAGTATAATCCCACTGGTTCCCCATGTGGTTCCACTTAGTATTCTCAGGATAGCTAACTTCCTCCTGGCTTTTGTTGTTGCTTTGTTTATGTGTTGGTTCCATGTCAGCTTATCATCAAAAGTAACTCTGAGGAATGGGGGTTGTTTGTCTTCTTTCAATAGCTCTCCAACAATATTGATACGACCGGCTTTTTGTTGTGGTGGGAGGGTAAAGAGTGTAGAGCTGCACTTATCTGTGTTAATGCTGACGCACCATCAATTTGTTCATAAGGTTAGGGCATCGGTAGCTCTTTGTATTTGTTTATAGGCCACTGTTGCATTTTCTTCCGTGCACCAGATCACCGGGTCGTCAGCATACATTGCCACATTGATCCCGTGTGGTAGTTCAGCAACTAGGTCATTGATGTAAACCAAAAAAAGTGTGGGTGACAGGAATCCTCCCTTGGGTATTCCATGGCGCAGTAAGACTTTCTTGCTCTTGCGACCATCTAATTGTACCCTTACTCTTTTATTATGCTGGTATGTTTTTACCCATTTGTACATTCTTAAGCTAACCATGCAATTTCGCAATTTCTTAAAGAACCCTTCTTTACAGACCTTATCAAATACTTTCCTGAGGTCTATCCATGTTGCTTGTACCAGTTTCTTATCTTGGAAAGCATCCTCAATCTCTTGGGAGAGGTAGGTTGCCTGATCTTCAGTAGAGTCGCACTGTCTGAAGCCTGCTTGCTGTGATACCAGAAGGTTTTCACTTTCAAGGTACCACTGCATCCTAATATTGATAATGCGTTACATTATTTTGCATAGATAGCTTGTTAGGGTGATAGGCCCGTAGTTGAAGACTGTGTTGCCATCGTTTCTTGATTTTCGGAGTGGTATCATTATTGCTTCTATCCACGCCTGTTGTATTTTACCTGTGGACCAGCTTGTGTTAAAGATGTGCAGTAGCTCTGCTCTTTCTGCAGATTCCAGGTTTTTAATCATTTCATTAGTTCCAAGGGACTTTTTAATTTTCAATTTGGATATTGCATACTCCAGTTCTTTAATTATGATTGGTGCCTCCGTGACTTCAGATATAGGTTCGCCTTGTCCAATGTTTTGATGGTTCTCTCGAACCTCCTTTTGTTTGTCTTGGCTAACTTTGTAGTTGTTGTCTTCTGCATAGAATCTGCAAAGTAATCAACTGCATGTTTACCTGTTAAAATGTTTCTATCTTTACAAAGGGTGATCCTGGTATTTCTCCCTGTACCTTCGTCATGTAGTTGTTTTACAAGTTTCCATAATTTCCTAGTTTCCATAACTTTCTAGGTTCAGCGACTCTGTTTTTCTTTTCGAGTTGCTCTGTCTGGCTTGTAACTTGGCTCTTGGAAATTTAGCTTTTGTTTGCTGATATTTGTTGTGATGTTCTTGGCTAGGTCTGTTCTCAGCCTGCTGTCCATCTCATTTTGCAGCTTTTCCAGTTCATAATTCCAGTAGGGTTTGTCATTTTTGCGTGCCCTCCTGTGTATGGTTTTACTAACAGCATATAGTGTGTATCTATTAAATTCACTCACTGCTCTATTGATATCTTTTCCAAGTTCATGTCCTTAGCTAGAACACTGGTTACATGCTGGTACATTTTCCAGTCTGCCCTCTTATACCTAGTGAGTGTGGTGCTGTCCTTGATAAATTCATTGTTTATTTCCAAAAATACTAGTCTGTGGTCACTACCTCTAAGCTGCTTTCCAACGACATGTATGATGTTCCATTCCAGGCCTGGTGAGCGGAATGCCATGACTGTTGTAGAGGTGGTGTGCCATGCTCTCGAGTAGAAGGTTGGTGAGACTGCTGGTTGGTTAATAAGGATGAGATTATTTTCATCCTGCCAGCTCTCAAGTTCCTCATCTCTCTTGTCGATGTGATCGTAGCCCCAGCTCTGAGGGTGGCTGTTGAAGTCACCGCATACTATAAGTCTCTCTTTGTCTGGAATTGTGTCTAGTACCAATGGTCTATCATTTGAGCAGAAGTAGTTCAGGAGATGGAATTCTGCACATCATTCCATCATTCCAGGGCATTATTTTTATTAGTCGTTGGTTTGTTTGGCCAGTAGCTCTATTCCCATTGCCTCCTGGATCCTCGGGGCAATTGAGAAGGACTTCCAGTAACTGAGGTTGGGCCCTTTCGAGGTATAGGGCCCGGCACCGTCCCTGCCTGAATGTCCGCCACAGGGCAGGTACTATAACTATTAATAGATAAGGACATGTTTCCATTGTGTTTTGTGCGTGTCATCCTGATTATCTGTGCGCCTTTTGGCTAGTTGCCTCCGTCTTCAGCACTCTGCTTACTCGGGCAGGACTATGGTCCTGCTTAAGTGAGACTGCCTGACCAGTCCATATTTCCAGCCCACGATGGCTGAACTAAGCCCCATCACCACTCCACGGTGCTGTCCTCGACGGGGACTGAAGGGGATGATAGAAGGCAACAGGGGCAAAGGCCGTCTAAGACGACGATAGAGAACAGACATTAAGGAATGCCCGCGCATGTCACTGGAAGAGGCAGGACAGCTTGCTGACGACCGCGGAGATTTCATGAGATTCATAGGAAAGACTACGTTCTGGAAAGAATATCACCTGATGATGCACATTAAGAAGTATAACAATAAAAAGTATAACATTAAGAAGAAGAACATAAAAAAGTGTAACATTAATAAAAATAGCATTAAGAAGTATAACATTAAGAAGTATAAAAGTAAGAAGTATAAAAGTAGGAAGTATAACATTAAGAAGTATAACATTAAGAAGTATAACATTAAGAAGTATACATTAAAAAGTATAACATTAAAAAGTATAACATTAAGAAGTATAGCATTAAGAAGTATAACATTAAGAAGTATAACATTAAGAAGTATAACATTAAGAAATATAACATTAAGAAATATAACATTAAAAAGTATAAAAGTAAGAATTATAACATTAAGGAAGTATAGCATTAAGAAGTATAACATTAAAAAGTATAAAAGTAAGAAGTATAACATTAATCCGAACAACATTAAGACTGAAACTGTCAAGATGATACAAGATTTGTATGATATTCTGGGTAAATCTAAATTTTTAAAAGAAAGCAGTTCTTGATTAAAATAATTGTGTAAATAAATTAGTTTTTTGCAGTTTACAAGGTGTTTTTTGTCTATTTAGTCAACTTTAGCTTGTTTTTCTAAAATGAAATATTTAATATTAATACTTATTTAGTTTATTTATGTATTTAAAAAAAAATATTAACTCATTTTCCAACAAAAATCACATCATAGAGAACATTAATATACACATTTCCATTTTTTTTTTAAACATTGTTATGCATAACTGAATCTAATACACTGGAAATGTTGAGTAAATATTTTTTACATTATTTTGTTGTTTATAGACTCACGTGTCAAATATTTACCAGCAAGCAGACAGTAACTAGTGACTTCAAATCTTCGATATGTTTTCCAAGCTAGAGAAACTAAGTTTAAAATAGTTTACTATCATTTATAGTTAAATGTTACCGGCTGTTACGTGTCATTGATTAAGTGGCATTGATGTAAAATATTAGTTTCGATCCCTAGAAATTATGATCAATATGAACAGGTTCTATAATCGCACAGCATACACCTTAACATTTCGTTATTATAGCGGGATGTGAACAAAAGAAAATTCAATGCACATGTTCTTTGGTAGGATCTGCTAGATTTAACAGGAACTACTGAGTGTAGTGTTAGTAGGCCGAGACCATAATCTAGGACAGTTAGCACCATCACTTGTTGAAGCAGAAACAGTACCTATTGCTGCACGAGGAATATCGATATAACCTTGATAACACTGATCCCTCTTTTTGTAACAGCATCGGGTATGGCAGACGGTTTATTTGTACTAACACTGGCATGGCAGATGGGTTGTTTGTAATAACACCACACGATATGGCTACAAGCAAGCAGTGAGAACAGGACCGAAAGAAGTATTGTTTGCACAGAGGCGAGGCAAAAGATCTGACACAAGCTAGTACACTTTATGGCTCAATGGCGTTCAACCAATTCTCCGATTAGTACTTGTTTTGGAATGCGGCAGTTTGACATTCTGTGGAGGTGAATCATCCAACGCAATCTATTTCTATTATTGTTTCCATGACAGATGGTAGCTGAGTGTGACGTAATATTTCTATGTTGGTGATTTTGTGGTGCCATTTAATGTTTAAGATTCTGCGAATATATCGTAGAAAGAAAGACATTTATTCTCCACTCATGTTTTGTGTAAGCAGTCCATGTTTCGCATCCGTAGTATAGTGTACTCAACACGCATGTTTGATAAGCTTGTAACTTTGTTTTCAGTTTTAACTTGTCGTTTTTTCAAATTTGTTTTGACAGTCCACCAAAAATGGTCACCACTTTCACTCTGTATGCCATTATGTTATTGTCTAAGGAAAGAGTGGATGTATAATGCTTGATTCAAGATTACTAAAAACAAAAATTATCAACTCGCTTTATATGATTATTGTTTAAGTTGATGTTTGTTGGTATTCTAGATCACTGACGCATTACCCCGTTTTTGTAATATTTTATTGTCATAGAGAGCAGCTCGCAGGTCTTTGCAATATACGCATTGTTATGGACCCTCATACTAGCTATACAGATCACGAGGTATATACGCACTGTGGACCTGCATTCTAGATACACAAATTACGAGGTATATACGCACTGTGGACCTGCATTCTAGATACACAAATCACGAGGTATATACGCACTGTGAACCTGCATTCTTGATACACAAATCACGAGGTATATACACACAGTAGACACTGCATGCCAGCTATGTGATAGTATCACCACGTCCGAATTCCCAACCTCTTGGGAGTTGTACCGTAATATTCTTCTTCTTCTTTCGTTCACTTGAAACATGTCTATATCTGTAATTCTGTCTCCTTAATAAAACTCACTGTCTTTTGTAGTTCATACAGTGTCCCATAGAGTTTTGATTCCAGTGTTGTTTCCTCTGGCCAATATGTCTGCCTCAGCATTTCATGCTCAGAACACTCTTGAAGTATATGTTTGGCACTCTGTGCTGCCTGTCCACATGTACACATGGCCGTGTTGCCAATCTTGAACTTTGTATACATGTGACTGCGGAGTCGGTTGTGTCCTGTTCTGAGACGTAGAATTATAACTTGTTCTGGTCTGTTCATAATATGATAGTCATCTTGTGTTGGTGTTTGTGGCTTTCTTATTGACTTGATCATCTGTTTTTTCTGATGGTAGGTGATTGGTATATCTGGTTGGTCTTCGGCAGCACCTTCCTTAGCCAGTTGGTCTGCTTTTTCATTTCCTGGTATTCCACAGTGAGAGGGTATCCACTGCATTGTTACCTTATACTGGTAAGACAATTCTCTAAGTAGTTTTTTCAAGTCTGTTAGTTTTTCAGACTGGAGAGCTTGAAGCACTGACCTTGCATCTGTCAGGAATACCACAGGCTGTAGGTCAGAGTTGGAGTTCAGCAGTTTTTTAGCTGCCACACTAATTGCCTGGATTTCTGCATCATAATTATTGCAGAATTTTCCTGTCGGTGTTCTGATTGTATCTCTAGGCTTGTGTGGATATTCTATATATACACCTGCACCTCCATTCCTTACGGCATTCTGTGCTGACCCATCTGTGTATACTCTGACCCATATATCTTGTGGATATTCCTCATCCAGGAAACTGAGGGTGACTGTCCTTCGCTGCACACTGTTCTGTTCGTCCACACTTAGTATTCCTTTCACATGGGTCTGAATGTATATTGGCATTCCATGTCTTTCACTCCACGGGGTTTGTTCTGGTACAGGCCTTAATGGGCTGTCAACTTCAGGTAGGTCTGTAAGTTGTCTGCGGAGTCGTTTAGCTTGATGGATAAAACTGCTTCTTTTCAGTCGTCCCATTGCTAGATTTTGGAATCTTTCCTTCATTGGATGACTTGGCATACACTGAAACTTTTCTGCCTGAATTAGTACTTTTGTGTCTCTGCGTTCGCCAAGTGTTTGCATTCTTCCCATTTTCTGCATCTCTGCTATGGGTGTTGATTTCATTGCTCCCAACATTATTCTAAGTGCCTGGTTTTGCACTTTATCTAGATCTTGTAATGTGGTGTTTGATGCAGGACACAACGCAGCTGAACCATATTCCAGGTGTGGTCTTATGCCTTGCTGGTAAACTTTACTGAGTATATTCCCACTGGCACCCCATGTGGTTCCACTTAGTTTTCTCAGGATAGCTAACTTCCTCCTGGCTTTTGTTGTTGCTTTGTTTATGTGCTGCTTCCATGTCAGTTTATCATCAAAAGTAACTCCGAGGTATGTGGGTTGTTTGTCTTCTTTCAAGAGCTCTCCATCTATTTTGATATGACCGGCTTTTTGTTTTGGTGAGAGGGTAAAAAGTGTAGTGCTGCACTTATCTGTGTTAATGCTGACGCACCATCTATTAGCCCATAAGGTTAGGGCATCGATAGCTCTTTGTATTTGTTTAGTGGCCACTGTCGCATGTTCTTCTGTGCACCAGATCACCAGGTCGTCAGCATACATTGCCACTTTGATCCCGTGTGGTAGTTCAGCAACTAGGTCATTGATGTAAACCAAGAAAAGTGTGGGCGACAGGACTCCTCCCTGGGGGACTCCATGACGCAGTAGAACTTTCTTGCTCTTGCGACCATCTAGTACCGTAATATGAGAGTAGAGAGTCTCACACATTCTTTTGGGAATAATAGAGAAGTGGACAGACCGGGACACATTAGGACCACTGAAAGCAGAGGGTAGCAATTAACGGAGACAAACTAACGAACAAGAATAAAGAAATCAAGCGTTTGAAGGAGGAGGCCCGTAGCAGAGATAAGTCGGCTCACGAAGAGAAAGCTCAAGAGAGAAAAAGTGGTAGAACTTGTCCACAAGATTCCAGCAGACCAACGCATGTCTTAGAGTCGGGTATAGCGAAAGCAGATCACGAGAAGACAAAGATGCAGAGGCCGAAAGACATAATCTCAGGTCCGCCGACTCACAAGATGACGTTAGGAAAAGCGGGTGGGGAATATGATCTCACATGTGAAGTTGTAAGGACAAAAGGTGGAGGAGAAACCTATACATACACTGGGACAAATAAACCACTGAACAGAAGAAAAAGCAACACTCGCCCACAAGAACCTCGCAGTCCGAAACCAGGCGAGACACTCCTAGATGTGATCAAGGCAGAACCAAGAACGATATGGGTAAGTCCTGAAGAGCATAGGGAGGCTGTAAATAATTATCGACATGGGCTGAGATGGGTTACTGTAGACGAATTGCAGGCCCATAAAAATTAGAGGACGGCTGGTACCACACAAAGAGATTTGAAGGAGAGCTGCACAACGTGCGAGAACAACTCCGGACATCCCAACAGGAAAGCGAAATACTCGCCCAAGCCTTGTTGGGAGAATGTTAAGCGAATATATGTGTATGGATAATGAAAAATTTCGTGCCAGAGTTGAAACCCTAGAACTATCCAAGAGTGCTAGCGAGAACCAGCAGTTGCCAGTTCAAGTAATAGTGCCTACTTGATATATTATTGTTCTTGCTGATAGTAATTACTTGATATATATTGTTCTTGCTGATAGTAATTACTGGATATATATTGTTCTTTTTGTTGGTGTCGTACACTATCGTGATGGAGAGATGCATATGTTAATTGTGAAAAAAAATATTTTCTTTTTCAAGATGGTATAAGATTTTCTTTTTAATGTTGGACCATGATTTATGTGAATGAAGTCGTTTTCTTTGCCCTATAAATGAGGAGAAGACAGAGCCACAGGATAATGAAGATTTTTTACAGATAAAAATCTTGAAGGGGTAATGGAGAGAATGTCCCAAGGTGTGATCAAGGGAATGTCCCTGGATATGACCACACCAGGTCCAGAAGAAATCACAGTTGAAGTTGTCAACCACTATCCGGAAAAGTTAGGGGTTGAGGGTCATGTGTAAATAGGGGTCAGTTGTTGGTTCCCTGGTGTTACATGCAGGACATGTTTTCGTTGATGTATATTGAACTATTTGATTTACAGGTTATATATGATGTATAATATGACTATATATTTGTTTGAATGTCGTGAGTGGGTAGTAAACAGACGTGATGCAGGGAACGTAGAGGAAACCTTTCCCTAGTTTCATACGCCACATTACTTAAGAGAGTCTCGAAAGATATAGTAACGTATGTTTTGTTATAGCAAGATTTGAGAGAGCTTGCTACTTGAAGTTCCACTTTGTGCATAGGACAACAAATCCTCGGTCCTGGGGTAATCGTTAAGAAAATACTACGTATGTTTCTGTTGTAAGTATGGGAAGAATGTAATAGTATCACCATGTCCGAATTCCCATCCTCTTGGGAGTTGTACCGCAATATGAGAGTAGAGAGTCTCACACATTCATTTGGGGATAATAGAGAAGCGAACAGACCGGGACACATTAGGACCACTGAAAGCAGAGGGTAGCAATTAACGGGGATTGATATCATATAATGAATCTTGACCCGTCTGTCCAAAAATGTTAATGGCAACTTGAAACACAAAAGGGCCGAACACGCCTAAATTGTACACCGCAGTCAACATTGCCGGCGGTAACAGAACACAGAGAAATCGCTGGATTAGATTCAGACACTTTTAAGTACGTATCGGGATGGATAGGGTGATTGTGATGTGAATGAACGCATAGATTGGTTGAAAAAGGTGAGTTGGGGGAATTAGTTTTTTAGAGTTGGGGGAGTTAGATCAGTTTTGGGGGTAGTCAGTTTTGAAATCAGTGGGCAGTTGAGTTTTGGAGTTCGGAGCGCACAGTTGTGCTCGGGACTAGAGTTGGGAGTTGGAGCTCAGGGCGCACAGTTGTGCTCGGAACTAGGGAGTCTGAGTTTGGGCCAGCGCCGGACGGGTGCCCCAAAAAGTAGACTTTGTATTTACAGAATAGATTCATACTTTTGGATACGCTTATTTAATTGAAGATCCATAATATTGGATACACATATTTTTTGAAAGATTCCAACAAAATTTGGATACGCATATTTGGTTGGTGATCTAGAATATTGGATACTTATATCTTGTTGAAAGATTCCAGCAAAATTGGTTACACATTTTTTGTTGACAGAGTCAAGTTTATTGGATACAAGTATTTTGTAGAAAGATTCCAGAATATTGGATACACATATTTGTTGATAGATTCCAAAATCATTGGACTGTCAGATTTTCATTGAGAATTGATATTATGCTTTTTCTTTATTTGACGAATGTGGTAAATAAAGTTCACTATATGGGAATTTGGAGTTACAGAGTTGTAACGTTGTTTCATATCTACTTTCATGTATGTTACGATTGGATATAACTATAAGCGACCTTTCCACTCTACCACACTGGATGCATGTGACCCTAGGATCTCGCGACACACAGAAGTACTAACCATTTATATAGATCAACTGCCAAACTATGGAAATTCTCTTCAGAAAATGTATCGGTGCGTGTGTAGAATAATTTATTTTTAATTCTAAAACTGAGGACATAATCGTGAGTATTGATTGATGTACAACCATTATTGTAATTTTCAAGCTTGTTTCTGTGAAGTTAGTACCAGTGTTACATAGAAAAGAGGAACAGTTCATATATTCTTAAGGAAGAAGAGAGACAATTAGATATTATTAATATATTCGTGAGTAGAAAAAGAGAAACAATTAGATATATCTTGTGAACAAGTGAAGTTAGTATTTCTTGAAATTAAAAAGGACACTTGATATCAGCGCAAGGAAGTAGACAATTAGACATTATTAGTTATTTTGTGAACAGAAAAGGAACAATTATTTTGGTTGTGAAAATAGGACAAATCAATCATTCTAGAAACTCAATGAACAATTAGTCAGTACATGAATTGAAAATTGAAGAACGATGTACATTATATAACTTAATTGAACAATTCAGTTGCATGTTGATATACATAGAAGTGAATGTTTTCCTCCACAGAAGAATTTGAATATAGATAGATATATGTTCACAGGCGAAATCTATCCACGGTGTTGAACACGAGTTGTTGTTGTTGTTATGTTTATAAATAGTAACCATATTATTTTGTGACAACTTGATTGAAGTTTGACACACGTACCGTTTTTAAGTCTTATTTTGTTAATATTTTGCATATTGGAAGGAGAAAGTCAAGAGAAAGAGGATAGGGGAACAGGAAATGGAACAGAAGATAGAAGATATGGTTGAAAATAGAAAAATGATGATGTATAGGGAAATAAAAATGTCGCCAGTACGGGACATAAGTATGTGCATATTGATAGGCATCACATATATTTTCCAAAGAGCAAACGAGATATTTTGGTTGCATGAATTGAAAGGCAGGTTAGGAAAGTCAGAACAGGAAAAGTTAGTGATAGAAGTTGAAACTGACGTACAAACGTCAAGTTGCAAAAATGTCAACACAGAAGGCGTAGTAGAAAGAGTGTGCCCGAACAGGGACGCGCAAAATTTACTAATTAAAGCAGTAGCCTGTTACTTAGGACAAGCTTGGAGGATGTCTCGCTCAAATACATTACCGAAGGCGGAGAGACTAAGTGAAGGAAGATACGATAAGATTGAGGATAGAGTTAGGAGATGAGGGGGGTGTTGGATAGAAGAAATAGAACGAAAGCACACCGAAGAAACTGTTAGAAGGCATGATATTAGGAGTAGAAATACTTACAAATACAAGAAAAAGGTTAGGCATAGTGTCTGTTTCAGATGTCGCCAGAAGGGACATTATGCCAGCAATTGTTACCAGCCTCAAGACAGATTTCAAGAGAATCAAACACGTTACACATACGATAAACGTGTGTTCGTAGGAGGGTTAAACCCCATCGTAACTAGAGATAGAATCAAGGAATATTTCGAATTCTTCGATCGCGTAACACACATATTTCTAGCACAAGACAAATACGGGTACCGGAGGAACTTTGAGTTCGTGGAGTTTAGTACAAGAGAAGGAAGGGATAGATGTTTGGGAAATGATAGACTTATTCGCGTGCAGAAAGGAGTTAAAATAGACAAAGCGCGAAGGAACACGCGGACTGCATTGCCTAACTCACGTCAAATCAAGAAGGGTAGAGGCACGGACACAAACGGGTACAAAAGGGTACAGGTAACGGACAGAGCATAGAGAAATAGAAACAGAATTCACACCATCGAAGCAAATAGGAGAATCAGAATGGAACGAAAAAATGTTGCTGTTGACACATACTACGAGTACAATGAAGTAAGAGCTGACACCGAGTATAGAGACGTTGGGACGGGGACGATCCCTAGGGACAGTAAGGAGACAGGTACGATGACCGAGCCAGTAAATACTATACAGAGTAAGGAGGTCGCGGTCATGACAGAAGTCAGCGCTAACGAAGAAGCGACAGAGAAACGGTCCAAACAACTAAAACAGAGACTAAAAGTCAGTGAAGAGAAGGTCGAGAAACTTCAGGCAGAGTTAGCCCAGGGCCAGGCCATCTCCATGAAGATAGAGGGGGAAAATAGAGAACTAGTCGACGTGAAACGACAAATGTTGTCGTTACAGCAGTAGTTAACTCAGGGGTTAAAACAGAGAGACATAGAAGTGGAAAAACGCCTCACAGTGGAACAGGAGTTGTTAACGTCAAGAGAAGAATTACGCGACACCAAAGTAGGGTACGACCAAATGATGAAGGATTATAGACACATGCTCGAACAAGTAGATGCAAGGCGTACCGAAATAACAGAAATGAGAGACAAACTAACGGACAAGAATAAAGAAATCAAGCGTTTGAAGGAGGAGGCCCGTAGCAGAGATAAGTCGGCTCACGAAGAGAAAGCTCAAGAGAGAAAAAGTGGTAGCACTTGTCCACAAGATTCCAGCAGACCAACGCATGTCTTAGAGTCGGGTATAGCGAAAGCAGATCACGAGAAGACAAAGATGCAGAGGCCGAAAGACATAATATCAGGTCCGCCGACTCACAAGATGACGTTAGGAAAAGCGGGTGGAGAGTATGATCTCACATGTGAAGTTGTAAGGACAAAAGGTGGAGGAGAAACTTATACATACACTGGGACAAATACACCACTGAACAGAAGAAAAGGCAACACTCGCCCACAAGAACCTCGCAGTCCGAAACCAGGCGAGACACTCCTAGATGTGATCAAGGCAGACCCAAGAACGATATGGGTAAGTCCTGAAGAGCATAGGGAGGCTGTAAATAATTATCGACATGGGCTGAGATGGGTTACTGTAGACGAATTGCAGGCCCATAAAAATTAGAGGACGGCTGGTACCACACAAAGAGATTTGAAGGAGAGTTGCACAACGTGCGAGAACAACTCCGGACATCCCAACAGGAAAGCGAAATACTCGCCCAAGCCTTGTTGGGAGAATGTTAAGCGAATATATGTGTATGGATAATGAAAAATTTCGTGCCAGAGTTGAAACCCTAGAACTATCCAAGAGTGCTAGCGAGAACCAGCAGTTGCCAGTTCAAGTAATAGTGCCTACTTGATATATTATTGTTCTTGCTGATAGTAATTACTTGATATATATTGTTCTTGCTGATAGTAATTACTGGATATATATTGTTCTTTTTGTTGGTGTCGTACACTATCGTGATGGAGAGATGCATATGTTAATTGTTGTGAAAAAAAATATTTTCTTTTTCAAGATGGTATAAGATTTTCTTTTTAATGTTGGACCATGATTTATGTGAATGAAGTCGTTTTCTTTGCCCTATAAATGAGGAGGAGACAGAGCCACAGGATAATGAAGATTTTTTAAAGATAAAAATCTTGAAGGGGTAATGGAGAGAATGTCCCCAGGTGTGATCAAGGGAAACACAAAAGGGCCGAACACGCCTAAATTGTACACCACAGTCAACATTGCCGGCGGTAACAGAACACAGAGAAATCGCTGGATTAGATTCAGACACTTTTAAGTACGTATTGGGATGGATAGGGTGATTGTGATGTGAATGAACGCATAGATTGGTTGAAAAAGGTGAGTTTGCGGGAATTAGTTTTTTAGAGTTGGGGGAGTTAGATCAGTTTTGGGGGTAGTCAGTTTTGGGTTTTGAAATCAGTGGGCAGTTGAGTTTTGAAGTTCGGAGCGCACAGTTGTGCTCGGAACTAGGGAGTCTGAGTTTGGGCCAGCGCCGGACGGGTGCCCCAAAAAGTAGACTCTGTATTTACAGAATAGATCATACTTTTGGATACGCATATTTGGTTGAAGATCTAGAATATTGGATACACATATTTTGTTGAAAGATTCCAGTAAAATCTGGATACACATATTTGGTTGAAGATCCAGAATATTGGATACACATATTTTGGTTGATAGATTATAGAATATTGGATACACATATTTTGGTTGATAGATTATAGAATACTGGATACACATATTTTGGTTGATAGATTATAGAATATTGGATACACATATATTGGTTGATAGATTATAGAATATTGGATACACATATTTTGGTTGATAGATTATAGAATACTGGATACACATCTTTTGATGGAAGATTCCAACAAAATTGGAATACACATATTTGGTTGGAGATCTAGAATATTGGATACTCATATCTTGTTGAAAGATTCCAGCAAAATTGGTTACACATATTTTGTTGACAGAGTCAAGTTTATTGGATACAAGTATTTTGTAGAAAGATTCCAGAATATTGGATACACATATTTGTTGATAGATTCCAGAATCATTGGACTGTCAGATTTTCATTGAGAATTGATATTATGCTTTTTCTTTATTTGACGAATGTGGTAAATAAAGTTCACTATATGGGAATTTGGAGTTACAGAGTTGCAACGTTGTTTCATATCTACTTTCATGTATGTTACGATTGGATATAACAACAGCACCTTTACACGCTACCACAGCTATACAAATAACGAGGTATATACACACAGTAGACACTGCATGCCAGCTATACAAATCACGAGGTATACACACACAGTAGACATGCATGCTAGCTATACAAATCACGAGGTATACACACACAGTAGACACTGCATGCTAGCTATACAAATGACGAGGTATACACACACAGTAGACACTGCATACCAGCTATACAAATCACGAGGTATACACACACACAGTAGACACTGCATGCTAGCTATACAAATCACGAAATATATACACACAGTAGACACTGCATACCAGCTATACAAATCACGAGGTATATACACAGTAGACACTGCATACCAGCTATACAAATCACGAGGTATATACACAGTAGACACTGCATGCCAGCTGTACAAATCACGAGGTATATACACAGTAGACACTGCATGCCAGCTATACAAATCACGAGGTATATACACACAGTAGACACTGCATGCCAGCTATACAATTCAAGAGGTATTCATTATTATGTAGTTTGTATATAAAATAAATATGTTAGTGAGACCAAAAATATGTCATTAAATTCCAATAAGAACATCTATCAGTAGTGAAACTTTGCACAATGTATGGTTTTAGAACGTGGTGAGGCACGATTCCTGCGCAGATCAAGGAGACCATATGTCATTGGTAAAACGCTGCAAAAATGTGTGGTTCGAGAACGTGGTGAGGTCTGATTTCCTTTCCAGACTGCAAGAAGAAAGTTACGGGAGAAAGAAGATGATGAAATAATCCACTAGCTGTCAGCAGGAAACTCTTGACAATCCATATAATTTCTGACAATAGTTCAGTCTCCGAGGTAACACTCGGACATGTATAAGGTTTGTCATCTCAAAGTTACGTCTGCGCCATGGGACTTGTTTATAGATGGATGTTTAGTCCCCGACAAGAGGCATACCAGTGCAGCAGATTCACAGGGTACCACGTCCTGCCACGAAATCAGCATACACTTCTGGACCACAACTATTTCCTCATTCTTCTGTCAGATAGGTTGACGCATCCGCAGGGATGACACATATAACATTCCCCGACATATAGGGGAGTTGCCACAGAAGGACGAATGTGCAATGTCCGCTGACCCGCATCTCTTTGTCATTTATGGCAATAATTTGAACACAGATAAAAGTAAGAAATTGAGACAAGACATGCAATGACAATAATGATTTCTTTCATAGATGACAGGTTGTCAGTCTATCACCCAACTTTCCTGAGTTGCTTCCAACGAAATGCTTAGAAAAAAGACAGTGACTAACTTTTTTGCACCCTGCACTAGAAGTCTAAGACCTGTTGTCACACCGGCAGAGGGGGGTAAAGGTAATTATGAATTACTAATTCTTCTGCGATCCATTGTTAAAAACTCAGTCTAATATTGGTCACATATAGAACAGTTTTTGTTTTAGGTCATCTTGAGTTCTTGGTAGTACACAACAACTGATGACACGTTTATACTGATACTACACAACAAGTGACGACGTGTCTATGCTGCTACACAACTTATGCGATCAATTGTTAAACATTCAGTCCAATATTGACGAAGTATGTTTTAGGTCATGTTGGGTTTTTCCCAAATTGTTTTTGCAGAGAAGCTCTTGTGATCCTGATTGTCGTTCCATGAACAGCAGAAATAGGATAATTCATTAGTATGTGTTCTGGTGTTTGTGTCGCTGCCCCGCAGTTATAGGCCACACAGTCGCCGATAACCATTAGGTGTAAGTGTGATTTTAGAGGACAGTGTACCATTCTCAGTCTGTAGCTTCTATATAATTTTTTTGTAACAACAAACCAATTCGACTTTTTTATCTTGGTTATATTTCTATTCATAATTTTAACGGCTTTTTCCTTTTAAAACCAGATGTTCCTCAATGGGTCATTGAAAGGTATAGGGTGGTACATAATCTGTTTGATGTTCTGCGTGTACTGAAATTTGTCGAAACACAGTTTGGTCAAGTATTTTATACATAAACAATTTTGTGCATTTTTACAAGGTATAGTTTTCTTATATATTTATTTATATTTTCTTATATACTTTTCTTATATATTTATTTATATTTTTCTTATATATTTTAAATCTTCATGTCTTCAAGTGTACACGAGACAGGATAAGAAAACAAGGAAGACTAAAAACAACGACCAGAAGAACATTTATAAATGAAATAAAATAAAAAGCCATAAATGCACAAGATCTGCAATCCATGGCAACTAACCGACAGGCACAGAGAAATGTGGCAACCGCCCCATGTGCCAAACTTAGGAAAAAAGGAACGGAATGACTATATATTCTACTCATATATTGGTATATCTGCTTAATCTTTCTCGTTTCCCCAGGACTCTACCTTCAAGTAAGCACTTCAACAAGGTGGTACGTCCAAAATATTTATTTGTTCGAAAAAAAAAATTCTTTTAATAGTTCTTTATTGTTGAGTTGTGTTGTTAGAAACCCGTTAGTTGTTTTCTTCTCTTTCCATGAGGTTCTCCCTATTCTTCTATATATTCACAACTCATGGGCATCAATTCTATCTTTGGTTGTTTGCTCATTGTCCATGTTTCTGAGACATACATTAATATAGAATACATGTAGCATTTTATAATTCTAATTTTAAACTTGTTTGTAATTTGTTTTGATATCAATACTTTCCTCATGTCAGTGAAAGTACGTTTAGCCAGTTCAATTCTCCTTTTGACGTCTAGTTCACATCTACCATCATTTATGGTTATGTGTCCACGATTTGGTAATGTTCTACTTGTAGTATCTTTCCATGTATTTTTATGTTAGCATCTGTTCTTCTGCGATTTCGCTGATAATCATTGTGTGTGTGGATGTTTGCGTCTAGTGACCAATATGAAGAATAATTGTTTTAGTATTTTTTAGTTCTCGCTCCAGGACATGCCTGCTAGTATTTTCATTACTACCACTTTGTCAAAGGATATAGTTTTCCCGATATTTGGTTTTCAAAGTGAGTCTGATAGGAGATAGGCAGCTGTTGAAATGCTTGACTGTTGTAGGAGATATGCAGCTGTATAGATGAAGTCTGTGGAAATACGAAGTCATATGCGTGTAGGTTGTTCAAGACGGTGTAATTGCATCACGTGGTAATATCATTTATGTAGATTAAGAACAAGGTTTTGATGTTTTCAATGCGGCACAACGACACACCTGAAGGGCTGACTATAAATTACATCAATAAATATGGAGGAGGAGGATTGAAAAAAGTTGACTTAAACAATAGCCATTTTTTAATACACTAATTTAATTGTAGAAATCTGAAACATGTGTATACAAATTTGAAACAAATTATGTAGTTGCTCATACTTATTATGCACAATTGTTTTCTTTACTGACACATGAGCTAATGTTTGACATAATTAAGTAGAAAAAAGGGGGAAGAGGGATCCCGATTTCTGGAAGGTTGTTGACAAGAGGGAAGAGAGGAGGGTAAACATTGCAATAAATGTGATGACTTAATGTATGGGCACCACCTAATGATATTTATAATCATCTGTCTGCTGTATGACAGTCTGATTATACAATATATATCGACACATTTCAGCAAATGTTGTATTTGCGGTACTGATTTCTTCTTCCCTCTCTGGTACAGGGTATGCGCTACTGCTCCAAACATGGATTGCGTAGTTTTCCCACCATCGGTAACCGCTTTGTTTGTAAAGCAGATGAGATTCGAACCAGTTAGGCCGATATAGTTTCTTTGATACAACATTCACACGGCTTGAGTTCTTGTTCCACATGGCTTGGGGAACCTGAAACACAACAAGAGCACAATATATTGCTAATGTTCATCTTTCTCCTGATTATTGCTGGTATACACTGGAATCCCTCTATAGTGCAACAAATTTCCATATTTTGTTTCTTCTTCATCGTTCATTCTCACAATCTTGTTAGATATTTCTTGGAGCAGGATCACCGTCTTACTAGATTTTCAACAGCATGTAATCCAGAAAATAGAAATCCGCTCTGTTACCGTTCTATTTACCCTAATGGCCCAATAAATTTGTCTTTGGCAGAATTTTCCATATTAAACAAAATTTTTCAAAATGCCAAAAGTGTATTAAACTAAAATTGTTTACACTGATTTTTCCTGCAATTTCGCAATTTCTTAAAGAACCCTTCTTTACAGACCTTATCAAATACTTTCCTGAGGTCTATCCATGTTGCTAGTACCAGTTTCTTAGCTTGGAAAGCATCCTCAATCTCTTGGGAGAGGTAGGTTGCATGATCGTCAGTAGAGTCGCACTGTATGAAGCCTGCTTGCTGTGATACCAGAAGGTTTTCACTTTCAAGGTACCACTGTATCCTAAGATTGATAATGCGTTCCATTATTTTGCATAGACATCTGATGGACCTGTAATTGGAGACTGTGTTGCCATCTTTTCTTGATTTGAGGAGTAGTATCATTATTGCTTCTATCCACACCTGTTGTACATTACCTGTGGACCAGCTTGTGTTAAAGATCTGCAGTAGCTCTGCTCTTGCTGCAGTTTCCAGGTTTTTAATCATTTCATTGGACTCGCAATTAGTTCCTGGGAACTTTTTAATTTTCAATTTGGATATTGCATACTCCAGTTCTTTAGTTATGATTGGTGCCTCCATGACTTCAGATATAGGTTCGCCTTGTACAATGTTTTGATGGTTCTCTCGAACCTCCTTTTGTTTGTCTTGGCTAACTTTGTAGTTGTTGTTTTCTGCATAAAGTCTGCAAAGCAATCAACTGCATGTTTACCTGTTAAAATGTTTCTATCTTTATAAAGAGTGATCCTGGTATTTCTCCCTGTACCTTCGTCATGTAGTTGTTTTACAAGCTGCTTTCCAACGACACGTGTGATGTTCCATTACAGGCCTGGTGAGCGGAATGCCAGGACTGTTGTAGAGGTGGTGTGCCATGCTTTCGAGTAGAAGGTTGGTGAGACTGCTGGCTGGTTAATAAGGATGAGATTATTTTCATCCTGCCAGATCTCAAGTTCCTCATCTCTCTTGTCGATGTGATCGTAGCCCCAGCTCTGAGGGTGGCTGTTGAAGTCACCGCATACTATAAGTCTCTCTTTGTCTGGAATTGTGTCTAGTGCCAATGGTCTATCATTTGGGCAGTAGTAGTTCAGGAGATGGAATTCTGCACTGTCTGTATTTAGGTGGAGCATATGGTATTCTGCCCCCTCCATATATACTTCCAGCTGAAATGTCTGATATTGTTTTTAACAAGTGTCAGAATTCCACCCTTTCGCCTGTCCTTTCGGTCAGACCGGTAGCACTGGTAGCCTCTGATTTTGAAGGCTATGTCGCTGCTGAGGTGTGTTTCTTGGAAACTGCATATATTAACTTGTTCTTCACTTAGGATATTTTCAAGTTTCAATTTTTTGCTGTATCCATCTCTTTTACTGTTGACACCCTCAGCATTCCAGTGCATTATTTTTATTAGTCGTTGGTTTGTTTGGCCAGTAGCTCTATTCCCTTGCCTCCAGGAACTTCGGGGCAATTGAGAAGTACTTCCAGTAACTGAGGTTGGGCCCTTTCGAGGCATAGGGCCAGGCACCGTCCCTGCCTGAACGTCCGCCACAGGGCATGCTCTATAACTATTAATAGATAAGGACATGTTTCCATTGTGTTTTGTGCGTGCGTGGCATCCTGATTATCTGTGCGCCTTTTTGGCTAGTTGCCTCCGTCTTCAGCACTCAGCTTACTTGGGCAGGACTATGGTCCTGCTCAAGTGGGACTGCCTGACCAGTCCATATTTCCAGCCCACGATGGCTGAACTAAGCCCCATCACCACTCCACGGTGCTGTCCTCGACGGGGACTGAAGGGGATGATAGAAGGCAACAGGGGCAAAGGCCGTCTAAGACGACGATAGAGAACAGACATTAAGGAATGCCCGCGCATGTCACTGGAAGAGGCAGGACAGCTTGCTGACGACCGCGGAGATTTCATGAGATTCATAGGAAAGACTACGTTCTGGAAAGAATATCACCTGATGATGCACATTAAGAAGTATAACATTAAAAAGTATAACATTAAGAAGAAGAACATTAAAAAGTGTAACATTAATAAGTATAACATTAAGGAAGTATAAAAGTAAGAAGTATAACATTAAGAAGTATAACATTAAGAAGTATAACATTAAGAAGTATAACATTAAGAAGTATAACATTAAGAAGTATAACATTAAGAAGTATAACATTAAGAAGTATAACATTAAAAACTGAAACTGTCAAGATGATACAAGATTTGTATGATATTCTGGGTAAATCTAAATTTTTAAAAGAAAGCAGTTCTTGATTTTATAAAATTGTGTAAATAAATTAGTTTTTTGCAGTTTACAATGTGCTTTTTGCCTATTTAGTTAACTTTAGCTTGTTTTTCTAAAATGAAATATTTAATATTAATACTTATTTAGTTTATGTATGTAAAAAAAATATCAACTCATTTTCCAACAAAAATCACACCATAGAGAACATTAATATACACATTTCCATTTTTTTTAAACATTGTTATGCATAACTGAATCTAATACACTGGAAATGTTGAGTAAACATATTTTTAATGTGGAAAATTTTAAAATGTTGTAATAGTGGATTAAAAGCAATGCACTAATAGTATTATGTTTTTACATTATTTTGTTGTTTATAGACTCACGTGTGAAATATTTACCAGCAAGCAGACAGTAACTAGTGACTTCAAATCTTCGATATGTTTTCCACGCTAGAGAAACTAGGTTTAAAATAGTTTACTATCATCTGATGTTTTATGTTACCGGCTGTTACGTGTCATTGATTAAGTGGCATTGATGTAAAATATTAGTTTCTATCACTAGAAATTATGAACAATATGAACAGGTTCTATAATCGCACAGCATACCCCTTAACATTTCGTTATTATAGCAGGATGTGAACGAAACAATATTCAATGCACATGTTCTTTGGTAGGTTCTGCTAGATTTTAACAGGAACTACTGACTGTCGTGTTAGTAGGCCGAGACCATAATCTAGGACAGTTAGCACCATCACTTGTTGAAGCAGAAACAGTACCTATTGCTGTACGAGGAATGTCGCTATAACCTTGATAACACTGATCCCTCTTTTTGTAATAGCATCGGGTATGGCAGACGGTTTATTTGTACTAACACTGGCATGGCAGATGGGTTGTTTGTAATAACACCACACGATATGGCTACAAGCAAGCAGTGAGAAAAGGAACGAAAGAAGTATTGTTTGCTCAGAGGCCCGGCAAAAGATCTGACACAAGCTAGTACGCTTTAGGAAAAGGCAATATTATTTATCACAAGTCTGCATCTTAGCACTCTGACACGGGAGGCAGACATGACGAAACAACAGAACCCGATTGTGACGCTGCTATACCATACCTCAGAAAGGATAATGGGATGTTTGGACTAGAATAGACGATTCTCTACAACTCACCCAGAGTCCGACTGAAATTTTTGCTACGCACAACATCCAGACAATAGAATCGGCAAGACGATTAAGTTACGTAACGCTAGGTGCATAGCCTCTTACCAGAGAGGAACATCTAACATTACGCATCGTATAATAAACGCATACAGGAGTTCCGACAGGTGATACTGTAGATGACATTCCCAAGTAGTGTATGAATGTCGTCGCGACTGTGGAGGCGGGAGTCAGAAACAGCAGAAGTGCGGACCGAGAAGAGAAGATGATAGGTGGGGAGTAAGAGTAAGGGCGGGGTTGAAGACCTCACTCTAGCACACAAAATAAGGTGTTATGGTCTCAAAAAACGTGAGTGCTTGCCTCCCAGGAGAGACAAGACAGTCCGAGTTTTAGTCTCGCAGCAGAGACAGGCCAGTTTAGTCTCCGAGTACAGACAGAGGATTCGAGTTCTGGTCTCCCCGGTATAGACAAGAGGATACGGGTCTTAACAGTCAGTTGTGTATAATCTCGAAGACTTAGCTTCGAGACTCGAGTTGAAGGCTCGAACAAGACTAGTTAGCCAGACTTGTAAGCTACAGGACAATTGTGTTAAAATAGAATACAAAGTGAACTTAGGAATAAGGATAGAGAGTTGTTGTATAATCTCTCTATTTAGCTGATAATCCGAGTGATACAATTCCTGGCTGTGTTAGCGTAAGTTGTAATCGGCGAGTATTATAGTATTGCCCAGTTGCAGACAATTTAGGATTACTCTACAGAGTTGAGTACGGACTCGAATAAGACTAGATTGGAACTTGTGAGTTACAAGTCAAGTAGGTTCTAACCGAACACGTGTTAGCCCAGCAATAGGGATTGAGAGAATTGTTGTATTGCCTCTCCTACGAATATGATGCTATTGATTGGTGTATTTCAACTTGTGTAAATAAACTTCGTATTCTTGTGAGACACGGAGTGCTTTTGTAATTGATTGATGGCGAGAAGTATTACACCGGTTTAGACCTGATCACAGCACCAGTATTCCAGTAAGTAATAAAAGGCATTTCATCCGTCGCAAACTATTGTGACTCTGCAGATCTTCTTTCTGTCACACTAGTCTGTCCAGGACAGAGAGTCAACTATATGTTTTCAGTCACAAGTTTGTTTCTGTCACACCAAGTGCAGTTCCTGTTACTGTTACATTTTAGCTTCTGAATCATATTTGTGATGCGTTTGTTGAGTGAGAGACTTCTATCAAAGATTATCCTGAGATATTTAAGATCATGTTCTCTTTCAATGAAATGAGCCCATGCAACTAACAGCTGGCAGTGTGTCACTGACCAGATTATTATTTAAGAAGTACCAAACGACATCTGCTTTCGAGGGATTGATCACAGCGTTGTATGTTCTGCACCATATCGACAACTGATCTAGTCCACTCTGTACATTGTCCGCGTTTACAGTTCTGTTCCTGTCCATGTTGTATTGTAGGACATCATCAGCGTATGTTAGGACTCTGCAATGGCTTGAGGTTTGCAATTGAGCAATTTTTAAGGTATACACATTAAACAGCACCCGGGACAAAGGAGATCATTGTAGCACACCGGGTGCTCGTGTCCTGATCTAAGACGTCCAGGATTCGTATCTCAGAGCGACTTTTCTACAGATTAGCACATTTGTTATCCAGCGTATGATCCAGGGATGGATATCGTGTTCCCCTAATATCTCAACAAAATGAGTGTAACTAACTCTATTGTACGTATCTTCTAGGTCTATCGCTGAGACTACAGTTTCCACACTATTCTGAAAACGTTCATAAACTTCATATGCAAGAACTGCTACGTTTGTGACTGTATCTCTTCTGGGTCTGTATGTACCTAGGTTATTTGGGAGATCACCTTTGATCTCTAGTTTCATGATTATGCGTCTAGCAACAATTCTTTCCAGAATCTTTACACATTCTGCAGTATGATGATACCCGAAACTTTTATGTCAGCAGCATATTTGCCTGGTTGTGGCCCGGGTATGAGATATCTATATAGCCACTCCTCTGGTACGACTCCTGTTTTCAGGCTCACATTATAATCGTCTGTCATCTTGGCTAGCATATTCTTCCCAATGTTCTTGAGTAACCGGTATCTGATTCCATCAGGGCTTGGAGCACGATCACATGTATTCTTAATATCAAGTTGTAGTTCTTCAATATCTGCAAGCTGGTCTTCATTGGTACTGATATCCATAACATCGTTCAAAAGTAACGTTATTTAACTTTCCCTTTGCTTTTCATTGGATATCGACACAAAGTATCCACAAAGTTAGCAATGACAATCTTAGTAAAAGTTTGAAGTATGATTGCGATTATTTCACAGGAATGTATAATTGGTAATAGATTCGTGTCAGCTCTATTATACACAGATACATTGGAAAATAACACAGTACTTCTCATAATGTATTTCTGTAATAGTTACTTTGTTTTATCCCTCTCTCTATATATATGGCCTTTCATTGAGAAGCCCCATCGATGCTAACTCCTTGACGTGGAGATGGGGCTTTTCCAGCCAACAGAGGCAGAAGGGGAGAAGAGATAGAAAGTTAGGAAGATGATAACCTAATCCTCCTGAACAATCCACAGGATCCACCAACTTTCTACTCAAGAAGATGTTTCAGCACCTCAACCCCAGACCTGGCATTCTGCACCTCAGAACTGGCAGTAATAATGGAAAGAACAATAGGCGAACAACTTTGTGGCAGTGATCACCGTTCAGTTATCTTCCAAGTGAACAAATCAACAATTACAAGACCAACTAAGCCAAGATGGAACTACAAGAAAGCAAACTGGCACGTATATAAACACAGAACAAACCTACTTATAAAAGGCATAAAATTAACAGGCAGAGACATCAACACTATTATCATGGAGTTTAATAAAGGAATACTTCAGGCAGCTAAGGGGACAATACCAAGATGAGCAATGAAGAATTATGTACCATATTGGACCAATACACTCCAAAAACTACAGGAAGAATTGACTGAAGCACGTAATATGGCAGAAACACAACCATCACAACAGAACCACATCGCTCTACAAAAAACAACAGCAAAGTTCACTAAAGAAAAGATAGAAACACAAAGAAGTTGGAGGGAAAAACTCAAAAATTAAATTTTGAAAAGGAAGGGAGACAGCTGTGGAAACTAACCAAGCAAATAAATGACGATAGGAACTCCCAGCGACAAAAACTTATACTTGTAGGTTCAGGTAAACTCCACGGTGGCAAACAAGCAGCAGATACGCTTGCGGAATCTTACAGAAAAGAAAGCACAATTACCATCAATACATCTAGACAACGAAACATTCGTCAAGAAATACACAATGATAAGAGCAAACTTCCCAGATTCATGTCCAAACTATTCACATTAAAAGAATTAAAGGCATCTATAGGGAAATTAAAGGATAGAAAATCACCAGGTCAGGACGGTGTCACCAATGAAATGCTTAGGAACCTAGGGCAGGCAGCAATGTACAAATTATTACAAATATATAACTATAGTTGGGAAACAGGCAATGTACCACAGTCGTGGAGAGAAGCGTATATGTGTCATATTATAAAAAAGGCAAGGACAAGCAGAAGCCCTACAGTTACAGACCAATAACTAATGAGTTGTGTCTGCAAGACAAAATGGAATGAATGGTCAACAGAAGACTAACATGGTACCTAGAATCGAAGAAGCTATTGGTGCCAGAATAAGCTGGATTTAGAGAGTGTAACAGCACAGTAGACCAAATAACATTCATGTCCCAGATCATAGAAGATTCATTTCAAGAAAAAAGTTTTCACCCTATGGATAGATATCCAAAAAGCTTTCTACAATGTCTGGAAAAATAGACTGATAATAAAGCTGTAACGAAATGAAACTAGGGGTAACATGAGTGTTTCCGCTCCTTCCTACACAATAGGAAAGCAAGTCACCATGGAAGTATTCATTCATTCATTCATTTATTTTCCATTTGCGCTGAAGTTAGCGCATAGGGCAGATGTCAGATCTCACCAATTCTGTCTATTCAAAGCTATTCTGTACAGTTCTTGAATAGTATGAATATTGGTTGTTTTACTTTCCCTAAGTATTGTTCTTCTGAGTGTTTCTTTTGGTCCACCCCTTGCTCTTTTGCCTGTAGGTATCCATTCAAGAGGTTGGTGGTGTATTCTGTTAGTGTCTGCGCGTAGGACATGTCCGATGTAGGACCAACGGCGTTTTCTGATAACATCTGTGATGACATTTTGATGTGACTCTTCTCTGATTTTATCATTCGATTTGAATTCACTCCAATGGGTGTTAGTTATCCTACGAAGACATTTGTTCTCGAAACTCAGTAATTTCTTTTCTGAAGATAAAGAGCTTTTCCAGCTCTCACATCCATATGATAGCACCGGAATAACGCAGGATGGAAGTATACAACAGCAGAAAAGATCTCATAAAACATGGAGTTCTTCAAGGCTCAGTACTGTCCCCAACTCTGTTTCTTGTCTTCATAAATGATATAATTTGTGAATTGTCACAAGGTGTAAGCGCTTCAATGCACGCTGAGGACTTGGTGGTGTGTAGAAGAACATCTAAAGATCGCCAACAAAAAAAAATATACAAAAAGGCAGTAGACAACATAGTAGCATGGGCAGATACATGGATGGTAAAGCTCAATGCTGAAAAGTCCTCAACAACACTCTTAACACTATTTGTTGAATTTGTTGAATATGTTATGGTGTACAGATGGTGAATTTGTTTAATATGTTATGGTGTACATATGGTGAATTTGTTGAATATGTTATGGTGTACAGATGGTGAATTTGTTGAATATGTTATGGTGTACAGATGGTGAATTTGTTGAAGATATTGTACAGATAGAGATGTTGATCTAAATGGTGAATTCGTATTTTTTAATACAAAGCGACGATAAACATAATTTTTATACCAACTCTGAATTACCACTGTCAAAAAATGGCCCCTGACAAAGACACTAGCGAAAAATATAACAGCATGTGAAATGAGATGTTTGAGGAAAGCTATAAAAGCCCCGAAAAGAGACCGGCGGAGAAATGAAGATATCAATAAAGAAATAAAGACTATCTCAACATGATTACACCAAAAGACAGCAAACCAGGTGGTTTGGCCATATCATGAGAATAGAAAATACGGAACCAGCTTTCGCGAATACAACAGCAGAAGATCGGACTACAATGCAGGAAGAAGATACGAACTAGATGGGTGGAGTCAATCAAAGACATCCTAAAGAAACACGAGCTGACCATGATCAATGTGATCCAAGCAGGCCAAAGACAGACAACTCTAATATCCCCACACGACGC
Organism: Meghimatium bilineatum; assembly: GCA_034231615.1. NCBI lineage: Eukaryota > Metazoa > Mollusca > Gastropoda > Stylommatophora > Philomycidae > Meghimatium > Meghimatium bilineatum. The sequence continues at coordinate 49,310,658 of CM067308.1, forward strand.
TTAAAGGCACAAGTAGAAATGCCAATCAACATCGACAGATAGATAGAAAGATAGATTAGATATACAGAAAAGATAGGTGGATGGATAGATTAGATATACAGAAAAGATAGATGGATAGATAGGATAGCATAGGATGGAGTGGGAAAGGATGGGATTAGATTAAAATAGACTAGATTTAGATTAGAATTAGATAGACAGATAGGTAGATAGATTGAGTAAACCATTTGGTGCAGAATCTCTCAGTAATTGCATCATCAGTTTTGGGGTTGATTAATCAAATAAAATAGATGGACACATATCAAATCAGTCATCATCATCAGGTGCCATGCCGGCTGGCGTAGGCGGTCAATGCTCTCCACGGCTCTCTGTCCACATGATTATGTATCAAGGTAGATTGTTTCTTTATCGTGTCAGGCTGTCAAACTGTCTAATATTTTCTCACGTTGTCGCCCCCGTGTATCACCATGGCTTTCATCTTGGGAGATTAATGTGATAGTTTCCCGTTGCTTTCCACATCCATATGGGGGATATCCATTTATATCCGCTTCCTTTGACAATACTTTATGTCGGGACAAATGGGTGCCCCGCCCTGCTCTGTTGCAGAGCTACCACTTATACCGGTGGCTATCGGTCGCTAACTTGTTCGCGCTATTGTTCCCTAATGTTATAAGTATGAAAAACTATATACTTTGTTTGATAAGTATGAAAAACTATATACTTTGTTTGATAAGTATGAAAAACTATATACTTTTGATAAGTATGAAAAACTATATACTTTGTTTGATAAGTAGGAAAAACTATACTTTGTTTGATAAGTATGAAAAACTATATACTTTGTTTGACATTTGTATACAAATATGTCAGATTTCTACAATTAAATTAGTGTATTAAAAACGGTGTTAAAGTCAAATTTTTCTCAACCCCTCTCCTCTCTTAGTCAACAACTGTCGGACTTTTTCAGACACATCCTTCCCCCCCCCCTCCATATTTATTGATGTAATTTATAGTCAACCCTTGAGGTGTGTCGTTGTGCCGCAATGATAACATCAAAATCCTCTTCCTAATCTACATAAAATGATATTACCACGTGATGTCATTACAACGTCTTGAACAACCTACACGTATATGACTTTACAGTTTGGATTTCCACAGACTTCATCTCAACAGCTGCCTATCTCCTACAACAGTCAAGAAAGTAAAATATTGGACCACAAAAACTGGGACTTAAAAATAAATCACTCAAAAACTATGACAAATGTATTTTCTCTTTAATAACACAAAGAACATATTCTTATAAATAACCAACTGATATCCCAAACTTCTACACCAACATTCCTCGGAGTTACATTGGATACCAGATTCACTTTGTTACGGTTTTTAAAGTCTTCTTGATCTGCACAGGAATTATACCTCACCACCTTCTGGTGCCATACATTGTGCAGTTTCACTACTGATAGATGTTCTTATTGACCTGTAATGAAATTTTGTGTGTCTCACTAACATATTTATTTTATATGTTGTTATGTTATGTTATGTTCCTCCAGGGCCATAGGCGGTGCATAGGGCAGAAACCATAGCTTTCAATTTCTGTCTTTGTGTTGCCAGGTCTTTCAGTTCTTGGGCGTTGTTTAGGTTCATTGACATGCCTACTCTATTAATGGTTCTTCGTAGAGTTTCTCTAGGTCTCCCTCTTCTTCTTACTCCGGGTGGCACCCAATATAGTGACTGCTGGGGAATTCTTAGGCTGTTCATTCTGAGAACATGGCCGATGTAAGTCCAACGCCTTTGTCTAATGAAGGAAGATATATAGGTTTGGTATGCATTTTATATGCACACTACATAATAATTAATAACTCGTGATTTGTATAGCTAGCATGCAGGTCTAAAATGGGTATGTGCCACGTGATTTGTATAGCTAATATGCACGTTTAAATTGCAACGGGCTGCGAGCTATGACAAAATATAACACAACCGTGGTAATACGTCAAGGATCTACAATATCTACATACATCAACATAAACAATAATCATATATAGCGAGTTGAACATTTTTGTTTTTAGTAATATTGAATCAAGAATTATACATCTACTCTTTCCTTAGACAATAACATAATGGCATACAGAGTGAAAGTGGCTACCATTTTTGGTGGACTGTCAAAACGAGCTTGGAAAAACCGCAAGTTAAAACTGAAAACAAAGTTACAAGGTTATCAAACTTCGTGTTGAGTACACTATACTACGGATGCGAAACATGGACTGCAGACACAAAACATGAGTGGAAAATAAATGTCTTTCTTTCTACGATATATCCGCAGAATCTTAAACATTAAATGGCACCACATAATCACCAACATAAAATATTACGCCACATTCAGCTACTATCTTTCATGGAAACAATATTAGAAATACATTGCATTGGATGATTCACCTGCACAGAATGTCAAACTGCCGCATCCCAAAACAAGTACTATTCAAAGAATTGGCTTCTTCTTCTTCTTTCGTTCACTTGTCTATATCTGTAATTCTGTCTCCTTAATAACACTCACTGTCTTTTGTAGCTCATACAGTGTCCCATAGAGTTTTGATTCCAGTGTTGTTTCCTCTGGCCATTATGTCTGTCTCAGCGTTTCATGCTCAGAACACTCTTGAAGTATATGTTTGGCACTCTGTGCTGCCTGTCCACGTGTACACATGGCCGTGTTGCCAATCTTGAACTTTGTATACATGTGACTGCGGAGTCAGTTGTGTCCTGTTCTGAGACGTAGAATTATAGCTTGTTCTGATCTGTTCATAATGTGATAGTCATCTTGTGTTGGTGTTTGTGGCTTTCTTATTGACTTGAAAATCTGTTTTTTTTCTGATGGTAGGTGATTGGTATATCTGGTTGGTCTTCGGCAGAACCTCTTTAGCCAGTTGGTCTGCTTTTTCATTTCCTGGTATTCCACAGTGAGAGGGTATCCACTGCATGGTTACCATATACTGGTACGACAATTCGTTAAGTACTTTTTTCAAGTCTGTTAGTTTTCCAGACTGGAGAGCTTGAAGCACTGACCTTGCATCTGTCAGGAATACCACAGGCTGTAGGCCAGAGTTGGAGTTCAGCAGTTTTTTAGCTGCCACACTAATTGCCTGGAATTCTGCATCATAATTATTGCAGAATTTTCCTGTCGGTGTTCTGATTGTATCTCTAGGCTTGTGTGGATATTCTATATATACACCTGCACCTCCATTCCTCACAGCATTCTGTGCTGACCCATCTGTGTACACTCAGGCCCATATATCTTGTGGATATTCCTCATTCAGGAAACTGAGGGAGACTGTCTTCGCTGCACACTGTTCTGTTCGTCATCGCTTAGTATTCCTTTCACATGGGTCTGAATGTATATTGGCATTCCATGGCTTTCACTCCACAGGGTTTGTTCTGGTACAGACCTTAAGGGGCTGTCAACTTCAGGTAGGTCTGTAAGTTGTCTACGGAGTCGTTTAGCTTGATGGATAAAACTGCTCCTTTTCAGTCGCCCCATTGCTAGATTTTGGAATCTTTCCTTCATTGGATGACTTGGCATACACTGAAACTTTTCTGCTTGAATTAGTACTTTTGTGTCTCTGCGTTCGCCAAGTGTTTGCATTCTTCCCATTTTCTGCATCTCTGCTATGGGTGTTGATTTCATTGCTCCCAACATTATTCTAAGTGCCTTGGTTTGCACTTTATCTAGATCTTGTAATGTGGTGTTTGATGCAGGACACCACGCAGCTGAACCGTATTCCAGGTGTGGTCTTATGCCTTGCTGGTAAACTTTACTGAGTATATTCCCACTGGCTCCCCATGTGGTTCCACTTAGTGTTCTCAGGATAGCTAACTTCCCCCTGGCTTTTGTTGTTGCTTTGTTTATGTGCTGCTTCCATGTCAGCTTATCATCAAAAGTAACTCCGAGGTATGTGGGTTGTTTGTCTTCTTTCAAGAGCTCTCTGTCTATCTTGATAAGACCAGCTTTTTGTTTTGGTGAGAGGGTAAAGAGTGTAGTGCTGCACTTATCTGTGTTAATGCTGACGCACCATCTATTTTCCCATAAGGTTAGGGCATCGATAGCTCTTTGTATTTGTTTAGTGGCCACTGTTGCATGTTCTTCCGTGCACCAGATCACCAGGTCGTCAGCATACATTGCCACTTTGATCCCGTGTGGTAGTTCAGCAACTAGGTAATTGATGTAAACCAAGAAAAGTGTGGGTGACAGAACTCCTCTTTGGGGGACTCCATGACGTAGTAGAACTTTCTTGCTCTTGCGACCATCTAATTGTACCCTGGCTCTTCTATTATGCAGGTATTCTTTTACCCATTTGTACACTCTTGAGCTAACCCTGCAATATCGCATTTTCTTTAGGAGCCCTTCTTTCCAGACCTTATCAAATGCTTTCCTGAGGTCTATCCATGCTGCTAGTACCAGTTTCTTTTCTTGGAAGGCATCCTCAATCTCTTGGGAGAGGTAGGTTGCCTGATCTTCAGTAGAGTAGCACTGTCTGAAACCTGCTTGCTGTGATACCAGAAGGTTTTCACTTTCAAGGTACCACTGCATCCTAAGATTGATAATGCGTTCCATTGTTTTGCATAGACAGCTTGTGAGGCTGATGGGCCTGTAGTTGGAGACTGTGTTGCCATCTTTTCCTGATTTGAGGAGTGGTATCATTATTGCTTCTCTCCACGCCTGTGGTACATTACCTGTGGACCAGCTTGTGTTAAAGATCTGCAGTAGCTTTGCTCTTGCTGCAATTCCCAGGTTTCTAATCATTTCATTGGACACTCCATCAGCTCCAGGGGACTTTTTCATTTTCAATTTGGATATTACATGCTCCATTTCTCTCATTGTGATTGGTGCCTCCATGACTTCAGGTATAGGTTCGCCTTGTCCAATGTTTTGCTGGTTCTCTCGAACCTCCTGTTGTTTGTCTGGGCTGACTTTGACGTTATTGTCTTCTGCAAATGAATCTGCAAAGTAATCAGCTGCATGTTTACCTGTTAAAATGTTTCTATCTTTATAAAGTGTGATCCTGGTATTTCTCCCTGTACCTTCATCATTTAGTTGTTTTACAAGTTTCCATAATTTCCTAGTATCTCTTTCTAGGTTCAGCGACTCTGTTTTTTCTTTCAAGCTGCTCCGTCTGGCTTGTAACTTGGCGCTTTGAAATGTAGCCTATGTTTGCTAATATTTGTTGCGATGTTCTTGGCTAGGTCTGTTCTCAGCCTGTTGTCTAGAGGTTTCCATCTCATTTTGTAGCTTTTCCAGTTCATCATTCCAGTAGGGTTTGTAGTTTTTGCGTGGCCCCCCCCCCCCCTGGGTATGGTTTTACTAGCAGCATACACTTTTCCTAATTTATTCACTAATTATTTTATCTACTTTAGTAGCCATTGCAGCTTTTCTCAACTTCATTTCACATGTAATCATTTTTCTCTGCGAAGCTGTTAAGGATGATGTTTGATATTGGTATCAGAGTGTTGGTATAAAAATTGTAGATATCTGTCTTTTGATTTCCATCTTGATCTGTGAGTGAAAAAGTAATGATGAAAATTGGTAGGTTACCGTGTTTTATAATCATTATATTATTCATTAACCTTATTGTTTATGCTGTTTTATTTTACGTTTAATTCTCTCAAAATGCCCGAATTGTTAATATTTTAAATTTTACCAATTAAGAGTTTCTTAGTCCGTGGCATTTGGAGAACTAAATAGGATCCAGACCTCCCTGGATAATAACCTCCATGAGGCTCAATGCGTGAGGTAGTAAAAAGTAAAGGGGGCTGGGGGTGTGGCGGTACTATGTGTGAGGTACTATCTTTCGCTTCACAATGTCGTAAAAATAGTATTTACACTTATTATCGATTGTCGTAAAAATAGACCAGTTTTTGCAGTGGTTGCTTCCTGCGACCTTTCGTCAACAAAAACATTGTGCATGCGTAACTTGTAACTATAAGCTATGGTTACAAGCTTTTAGTCTTACTAATAGTGTTAGGGATTCTGTTTTAGTCAGGCTGCGAATTTAATTGGTGTCAATATTTGTTAAATCTTTTCGAAACACACTGATGATGTCTTTAGTAATATAAAGGTTTAGTAGGATAATTTCATTTTAAGACGCCCCCGTGGGAGAGTTTTGCTGATGTAATTAAGTAATTACATTAATTACAATTTGAATGTGTGATTGTCGTCAGTCTCACTGTTACTGTGTTTAGTTAGTAGGTCTTGGTTACGGACAGGACCGGATTTACGTATAAGCTACACAAGCTATAGCTTAGGGTCCCCACTGATTTGGGGACCCCATGAATTATATTTGGCACTGACATATAATAAATAACTGGACTTCATATGGCCCACCTGCCGAATACGGATGTGTCGGGCCATTGGCGCAAATAAAACGGCGGCTCAGCGCATTTCCATTCTCTGGACTACATTCTGCTGGACATCTTGTAGGACCATTGCCCTGCTAGAGATCCAACGGGAGTTTGAGAATGAACGCTGAAGAAGAAAGAAAATATGGCCCCATATCTAAAAAAAATAGCGGTAAAAATTTTGATTGCGTCCACCATTGTGCTATAAATCATATTGATTAACGCCTTTTTAAATTCACAATTTTTTTAATCTAAACACTGATTCTAACCCTTCTCCCCTCGTAAAAAATCTATAAACTAATTCGAATCCTTTTAACCCCCATTTACAAAAATCTATAATTTTATGCAACTTATCTAACACTGCAAATGTCACAACAGTGTACGAAATCAAACGTGCGCCTAGCTGATGGCCTTATCAAGTCTAAATACAACGCTGGTTATGGATATGGTATAAGCCTACTTGTATACTATAGTATAATCATCATCAAGTGCCATCTCTGCAACGAAGGATCGCTGCAACAGACCTCCAACTATTTCTCTTGTTTTGGTGGTGTACTCTGCTAGACTGTAACCTGTCCATCTTGCGATGTTACTTTCCCACTTGTATCTCTGTCTTTCTTCCTCCGTTCAACTTTACCCTTTAGTAAGGTCTTCAACAGGATGTCATGTCTTTTTTAATATTTTATTTTCTGGATTTATATATCTTTTAATAATTCTTTCTTCATATTAAGTGTTGTTAAAATCTCTTTGTAAACTTTGTTGTCTTCTCTTTTCATGATGTGCTCCCTATTCTTCTATATATCCACATTTCAAAAGCATCAATTATGTGCTCTAATTGTTTGTTTATTGTCCATGTTTCTGAGTCATACTTTAAAATAGAATAGATAGATGTAACATTTTATAATTTTCATTTTTAGCTTATTTGTAATTTGTTTAGATGTTAATTTTTTCCTCATGTCATTAAAAGTACTTTTAGCCATTCCTATTCTCCTTCTAACTTCTGTTTCACATCTGCCATCATTTGTGATTTTATATCCAAGATACTGATAATGTTCTACTTGTTGTAGTTTCTTTCCATGTATTTTTATGTTTAACACCTGTTCTTCTATGACTGATGATTATCATGATTGTTGTTTTGACATTTATATCCAGTCCATATTCTTTACTTGATTTATAAACTTGATCATTGATCTATTAGTCTTTGTAGTTCATATTCACTTTCTGCTATAAGAACATTGTCATCTGCATATCTCAGGTTGTTTATTATTTCTTCTATATTTTTAAAGATATTCTCTGTGTAGATATTAAATAGGCTTGGTGATAAAATGCATCCTTGACTTACCCCTATTCTTATTTCTATGTATGGTGAGTAACTGTTTTCACACCTTATTGATGCAATTTGTTCCCAATATATATTTCTATTCAGTCTGATGTCTTTTCCATTTATGCCTATTTCGTGAAGGCATTTGATTAATTTTTCATGCTAGACTATCAAAAGCCTTGCTGTAGTCTATGAAGCAAATATATATACTTTTTTGGACTTCTATATATTTATCTATCACTAGTCGGATACTCAGTATAACTTCTCTGATTCCTTTGTTTTTCCTAAATTTGATTTGCTCATCATTGACCTCAGTGTCTATCTTGTTTTTAATTCTTTCATGTATTAGATAGCATAGTACAAACATGGACTTAATGCAACCAAGGTGACACATCTGGCCTTGGAATGACAGCTGGAGCTCCCACCCCTACGCTTAACAGCAAGTGTGAATATGATCAACCATTGTTGAAACATCGGGGATTTATTTATGACATCAGTCATATCTGCTAAAATAGCATCTTTATTAAGGAAGCGGTGCAGTTGAAGAGGGAAAAAGTAGTATTTTGATTATATGACACATCAAACTTATTCTTCTATATTCTGTACAGTCCACATCCCTGGACTTTTTAAGTGCTGGTATGAATATTGATGATTTCAGGCCTCGTTAGGTATGTGGCCTATTTCATATACTGGTATGTCATTGCAAAATACTATGATAGTTTCCACACTAAATTCATCTAGATGTTTTATTATGTCTGCTGTTGTGTTGTTGGATCCTGCAGCATTTCCACATTTTATTGATTTTATTGCGTTTTCTACTTGATTTTGGATCTTGATTTCTTCAATGTTCTATCATTTTAAGTTTAACATGTATTTTGCACAGCACTGGATTATGGTAAGTGTTGATATCAACTGGATATGTTTTAGTGCTCTTGACACTATTTGTAAATCTGTTGTTGAACATAATATAATCTATTTGGTTCCTCTTTCTGGCTCCAGGACTTTTCTATGTATATAATCTTCTAATTTCATGCTCAAAGAATGTATTACTTATGGTCATGTTGTTTTCAACAGAACTGTACGTCTTTAACCTCTACCATTTCTTGTCCCTAGTCCAAATTGTCCTACAATGTTCTTGTGTCTTCCTTTCCCTATTTTTGCATTCATGTCTTCCCATGACTATTAGAATGCCTGTTGATTTTACTGGCTTGAGTAGTTGTTGTAAGTCTTCGTAGTAATTTTCGATTTCTTCTTCAGTGTAGTCTGTAGTTGGTGCTTATGTTTGTACAATGGCGAGATTAGAATGTTTTTATTTGATCTTTAGCATTATAATTATGTCGTTATATACCCAATACTCGCTGATGTATTTATTTTTCTATTTATTTTTTGATATGCATTCCTACACCCACAGACAACCAACGCTCCCCCCCCCCCCATTTCATGGTAATCTCCTACTGAATGTATAAACTAAAATTTTCCTTTTCTATGTACCCGGCATCTTTCCATCTTGTCTCAGCTATTCCTAGGATATCTACATTTAATGCTTCTGCCTCCAATATTAAGTTTTCTAGCTTCCCTGAATGGTGTAGTGTTCTAACATTCCATGTGCCTGTTATAATATGTTGCTTTCTAATATTCAGATGTTGTTGGACCAGTGCTTGGCTTTAGGACATACATGGTAAGGTCCAAGCCATTTCTATGCTAGCCAACCAACATTCATTGTTATGCCCTGAATGTGCATCTTGTGTACGCCACACACTTTGCTCTTTCTCTGTTTGAGCCGTTGATCCATTTGGATTTGTGTGCAGTCACCGACTTTTTGTATAGGGATAGGCACTCACTGCTGTTTTCTTTTGGATGTCTCTTTGCAATGATATTCTATGCTGTTAAATGGAGTAGTCGAAACACCATTTTTTTTGGTCTTCATCAAAAATAGGTAGTTCACAAGTCTGAGCAAACTTGAATGATTTACATTCTTCCTATAATCAACTAAGAACAAAAATCAATCCTACAGGATGGAACTAAATAGTATAGTAGAGTTTAAAAATTGTGTAGGCATAATGTAAGTGTATATGGCTAGTATTAAGTACTTGTTCACATATTATGTACTATCTGTACATTTCTGACACAGCCTGTACTCATTCTGCCATTAGCTACCTTCTCATTTGTTCTGTATCAAAAATCCTATCTGTACATGTCGCGGCATCTGCTCCATTATTTCCACAGCCCATAGAAAACCTCCCTGCACTCCTACATAGGAAAACATGCAGTAATGAAAATTTTCATGTGTTCTTTCTCAAATTCCTGCAGATTAATAGGATATAGTCCAGAGAACAAAATATGTTGTATCTGTCCATGTCTGTAGATTAGGGGTTTAGAGGGTTCTAGCATATTGAAACATGGCTTTTAGTGTCAGGAACTTGGCCTAAAGATGGGCTAAAAGCCAAACCAACAACTACACCCACACCCCAACGTAGCACGATTTTTCACAAAAGTTCATCAAAAGGAATACATGACACAGAAAAATGCATGAATAATCATATTTTTTTTAAAACCCCCTCCCTTGTGGGGAAACATATTTACAGTCCTGGATGAGTCATAGTTTGCAGCTTAGCTTTGATATCTGCACCTTTCGTTCTGACACATCCAACTTCAGCATGGCTTCTGGGCCATTTTGATGCTCTATGGGATGGGACAGCCAACCCCACCCCCAAAACATCCTTAGTTGCCTCCTATGACATGCATGGAAGATAAACCGTTGCTATTCTTTGCTTCCCTTTGAGACCTGGCAACAGCAACACACAGGTGCCATTTACTATCTAAAGTCAGACTGAAACTCAGCTGATTTTGCAATGTTGGGCTCTCTGCATATTGCACTAAAAACGACAACAACAAATCCAAAGAAAAAGAAACAAGATTTATTAGTTGCTTTGATGCATTTACTTGCTTCTTAAGCAATGACCAAGGATCTCAGGGACTGGTGCTGGGATGTACCATGTGGCAACACTTTAGGATTAGTAATCTTAATTCTCAGGATATTACAGCAGAAATTTTAAACTATTCAGTCAACCCTACCCGAAACCCTCCTTAGTCAACTCTAGCAACATTCATGGCATTCTCCAGCATTGTTTTTCTGTGTTCCTTTCAGGACTCAGCAGAACATTGGTATATTTTTCAGATATATAATCTACTGCCTACACCCAACCATCTCATTTCACATAATCCAAGGATGTAAATATCCATTCTCCTCATTTCCTGTTTGATGTTTTCTAATTTAACTAAATCTGTCAGGGTTCGTACATTCCATGCTGCTATCTTGATGGCATTTTTGAGAACTGCGACTGGAATGCTGTTTATGTTGTCTTGAAACATGATACATCAAAAGACTGATTAAAATTCCATAGACAGCCAAGAAAACTAATGTAGAAGTTCTCAGAGATGCTGGAGTAAAACAGCAAATTATAGCAAAAATTAGAAGCAGACAATCAAGATTTTTAGGGCATGTGATGAGGAATGTAAAACTTGAACAGTTAGTAACCACCGGAAAAATCAAGGGAAGAAGAGACAGAGGAAGACAAATATAAATAACCAAATGGTCAGAGGGTGTCCGACAAAGTGGATGGTGCCGCAGTAACCTAATGAACAACGCAAAATGAGGTAAACAGGTTACTAAAACACTTACCTAGCCTATTATGAAATATAGACATCTATTTTGTTTTTTATTTTGTCGTTTTCTGTTGTTTGTCTCTTGAAAAAGGTTCAATTTGAGCCGAACGTGGAGAATTGTCCTGTTTAGTTTTATTGTATGTTTTTTTATATATACTTTTTTAAATATATTTTTATTAATAGGCTAGGTAAGTGTTTTAGTAACCTGTTTACCTCATTTTGCGTTACTAGAGGAAGACAAAGAGAGAAATTTCTGGACGGATGGGTTGTCACTGTGGCACAAAAAGAAGTTACTAACTGAACGTATTAATAACACAAGAGATAGAGAGTTGTGGAGAAGCATGATCACCTACGCCACTCAGCATGGCACTTGGTTGATTGAATGATTGATATAATCTACAACTTATTACAGTAATGGGCCACAGTACCTCAGTTGTCAGTGAACTGGTTTCCTAGTTAGGTGATATAAGGTTCAATTCCCAGTTCAACTGGAAATATTTTAAAATCATCAATGACTACTAGGTTGACACAGCCTACGAAAATGGGTACCAGATATTCTTGGAAAGTAAAGGTGGCAGGAATTATGTTGACTCTAGGCATGAGGTTGGTCAATGAAAAATATGAGCCTAACACTATATTCCATAAATACGCCTCACTGGGACGGAAACTTTAATTTAATTAAAGAATTTAAAAAATAGTTGCGTAAGATAGAAAGTACTTTTCGTGATGATGTACACTCTTCTCAACCATGGATGTTAGTCAAATATGGTTATATCAGGACTCTGTACCATCATATAAAACTATATAAATATACATGTAAATATATATATATAGATCAGTGTATGTATAATATATATATATATATATATTTGTGTGTGTGTGTGTGCGTGCGTGTGTATATATATATATATACTTATGTACCGTATGTGTTTTTAATTATCAGAAACAACTTTCCTGTAGTTAACATAAGAATCTTTATGCAGAATCAAAGAACATCTCATTGGCTGCTTAATTTTTTTACGATGCCACTTGAATATGAGGATAAGGCGTGTTACAGTCTTGCTAAAATCGCTGTGGCCTCTCTGTTCATCAGTTCAGAGAGGTGGGAAACTCCTGTTCTCAGATCGATACCTTCTTTACACTAATATTGGTCTCAGTATAGGAATATCAGCCATTGGAGATGTCCTACAACAAAATTATCAGCACAGGAAAAATGGATCATTGTTTAATGTTCCTTGGGATTACTGGAGAACAGGCAAGATGGCAGCTTCTGGAGTTATTATTGGTCCTTTTATCCATTATTGGTATCAACATCTGGATGCATGGTTACCTGGCCGAAGTTGGAAAATCTTATCAAAAAAGGTAAAAAATAATGTTTCTATTTTTATAGCACATAGTGAGTGTATTATTCAGTTAACATATTCTTTCTTCTCGTTCAGAGTTAAACATGTCTACACAGCAGGTAAATTTTTTTCTTTCTTCTTCTTGTTCAGAGTTAAACATGTCTACACAGCAGGTAAATTTTTTTCTTTCTTCTTCTCGTTCAGAGTTAAACATGTCTACACAGCAGGTAAATTTTTTTCTTTCTTCTTCTCGTTCAGAGTTAAACATGTCTACACAGCAGGTAAATTTTTCTTTCTTCTTCTCGTTCAGAGTTAAACATGTCTACACAGCAGGTAAATTTTGTTAAGACATGCTATCTAGTCATGTTGTGTGATACTATGGTTGCTAGTGCATCTCTCAGCCTGGTATTCTCTTCCTAAAAATTGATCTTCTTTATGAATACTCTAAACTCCAATCTTCTTCTTCTTCAGCGTTCATTCTCAAACTCCTGCTGGATCTCTATTGCAGTAGGACAATGGCCCTTTTAGATTTCCAGCAGGATATAGTCCAGAGAATGGAAATGCATTGTGTCGCCGTTTTATTTGCGCCAAAGGCCCGACACATCCGTCTTCGGCGGTAAAAACTCCAATCAATTCTGGGTGAGTTGACCTGCAGCAGTCAAGAACATATCTAAAAATTATATGATGCCTCTTTTTCAGTGTCATCTTATTTAACTCTTTACCCTGTTAACGGCTAGATCCTCTACAGTAGAAGACTTCTGTACATAATTAATTAGTACTTAATTCATTACATTTATAATTATTGTCATAATTTTCATTGGTCACTATTTAAATACTCTGAGTCGCATACCAAAAATAGGCAAGTATATAAATATGGCCAACGAAAATCACAACAATAATGAAAAACGTAATGAATCAAATACAATTAATTCTGTACAGAGATCTTCTACTGTTGAGGGTCTCGTTACCAGAATCCATGCTTTCCATTACTATTTTTTCCATGCTGTTATATGTATGTTTATATGGCCCAAAAGAACCTAAGTTTTCTTGTTATGGTGTTTTTTATGAGCCAACCATTTTTAATATTCTTGATAGGTTTTTCTCCCACCAAAAATGGATGTGTTGGGCCTTTTGTGCATATAAAACAGCGACACAGAGCATTTCCATTCTCTAGACTACATTCTGCTGAAAATCTAGTAGGACCATTGTCCTGCTATAAGAAAGATCCAGCAGGAGTTTGAGAATAAACAAAAGAATATATCACACAATGGCATTTGTCAAAGGGCATGAGACCATGGACCGCTGGACCAGCAACTAAGTATATACATACATATCAACAAGTACAGATTTCTATATCTTGTACAGAATATACCTACTTAGATTTCATTGGATACATTGCCTTTTAATCAATGCAGGTGTATTCAATAATCTTCCCCAGCACTTTTTTACATGTTAATACAGAATTTGGGTTCAAATTGCAAAGTTTAGTGTTTATTTTGATCTGGTACCCATTTCCTGGTGGCTGGGTAGATCATATAATTTTTTTTGTAGTCAACCATGAGTGATGAGTGAACAAAAAAAACCTGATTCTCCTGGTAGGCAGGTGAGTGACTATACACTTCACTGCATCTGCTTCCAATTTTACCTGAAGATATACATAAATTTAATATTTACTTTCACTAAATTTACTTTAGCCAGTAACTTTAAGTAATTCTTCTTCCATTTCCAGGTAATCTTGGACCTCGTTGTCAGCTCACCTGTATGTGTTTTCTTGTTTCTGATGACAGCTGCAATACTTGATGGTCAAGGATGGACTTTGATTAAAAATGAATTCAGAAACACTGGCAAAATAATGTTTATAACTGATGCAGTAGTATGGACACCAGCCCAAGCTTTCAACTTCTATTTTCTGCCGACACGTTTTCGAATATTGTTTGATAATTCTGTCTCATTAGCTGTTGATACTTACTTTTCTTACTTAAGATTCGGTGAAAATTCATCCTATCAACATCATCAACATGCAGTGCAAACTACAGAGGGCAAGGAACTTCCAGAATCAAAACCCTCTCTACTTAAATATCATAAGAGTATACATATTATTAATAGGTCTTGAGATACCAACAAATGTGTGTGTAGTATATTTTAATAACTAGAAAATGTACTTAGAGTGTTTCATGAAATAAGGTCCAAACCAGTTATCTCTGTGAATTTATGACAGATATCAATGAGTGGTTACGGTATAACAAAAATAGAACAACTATCTCAGTGAATTTATGTTACAGCAATTTTGATATAACAAAAATACAACTATCCCAGTTAATTTATGTTATGATAATTTTTGCATAACATACATAAAACAAATATCTTTGTAAATTTATATGTTTAACAATTTTGATATAACATAAATCAAATTATAAACAGCTCAGTGAATGTATATGTTTGATAATTTTAACAAGATAAAAGATATTTAAAATTACACAAACTAATACAGAACAGAGGGCACCACAGCTAAAGTCCACACAACTAATGAAGAAATAAACCAGAAATTTTAAAAAATATTTGAAATGACAAGAAGAAATATATAGATGAGTTGGCAATAGAGACAGAAGAAGATGCAGGCAATCTAATAAGACTTTCAACAAGAAAAAAAAATATATAAACAATCAAGGGGTCTTATCAAATACAAGAAAGGCAATGTGATTTACAAAACAAACTACGGTAGCAGAGGAAAAGATAGATCATTTTGAACTTTCAAATTGGCCAAAAATAAGGAATTTGTTTCTCCTACAGAGTATGTTGTCATTATCCTTTGGCCATGTCATTTCACTAAATACATTTCGACCAGTCAGCCCATCTGTTCAACCAGATTTCCCTGGCGTTGTTTCTGAGAATCTGTTTGACTGTTACTACATGCCCATACTACAAGTTCTTTGCTTTTGTTGTTTTTGAGGCGCCTCTTTTTACAAGTCTGTCCACTACTTCGTTTCCTGCTATATCACTATGTCTAGGGATCCATTGCATGATCAAGCTGACTGGATATGCAGAGATAAGACTGTGCTGCTCTTGCTATGTGGAGAATATCTTGATTTTCATATGGGGTATGTTTAAGTGCTTCCAAAACTGACATAGAGTCTGTAAAAATTATGTGTGATTGGTTTTGTTCCTGAGATCAAACTGTTGGTGTATTAACTCAATGGCTGTTTTGATGGCCTCAGCCTCTGCTTCATAATTTGAGCAATTTTCACTATAAGAGTCACAGAACTCATAGGCAGATCCATCAGGGTATCATATATGGATCCCATATCCTGCAAAACAGGTGTCTTTGAAAACCGATCCATCAGTGTAGGTCTTCATTGCTGATTATGGGTAGCTGTTTATAGTTTCTATGGCACATATCCTCAGGATTTTTGGTAGTGATCCCTTATTGGCTGTTTTATCTAGCAATTCTGTTTGGATAGTTGGTTGGTGCAAGTTCTCCCAAGGGGGTGGTCCGAGGTATTTGTTTTCTAGTTCTCTCTCTTGTGGTAGATGGTGTTTGCCATCTTCATCTCTGGATATATCCAGCAAAGACAGTTGCTTTAGTCTTTTTTGTTTGTTTCCAAATGTCAATAAGTATTTTATTTGGATGGTCATTCTTTTGTCTCTTGTACCATAAATTACAGTGTATAAGCCCATCCGATAATAAGTCGAGGTGGTTTTGGCATCCCAAAAGTGTTCAAAGTCTAAAATACTTTTATAGAACAACATTGGAATAACGTAACAATGCCAGTAATAATACTGTGGAACTTTGTTATCATAAGAATGAATGGACATGCTAAATGGAAATTAACACAAACTTTAGCAACAGTAAGATGCAAGGGTATTCCTTTCATTCGCTCCACATTACCTGAATGAATGAAGAAATGAATCTACAGTATTCTGGGAACATTACATCAGAGATAATACAGCATGACCTTCCCTAACCACCAGATATTGTTCCTAGCTAACCTATTTAGTCAGGAATGAGGGCCACTACAGTGTTAACTGGGATGTCTAAACTCTGATGTTTTCTTAATACCTGGAACTCATGACTGGCGCCTATAGATGGTGGCGCCACTGTGGAACAGCAGACCATACTTTACCGGAGAAATTGTTTGAGTTCAGTGTCCTACAGGGTAGTGAATAGTAATTACTAATTATCTTGCCGCAGGATTCAGACGACATTACAACAGACAGTAAAGTCTAAGCGAGAACGATGAAAAAATGATGCAAAACGGGCACCATTTTGTTTTTATGGGATACAGAAGACTTTGAATTTTATTATCTTATGTTTATCTTTAAAGAATATATGGTAATAAATATGAGAGAGGATTGGGAAATTAACCTACGAGTATAAATTACGGTGGAATAACATGTTTGGAACCACTTTTCAAAAGCAAGAGGCACAGAGAAGACACCTTTGACTATTGATTTTGCTTACTCCCCTCCCTCCCTCCAACACAAGTTTTTTTTACAAAAACTGCAAGACTGTCTACGTGGGTGAAATTCCAGAAGTGATGTGTTACATTACATTTTCCTCTGTTACGTTTCAACAGCAAATTTTGTTTAAACATTTTGTTGTATGCAAGTCAAACCCACTTTAATTTTGTATGTTCCTATAGAAATGTCAACCAAAACGCTACCTGGTAGACTAGGTCTAGATGATAAATGTGAGTTTAGTGTTTGATAGTGTTTACCCATTAACCACTGCACTTGGTCTAGATGATAAATGTGAGTTTAGTGTTTGATAGTGTTTACCCATTAACCACTGCACTTGGTCTAGATGATAAATGTGAGTTACTTGTAGATCGGTGTAGACTATTTCATTTTTTTTTTTTCACAGACCATTATGATATTTCGGATAATAAATAACATCAGATTCTGGTATATTATTGCCCTAGGCATTTTATTCTTGCTTGAATATATAGACAAAAGCATGCAAGTCACTGGTATGGGGGGGCGTGGGGGGTTAACCAGTAAGCCTTTTCCCTCTGTTACCAATATTTGACAGAATTTTTAAATTTAAATTGTGTTGTACTCGTTTATAGGCCGCGACCCCTAAATCAGTTTCTGATACATGTGCAAAAATTGTCGGCTTATACACAGTAATTTACGGATATTTCTATCATTTCCATCGGTGCTCTTTTCCGTCTGATATCCAGCAACTCTATATTTGCATCTATTTCACATATTGCTGTTGGTGTTGATTGCATTCCTCCTCAGATTAGTCTCAGAGCTTGGTTCAGCATCCTATTCAGGAATCTGATAGTAGTATTGTTTACAATGGTCTGGAGAGGAAGGCTATAATTCAGCACTGATCTCACATAGTTAAGATACATGTGGCATAGCGCCTGTCTTCTGAGTTTGTAGTAGGTAATCTCTTAATGAGGTTTAGAATTTCCGTACTTTTATTCTGAAATGTTTTATGTTGTCTTTTAGTGATAATTGTCTGTCTAGTTTTACCCCAAATTATATAGCGGTTTCTTCCTTTGTTAATATTTCCCCATTCATTTTGATGTTAACAGTTCTTTTGGGACTTCGACAAAAAAGCGTAAGCCTGCTAAAGTTATGTTGCCAATAAAATAGTTATACTGTCATGAAACATAAGTGTGCTAGAAAATAGATATAGAAAATATCAGGACAAAATCGTGTCACATGCCACACATATCCAAAACTTATCTACAAAATTGATATCATAAAACATCAAAATCATTCCAGAAGTAATGTGGACATATTACACTTTCAATCGGAACCATCATTATGTTGCTATAAATATTGAAAATGATTAAATTAGCCACACACAAAAATTAATGATCTGTGAAAAGACAGCATGTAATCCCAGATATAGCCTTTGGATCGATTAAAAGACTATGTAGCGAAAATGTTAAATTGTATTAAAACTCTTAGAACATGGAGTAAAATCTGATCCAATGTTAACATACCAAACATCAAGTAATTATGTAGCAATGTTAACATACCAAACATGAATCCAACTGTATCAATGGTATAATACCAAGCATCCATTTATCTCTTTTAGCATTGTTAGTATACCAAACATCAAGTAATTATGTAGCAATGTTAACATATCAAACATCAAGTAATTATGTAGCAATGTTAGCATACCAAATATCAAGTAATTATGTAGCAATGTTAGCATACCAAACATCAAGTAATTATGTAGCAATGTTAGCATACCAAACATCAAGTAATTATGTAGCAATGTTAGCATACTAAACATCAAGTAATTATGTAGCAATGTTAGCATACCAAACATTAAATTACCTCATGTAACAATATCGATATACCAAACATCAAGTTACTTCATGTAGCAATGTCAACATACCAAACATCAAGTTACTTCATGTAACAATGTCAACATACCAAACATCAAGTTACTTCATGTAACAATGTCAACATACCAAACATCAAGTTATCTCATGTAACAATGTCAACATACCAAACATCAAGTTACTTCATGTAACAATGTCAACATACCAAACATCAAGTTACTTCATATAACAATGTCAACATGCCAAACATCAAGTTATCTCATGTAACAATGCTAACATACCAAACATCAAGCTACCTCATGTAACAATGTTAATGTAGCAAACACCAAGTTACCCATCCCATTAAATTTATGAGCTATATTACTCATGAATGCGAAGATATTTGCTATATTGATATTTATATATACACCAAATATAAGTGTGCCAGGATTTAGGGTGTTTGTTGTAATGGTGCCATAATATATTCTCAGGAATTGATTTGCTTTTAATGAATAAATTATATTTGCAGATACTTGTACAACTGGGCAAGAAGAATGTATGGGGCGGGGCATATGAAAATATTCTCACTATAAAATGAACTTTATGAGAAGGATGCTCATAGAGATTGACTTCTGTGTGAAATTTAGATGTGTTTTTATATGGGCAGGCAATAAGGAATGGTCTAGGTTCCTATGTTCTCATTAAGAATGTTCCCTGCTTGCGTGTACAAATCAGATTGGTTGTGAAGATATGTTATCTAGTCGTGTTGTGTCATGGTTGCTGGTTCGCCTGGTATCTCTAACTTTAGCACCTGTGTTTGTTTGGATAGGACTGTGGTTCTGCTCAATGTAGGGATGGCTTGACCAATCTTAGTTTCCAGCATCGGTTGACTGGAGTAAGCCCCATCTCTGCTTCAAGGAGTTGGCCTCAACTGTGTGCAAATCAGATGCTGATTATGACAGCTACAAAACCGCATGTGTTAATTACTCTTGATTTACATACAGATATCTTCGTCTTCTGTGTTAATTCTGAAACTCCTGCAGGTTAGCTGAGTGCAGTCCAGAGAATGGAATGTATAGTGTCATGGTTTATAGCTTAGCCTTAAGAAATCCTTTCTTCCTGACACATCCAATTTCAGCATAGCTTGTAGGTCACTTTTATCCTTTATGGGATGGAACAGTCAACTCCATCAAATCTCCTTAATCTCCTCTTGTGACATGCCTGGCAGGTAATAGTGTCGCTAATTGTTGCTCCCCTTTCAGATACCCTTTCCGCAACACATGAGCAACGTAAGGATATATTTTTAGTTCCTCAATATTTTATATGTTTTAAACAGAGCAATAAATTGTCTTCACTGAGCTATCAGCTGCACGAATCAGGGGAATGTGACTTTGTTGTTTATTATTCAGAATGGCTGCATTTATTCTGCAAGAAACATATCTGTGATATACAGAAACTTCTAAGTGTTGTTTCTTTGTCCAAATCAGTGAAATATTTTGTGAGTGAGATTGTGGTAGCAGTGGAATATTGGGTGAGTGGGATTGTGGGAGCAGTACAATATTGGGTGAGTGGGATTGTGGGAGCAGTGGAATATTGTATTTCATCAAAAATGTTGGTAAAACTGTGTACAGGGGTGTTATCATGATGACAGACTTGTGTGCAGGGGTATTGTCATGATGTACAATCCAATTTTCTGTGTGACATTTCTCATGGCAGCATCGTGGAGGTATTGTAGGACTACTTCATAGAATTCTGCATGGACACTCGTGGAATGTATTCAAGATAAACAACCTCATCAATGTTGAAAGAAATTTGATCTTCACATTGGACTTGATGACGAGGGTCATCTTCAAAGGATCTATATCCATTTTAAAAATGGTAATGTTACTCAAATATTTTAGATCGACTTAGAATCCTCAGAAAGCTGATTGCAGCATTTTGAAAATTTTGGAGCCAGTTTTCCCAAGACAAAAGCAGAAATTGATGCACACACAATGTTGAATGTTAATGTCCATTTTTGAAATGTACCAATAACTACTAGGTCACCTTCACTTATAGGATTCCAAACATATCTTGTACGAAGTTATAGACCTCCAGTTTGGTGCATACATTGATATACGGTTCTCATGTGTATTAGGTTAATACACTGCACTACATATTATGGTTTTCTAGAAAATAATTATATCCTTGAACTTAGTAAAGCAGTCAAATTACTTTGTCCATCTTTGTAATGCTGATAACACAGAAAGAAATATTGAGTTTTCTCTAATATTGTGGTTAAACAATTTACTTTGTGCTCATGAGGTGACTGGTTCAAATCCCACTCGCAATGTCTTGTTTGCAATGCAGATTTTTTTTCCTGAGATCCTTGAGGATTACTGCTTGAAGCTACAGTTACGTTTTATGAGTAATACCCTCACGTTCTGCTCACGTGTTGTGGTTTTATTCTATTCAGGTGATTGTTAAACCGTACATGTGTGCAAAGTTGGAAGATGATACATCCTATTATATTTCCTTCTTAGAAGGTTGATATCTTTTGGGATAGTCATATATTTATAGATTTCTCTCCTAGTGTTTTCCCATGGGCCATCTGTTCAGCCAAGTCTCTCTGTTAACAGATTTCAACATTATTTTAAACTGTGAATGGTGGAAACTATTTTGGAAACAAGATGTGTTAATATCTTGTTGCCTTCTCTGCTGGTCTGTCTGCCTTGTCATTTCCAGATGTGTTTGAATGACCAAGAATCCATTGCACAACAATATTGACTTAATGAGATGTAAGTAGCTGTTGCATAGTAATATATTTGAACTAATTCATTCTTACAATGAGCTCATTCTAGAGCTTGTAAATCGAACAATGAGTCTGTAAAGATAACAATATTCGTTTTACTTTCGATGGAAAGGCATCAAATATGGTCTTCGGGTGGTACAAGATAACTTCAAGTGCTATTATTACAGCTTCATAGTTAGAACATATTTCCCCACGGTGGTTTGTCTGGATAATCTATATAGACACCATAATCTTCTTTCATGGTGGCTTTGAAAGCAGACGCATCAGTATATTTATGAATCCATTCTTCTGGATGGGTATCTATTGTTTTATGTTGTTTTTATAACACTTAATGGATCATAACTTTTTATTGCATTGTCTCTTACTTGTGTCTTGGTTTCTGTCAATTTTAAACGTGTGGTGGTAAAATGTGTACCACTCTTTGCAGGTTTTTGTCGGAGGGGGGGGGGTACTCGTCTTTTATACATCAGATTTCATTGATATGGTGGAGGACTGATTCATATTCTTTGTTTTTGCTACCAGTCAATTATTTGTTTACAAACTATTATTTAGGTAGATGCAAATAAAGTAAATAGGTTACTATCAATATAAAATAATAAAATATAGAAAACAACAATAAAACAAGGAACAAATACAATTTTCAACGTGTCGGTCCAATTGGGACCTTTATCAAGACAACAAAAACAGTTAAGAACACAAAACCATAACGAATATAAACAAAATGGATTTCTCCCACCAGGAAATCGACTACTATATAATCTTTGAAAGCAGACGCATCATTTTTGGGCTGGATCTGTTGTTGCTGGCTCTCTCTCGGGAAAGATCAGACGAACGCGTAATCAGCAACTGATTGGGACACTGAGCTTATACACTTTTAGATGGATGACGGAACGGCAAGCAGAACATATGTGGGAATGCACCCAGTGCTGTGACGCTTGTTCCTAATCAAGAATTCAAAGGCTGTATCTATTTTCTGAGGTTTTAGGCTTCTAAAACAGTAATAGTAAACCTAAATTAAAGAGGCTGTGGTGACTGGATTACCAGACCAGTGACTTCCACTATTTCTTATTGTTATAAAGCTATGATGCCAAATTGAACTAACGTCCTCCGTTGAAAAAAAGTATATCTTACCAGAAAAGGTACATTAAGAGAAGAAGAAAAGAGGCTGTAGGTGGAATACGATTAAACGAGTATTTCCCCTTATACATTACTTACCAATGTAGTACAGTTAGTTAGTCTGTTCCTTTCGTGCCGCAAGCAACACATAGGGCAGAGGTTTTGGTTCTCCATACGATGCGGTCCGCTGCCTGCAATACGGTGTCACGTTCATTTTCGAACATGACATGGTGTTCGGGTAATGAGAACAGAACGACTAGCTCAGTCTCTATATCCAGAGGTAAAGTAATGTATGTCCCTTCAGCGCCGAATACTTTGCATAAGGTATAAACCATAGCTTCAGTTCGAGAGATGTGATGCTGCTTACTGTTTGTAATTCTTGTATATTATTGAGACCCATAGTCATACTCTTTTTGATGGTTGTTCTGCGAAGAGTCTCTCTTGAACTTCCACCTTTTCCTTTGCCATTTGGTATCCATTTTAATGCTTGCAGTGGCAGCCTTTGTTTATTTTCCAACTTTCGTAACTTTATGTTACTACGGATATAACATTTGAGTTGAACAGTCGTAGTTTGGTATATCAGATAAAGTTGTATCTCAGTCTTGTGTCATTTTGCTCCCTAAATAGGAACATTTATCAACTGTTTGAATTGGTAGAGTAATAGGGTAAAATCATGAACTCTTCACAAGAAACATCACTGACAAAGGAAATTTGTGAGAGTGGTGATTTATATTTCAATATTCAGAATAAATGAATTGTGCTGAAATCATGTGTCACCATAAATTAACGTTAACAAAAGATTAATGAAAGATAATAGTCCATTCGGAGACACAAGAAACAAGATTAACGATAACCGATATAAATTAATAGATACATATATCCAGTGCAGCCTCTTTATAACGAACACATTCTTTAAACATAGGCAGTCACAAGTGTACACGTGGTATAAATTAACCAGCTTGGAATGCAAGAGCCAGATAGACTTTATAAGGCCTATATAGAACCACAGCTCAACAACACACAATTGAGCTTTCGAAAAAATAAAAGCTATGCAGATGCAATCTTCGCCCTCAAAAAACGATCAGAAAGAGCGACATTACATAATTAAGACATATTTAACATTTGTCGACTAAGAAAAATCTTTCGACAGAGTGGATAGATCACAACTATAGATAACAATACAGACATATGGAGTTCCTCAGCACCTGATAAACCTTTGTCAGAGCAAATACGCAATAAGAACGAGCACTGGTACATCAAATAATTTCCAAATTTGCTCGGGTGTTAGGCAGAGATGTGTATTATTTATTGTTTATAACATACATAGATCACATCTACAAAGTAGCAAAGACAACAATATGAAGGATAACTTAAACGAATTGCTATTTGCAGACGACCAAGTAATAGTACCATCATCAGAAGAGCAATTATAAAGACAAATAGACAGATTACAACAAACATTCCAAACCTTTAACATGAAGATAAATATAGAAAAGATCAAAGTAAGTAATGAAGATATGAAGAACAGAAAGAAACATATATATATATATATATATATATATATATATATATATATATATATATATATATATATATATATATATATATATATATATATATATATATATATATATATATATATATATATATATATATATATATATATATATTGGAAACCACATATTTCAACAAGTGACATAATTCACACACCTAGGAAGCAATATAACAACAGACGGCAAGAGCAGCAAAGAAATGCACAATAGATGTAGTAAAGCATAGTTAGTTAGTTAGTTAGTCGTCGGATCATCATCACTGCAAACTGGACACATCCATAGTTGCTCCGATCTCTCCTTGAGTGTATCCGCCATCACACTTCTGCTGACAGTACCGGTCCTATGCTGGTTGACCATCATTCTTCTGCGCCCTCCAAAATGTTCACCTCTAGCTTCTTCTTCTTCTTCTTTCGTTCACTTGAAACATGTCTATATCTGTAATTCTGTCTCCTTAATAAAACTCACTGTCTTTTGTAGTTCATACAGTGTCCCATAGAGTTTTGATTCCAGTGTTGTTTCCTCTGGCCAATATGTCTGCCTCAGCGTTTCATGCTCAGAACACTCTTGAAGTATATGTTTGGCACTCTGTGCTGCCTGTCCACATGTACACATGGCCGTGTTGCCAATCTTGAACTTTGTATACATGTGACTGCGGAGTCGGTTGTGTCCTGTTCTGAGACGTAGAATTATAACTTGTTCTGATCTGTTCATATTGTGATAGTCATCTTGTGTTGGTGTTTGTGGCTTTCTTATTGACTTTATCATCTGTTTTTTCTGATGGTAGGTGATTGGTATATCTGGTTGGTCTTCGGCAGCACCTTCCTTAGCCAGTTGGTCTGCTTTTTCATTTCCTGGTATTCCACAGTGAGAGGGTATCCACTGCATGGTTACCCTATACTGGTAAGACAATTCGCTAAGTAGTTTTTTTAAGTCTGTTAGTTTTCCAGACTGGAGAGCTTGAAGCACTGACCTTGCATCTGTCAGGAATACCACAGGCTGTAGGTCAGAGTTGGAGTTCAGCAGTTTTTTAGCTGCCACACTAATTGCCTGGATTTCTGCATCATAATTATTGCAGAATTTTCCTGTTGGTGTTCTGATTGTATCTCTAGGCTTGTGTGGATATTCTATATATACACCTGCACCTCCATTCCTCACAGCATTCTGTGCTGACCCATCTGTGTACACTCTGACCCATATATCTTGTGGATATTCCTCATCCAGGAAACTGAGGGTGATTGTCATTCGCTGCACACTGTTCTGTTCGTCCTCGCTTAGTATTCCTTTCACATGGGTCTGAATGTATATTGGCATTCCATGGCTTTCACTCCACGGGGTTTGCTCTGGTACAGACCTTAAGGGGCTGCCAACTTCAGGTAGGTCTGTAAGTTGTCTACGGAGTCGTTTAGCTTGATGGATAAAGCTGCTCCTTTTCAGTCGTCCCATTGCTAGATTTTGGAATCTTTCCTTCATTGGATGACTTGGCATACACTGAAACTTTTCTGCTTGAATTAGTACTTTTGTGTCTCTGCGTTCGCCAAGTGTTTGCATTCTTCCCATTTTCTGCATCTCTGCTATGGGTGTTGATTTCATTGCTCCCAACATTATTCTAAGTGCCTGGTTTTGCACTTTATCTAGATCTTGTAATGTGGTGTTTGATGCAGGACACCACGCAGCTGAACCGTATTCCAGGTGTGGTCTTATGCCTTGCTGGTAAACTTTACTGAGTATATTTCCACTGGCTCCCCATGTGGTTCCACTTAGTTTTCTCAGGATAGCTAGCTTCCTCCTGGCTTTTGTTGTTGATTTGTTTATGTGCTGCTTCCATGTCAGCTTATCATCGAAAGTAACTCCGAGGTATGTGGGTTGTTTGTCTTCTTTCAAGAGCTCTCGATCTATCTTGATATGACCAGCTTTTTGTTTTGGTGAGAGGGTAAAGAGTGTAGTGCTGCACTTATCTGTGTTAATGCTGACGCACCATCTATTAGCCCATAAGGTTAGGGCATCGATAGCTCTTTGTATTTGTTTAGTGGCCACTGTTGCATGTTCTTCCGTGCACCAGATCACCAGGTCGTCAGCATACATTGCCACTTTGATCCCGTGTGGTAGTTCAGCAACTAGGTCATTGATGTAAACCAAGAAAAGTGTGGGTGACAGGACTCCTCCCTGGGGGACTCCATGACGCAGTAGAACTTTCTTGCTCTTGCGACCATCTAATTGTACCCTGGCTCTTCTATTATGCAGGTATGCTTTTACCCATTTGTACATTCTTGAGCTAACCCTGCAATTTCGCAATTTCTTTAGGAGCCCTTCTTTCCAGACCTTATCAAATGCTTTCCTGAGGTCTATCCATGCTGCTAGTACCAGTTTCTTTTCTTGGAAGGCATCCTCAATCTCTTGGGAGAGGTAGGTTGCCTGATCTTCAGTAGAGTAGCACTGTCTGAAACCTGCTTGCTGTGATACCAGAAGGTTTTCACTTTCAAGGTACCACTGCATCCTAAGATTGATAATGCGTTCCATTGTTTTACATAGACAGCTTGTGAGGCTGATGGGCCTGTAGTTGGAGACTGTGTTGCCATCTTTTCCTGATTTGAGGAGTGGTATCATTATTGCTTCTCTCCACGCCTGTGGTACATTACCTGTGGACCAGCTTGTGTTAAAGATCTGCAGTAGCTTTGCTCTTGCTGCACTTCCCAGGTTTCTAATCATTTCATTGGACACTCCATCAGCTCCAGGGGACTTTTTCATTTTCAATTTGGATATTGCATGCTCCAGTTCTCTCATTGTGATTGGTGCCTCCATGACTTCAGGTATAGGTTCACCTTGTCCAATGTTTTGCTGGTTCTCTCGAACCTCCTGTTGTTTGTCTGGGCTGACTTTGACGTTATTGTCTTCTGCAAAGGAATCTGCAAAGTAATCAGCTGCATGTTTACCTGTTAAAATGTTTCTATCTTTATAAAGTGTGATCCTGGTATTTCTCCCTGTACCTTCATCATTTAGTTGTTTTACAAGTTTCCATAATTTCCTAGTATCTCTTTCTAGGTTCAGCAACTCTGTTTTTTCTTTCCAGCTGCTCCGTCTGGCTTGTAACTTGGCTCTTTGAAATTTAGCCTTTGTTTGCTGATATTTGTTGTGATGTTCTTGGCTAGGTCTGTTCTCAGCCTGCTTTCTAGATGTTTCCATCTCATTTTGCAGCTTTTCCAGTTCATCATTCCAGTAGGGTTTGTAGTTTTTGCGTGCCCCCCTGGGTATGGTTTTACTAGCAGCATGTAGTATACATCTATTAAATTCACTCACTGCTCTATTGATGTCTTTGTCCAAGTTCATGTCCTTAGCTAGAACACTGGTTAAATGCTGGTACATTTTCCAGTCTGCCCTCTTATAGTTCCACCTAGTGAGCGTGCTGCTGTCCTTGGTATATTCATTGTGAATTTCCAGAAATACTGGTCTGTGGTCACTACCCCCAAGCTGCTTTCCAACGACACGTGTGATGTTCCATTCCAGGCCTGGTGAGTAGAATGCGAGGTCTGGTGTAGAGGTGGTGTGCCATGCTCTCGAGTAGAAGGTTGGTGAGTCTGCTGGCTGGTTAATAAGAATGAGATTATTTTCATCCTGCCAGCTCTCAAGTTCCTCACCTCTCTTGTCGATATGATCGTAGCCCCAGCTCTGAGAGTGGCTGTTGAAGTCACCACACACCATAAGCCTTTCTTTGTCTGGAATTGTGTCTAGTGCCAATGGTTTATCATTTGGGCAGTAGTAGTTCAGGAGATGGAATTCTGCACTGTCTGTTTTTAGGTGGAGCATCTGGTATTCTGCCCCGTCCATGTATACTTCCAGCTGACATGCGCTGATATTGTTTTTAACTAGTGTCAGAATTCCACCCTTTCGCCTGTCTTTTCGGTCAGATCGGTAGCACTGGTAGCCTCTGATTTTGAAGGCTATGTCGCTGCTGAGGTGTGTTTCTTGGATACAGCATATATTTACTTGTTCTTCACTGAGGACATTTTCAAGTTCCAATTTTTTGCTGTATCCATCTCTTTTACTGTTGACACCCTCAGCATTCCAGTGCATTATTTTTATTCACCTCTAGCAACACCGCATCTCAATCCCTGATCTTTAATCCTAGCCATTGAAAAGGAATCATCATCCACATTAGTCTCACTCTCGCGTGTTATATCTCTTAAGGAGTTCAAAACGTCAGCGCGATCCATTGCCCCATCACCCTTTGCCACAATCGCACACGATGCCAGTTGATCCGCTCTTTCATTGCCTCGAACGCCCACATGTCCCGGCACGAAAATAAATGTAACCGCTTTCAAGCTCGCATTTCTCAAGGCCTCAATCCACTGTTCGCGAACGAGACCCACTTGTACCTTCTTAATCATACTCATAGAGTCACTCAAGATGCAGACCTGCGTTACTTTCTGTGTGCGTAGCCACTCAAATGCCTTGGTCACCGCCATAGTCTCCATGGTCATACTACTCGTAGTGACCGCAAAGGCACCACTTTCCTCCTTGATCGTTTTACCTGCGCGCTGAGCTGTAAAGGCCCAAGCACTGCGAACATGCCTAATTACAGATCCATCAGTGTATATAATCACATCCCCCTCTTTGGTATTCTCACTGATTAAAGCCTGCACTTCTTTCTCCACAGCTGTGGGACACCATTCTCTGCATTCCCTGCTAAGTGATATTACTACTCTCAAACAAGTTTCGAAATCTGTGGGTAGACCTATCCATTCCGCACCAGCTGCCACATCCTGTAATCGGCACACGCTTTGTATTACATCCTCAGCACGTCCCATCCACGACCTTCCTCTCTTGAGTCTGCTGCCTTTAACTTTCTGTATTTCGGAATGCAACGGGTGTTCCTTATCTGCATGTATTTGAAGGTACGCCCGCGCACGGCAATACTGTAATCTATGCTCAGCTGTTGGGCAGTCAAATAGATATCGCATAGCTCTTGTCGATGTGTCTCTTGTGCATCCCAGAATGATACGCATTGCTGCATTCTGGACTCTATCCAGTCTTTCGATCTGAGTTTGGCTAAGAGTCAGAATTGCCAGTGCATATTCCACCACAGCCACAACCAAACCCTGGTACAAAAGAAATAACAATCTTTGCTCACACTGCGCAGCAGCCATAACCTTCATTGCTGCTAAGCCTTTGCCTGCCCTTATGATAATGTGGTCAACATGTTCCCTGAAACTCAGGCTTCTGTCAAAAAACACACCCAGATATCTCATTGTGCTAGTTCTTTCTAAACTTTTCCCGGACAACGAAACTTGTGGCATGGGTGTCTTTACCATGTGATTGTTCAAGGAAAACCACGTCACGAATGCCTTAGACGGATTAACCACTGCTCCCGTATCTCGACACCAATTTGTCAGTCTGTCCAGCTCCTTCTGTAGTTCCACGACGCACTCTTCTCGATTTCTGCCCTGTCTATACACCAGGATATCATCGGCATATGACATCGTTCTGCCAACACCTGTGATTTGATTGCCAGCGATATGTATTGTGTATACATTGAAAAGTACAGGAGATAGAGGCGATCCCTGTGGCAGGCCAGGGCTAATAACCGCTGGTGTAGATATCCAGTTACTACACTTAAGAACTACAACCCTGTGCATCAGGGCGGCGCCAACCCAACGCACGATAAAAGGATTAACTGCAAGATTTAACAGCTGGTAAATCAAGATATCCAAGGACACCCTATTGTACGCATCCTCAAGGTCTATTGCGACCGCACATGTCTCCATGCGCGAATCGAACCCCTCAAAAACATCCTGCGCAAATATGGCTGCATTTTGCCATGTCTTCTTTCCTCGACGATATCCTCCTAACAATGTTGGTAAACACTTGTAAAGCATACCAAGCCCTAGAGCAAATGAAGTTAATCTTCAGAAATAAAAATGTAGATTTAAACTCCAAAATAACACTGTTCAAAACGATTATTATGCCAACGTTGTGCTACCAAAGCCAAACATGGACAATGACAGCACAGCAGAAATGACATGTTTGCGCATAATCCTAGGGATATCACTAAGAGATAGAATGAGGATAGACAAAGAATAGACATCACCCCAATCTTGTAACATATTAAGAGACAACAGATCAAATGGTCTGCACACATCAGCAAACTACCACCAGAAAGCGTACCACAACATCTAAGCTATGATGTGATGATGTTCGTCCGTCGTGATCGACGATGACCAAAAACTCAACCATAATAATAATAACAATAAATAATAAAATAATAAAGTTAATAGTGCGTTTTTAAATGACTAGCAAGTCCAATGCGCGCACAAAATGTTCTTTTACAGAATTGACAACAATAGAAGGTATCTGTGTGAGGTTGAGATGTTTTTCTAAGCTATACAGATACAGTGAAGGCAGACCTAGAGACCCGCCAAGAAAACGATGGACCACCGAAATAAAATTAAAAAAACCACCATCTCCAGAAAACTCTTCTACCCCTGACGTTGAAAGACAACAAAGGATTTAGTGAAAAGATAGATAGAATGGTAGCAAACCAATAGATAACTGGAGCTGTTATCTTAGTTTAGTTTTCTGAATTGGCGTGGATGTACTCTGGGCAAACACAGTCATAGGTGTTGATGCATACTGATGTTTCCCGTAGATAGCTGGTTACACAACACGCACCTTAGATGTCCCATCAATAATTCTATTCTGCTGGCCGCGGGGTAATTCTACATTGTTTAAGTCTCAATATCATCTTACATTTTAGTGTCCTCTTTTATACAGTTTTTATGTAGAGATCATAAACAGCACAACGGAGTAAAAATAACCCAAATATCAAATACCGGGTGTTTATTTCCTGGTGGGAGAAATCCATTTTGTTTATATTCGTTATGGTTTTTTGTTCTTAACTGTTTTTGTTGTCTTGATAAAGGTCCCAATTGGACCGACACGTTGACAATTGTATTTGTTCTTTTTTATTGTTATTTTCTATATTTTATATTGATAGTTTTCTAGTAACCTATTTACTTTATTTGCATTTACAACGGAGTGTCATGTGACGTATTCCTTCAAGAACGTTGTCTTCCCAATGAACTCTCTGAACCTCTGTCTTGGGCGATGTGGCTTGCATTTTCTAGCGATGTATTCATGTTATCTTTAATGTCGTCAGTCCATCGTCTTCTTGGTCTGCCCTTTCTCCTCTATCCAGGCACTCTTCCCTCCATTATTTGTCTTTCTAAACAGTTGTCTACAACGGAGTAACTCACAATTATCTTTATTTTATACCGCAGAGACTGTAGTACAGTATGTCCACAACCTTATCATCTTTCAACCAATCAGCATGTGTCTTCACAAGTTATGTTCTTGCAAATCGTTTGTGATTTGAAAGGTGTCGATACTACTTTAAAAAGTTTAATATTTTAGTGCAGGTGGATTTTCAAGTTAAACTAATTTATTCACTGTTATACGTTTAAGGTTTATAAGCCCCTATTTAGTTGGAAGGATAAGCAAACTTTATTTGTATAATCTGTTTCCTATTTTACAAAATTTATGGCGGGCACATCGAATTGCTGAAAAAATCGGGATACCGTGGTGGACGTACACTAGGGTGAGTGGTCACAGTAGGTCTATTATTAAAAAAAATATATACTATAGTATAGGCTTATTCTAAGACGCCGTTGTTTGAGTTTATGAATCAATTGAATTAGTGATATATGTCGTGTGCACTGATATTAAGTATATTCAGTGCAGTAGTCTTAGTCTTTTGTTTTCATTGATCGTTTTTAATAAGATATATTTTATATAATATTAACTATACACCAGGGTACTCCTATAAATTTAGTGAACAAATTACAAACACTGTGAAACACTGGTAAGCCCAAACACTCAAAACAGCGACAGACACTGAGTAGTGAGATTTATTGTGACTTTCTTCTTTTCTTCAGCGTTCATTCTCAAACTCCCGCTAGATTTCTCTTGTAACAGGACAATGGTCCTACAAGATTTCCAGTTGAATGTAGTCCAGAGAATGGAGATGTGTTGTGTTGCCATTTTATTTGCGCCAATGGCCCAACACATCCGTCTTCGGCGGTATGATTGTGACTTTGAATTGATGAGTACTGTACAGTACAGTACAGCAATACTGTAGAAGTGTAGACTGTAGTAGGACTGTAACAAGTAGTGTCACTGTTACGATGACATACCCACGACATAGTAATACACACTACACTTAACTACACTAACACAGTCACCCTACACTATGACTAAGCTATAGTAACAAACAACTATAGAAGATTATCTCAAGTAAATGAATGATCAGTTAATTTAATGAAGCCATTGGGTCCCTTATAACTAAGTTACTAGTTAGTTAAGAACTTAAGTTAGTATTTAAAATGTGTTTACAGTTAGTGAAGTTTAGACCTACTGACAATGACAATCTTTACTGCCCCCTGGTGCATCATAGTAACTAAGTAAGGCTACCGACATGGATTTTTTTCATTTGTTTTAGATATGATTATCTTCTCGTTCGCAGTTTGACATGTCTAAAATGGCACATGGCTGGAGAAATTGAAAAAATGATTATATATATATCCCTCCCCAAAATGGCAACCCTCAGATTTGCTCAAATTACATAACTATAGCCCTTATAAGTAAAATAATGCTAAACATCATAATGTAAAGACAAATAATGGAGGGTAGAGCACCTGGGAGGAGGAGGAAAGGTAGACAAAGAAGAAGATGGACTGATGACATTAAAGATAACATGAATACGTCGTTGGAAAATGTAAGCCACATCGCCCAAGACATAGAAGGGTTCAGGGAGTCCACTGGGAAGAAACGTTTTGGAGAGAATACGTCACATGACAAACTCACAAAAAGTCCGGTTTTCTTAATAAATGCTGCTGTATTACTATTTGAAAGCTCCTCAGTGCTCCCATACAGCTTTCTGTGAATATCCATCTGTGTGGGCCAGTGTTCTTCCTTTAACTGATTTAGTGTATTGCAGGATATGTTCAGCGGTCTGTACTGCCATCCCACATGAACTAGTCTAAGTGGCTGTTTAGTCTGTTGTGTCCTGTTCTGAGGCAGAAGATAATAACCTGTTCAGCTCTGTCAAGAAGATATGATTATAATGGGACCTATGTTCTCTAGCTTCATTACATATGATATGTAGGGCTAATTTAAATCTCTACAAATCTATGGCCTTTCTTCTCAGGCATGTGTTCATAGGTCTTCCCTGTTTCATTTGTCCATGTATATTCGATGTCACTGATCTTAAGTTATAGGCTAGCTATAGGTTGACAATTTTGCTGGTTTCCTCCTGAATTCATCTCCATTTTCACTCCTTAATCTGGGTGTCCGCCAGATCTTGATCTGTTCATCTCCAGATATCTTTATTTCTTATCTTGTCCTACCACCTAGTCTAATTTTCAATATTCTTCTATAGCAGTTATTTAAAAATGAGTATATAATATATATATGTCTGTGTGAAGTATATAATATATATATGTGTGTGTGTGATGTATATAATATATATATACACGTGTGTGTGATGTATATAATATATATATACGTGTGTGTGATGTATATAATATATATATACGTGTGTGTGATGGGACATTCTTTCTTAAATATTGTCTTCCTTGTGGATACTCTAAATGCTTCTCTGTCCTAGGAAAGCAGGCCTGCATTAGACAAAGACATGTTTATACATTCTTTGATGTTGCTGGTCCATCATCTTCTTGGTCTTCCTCTTTCACTCTTCTCTCCAGAATCAACCTTTCGATGCCACCCTGTCGCTTTAAGTGTCTGAAATACTGTATCTTCCTTATGATGGTATTTAGAGTCCACCCATCATTTAGTTTCAGTAATTTCAAAATTTAAATTTTCTCCCTTTTCTCTATCCATGATATTCATAGGATCTTTCTGTAGCACTTCATTTCCATTTCACATAAATTTATTCTTCTGGATAATGTCTTGTTTGAAGTCCAAGTCTTGCATCCATATGTTGCTACTAGGAAAACACATTATCTTTACTTTCTCATGTGTTATTTTGAGTGTTGCAATTGCAAGTCTTCTTTTGCAAAGGCTTCAATTGCAAAGGCTGCATTTCTTTGTTGTTGTGATTAGCTGTTTCAGTCCCTAAGGGGACTGAAGTATTAAATAGAGATCAGAGCATAGCCAGGTGAGGTTTTCCTGATATAACACTGTGACAGGATTAGCAATCCGACAGTGAGAACTCACATTGCTCATAGAAAATGGAGGGTTTCCCGAGACAAAACCACGGCTCAACAACACACAAATGGGCTTTCAGAAAAATAAAAGCTGTACTGATGCAATCTTCACCATCAAACAAATTTCATAAAGAGCGATAGAACATAACCAAGAGATGTCTCACTCCACTTTGTACAGCGACCCATGCAGATGTTTCTCCCTCCTTGTTGTTTGTGGTATAGTGTTTCAATTTGATGTATCAGGTGTTTTGGGAAGCCCATGATGGACCATAAATAGTGATGCTTAACACAATCAAACACCTTGGTGTATAAAAGACCATGTAATCTATAAAACACATATGTAGGTCTAAGGTGTGTTCTCTACATTTAGAATATTTTCCTTATGTAGACTAGGCCAGTCAATAACGGTGATTAACATCAATACTCTATAACCAATGTCATTGATCTACTGATACATCAACATTGAACTGAAACTGAGCTTCAACATTCTGGATTTATTGAGACAGAAATCTGGTCATGTATACACTTGTCTGATGTGTGTTAGTGATAACCAAAACCTACCCAAGTCACAGGTCTTCCGAGTCACTGCATGTCATTGCTAATCAGTCCAATTCTTTTCATTGGCTGGCAACATAAAGGTAAAGTATAGAGCATACGGAAAGTGACCAATAGAAAGTTCAGGTTAGCCTCTCACATTGACTCAGTTGGAAGTTCAGTTTCTTCAGTGGTGTTTTATGATAGCATGCACTCATTACTTATAATTCTACATTGGCAGCTGAATTAAGAAAATTGATTAATTTGTGGCTCATCCACCAAGAAACTGAGCTGTGGACTCGTTTTCTTAACCGTTAACAGATTTTGATGAATTATGCATCAATTTGAAGAAAAATTTAAAAGATTGTTCTTCAATGCTAGTAGAATAATTATTTATAACTGTACAGGCTGTTTGGGGAGGGGGGGGGGTGGAACCTTAAAAAGGTCATTTCTTTATTTTCATGAGACTTTTGGTGACCATTTTTGTCGAAAAAAACTGTTGGGGCTTGGAGAAAGGAGTTTAATAACTTTATGGCTTGCTTCCTAGTGCTAAATGACTTTTCTGGGGGAGGAGGAGAGGAGCTATATGAGTGGTACAAAAATGTTTATAAATTGCAACCTTGATGACTTTAATTGGTTATGAACTTATGATAAAACTATGAACACACTTTAAGGAAAGCAGAAACTATTGCAAGACATTTCATAGAATTAATGCTTTTGAGGAGGGTTACTTTCATTTCTGTGCCTGGACATGAAGTTGTTATGGGAAATGAAAAAGCAGACATTTGTTGCAGCAGGGAAAAGTGGTAGTTCAATGGAATGTGCTTATATTTTGAACATAGCCAATGAGTTAGGTCGGTTGGTGGATGCATGGTGCATTTCTCCTTTTGTATCTATGGCCAGAACTAAGGGTAACATGGGGAGTTGCAAGAAATAAGAAGAATTTATGAATCAAGAGTTATCAGCCAATACAGAACATGAACAGTTACCACATGTTGAACATACTGAAAATGAGATCAGAACACATATGGACATGACCAGAGTATCATGATGATCTGACAAGTAACTTAACTTAAATATAAATATACCTAAATATAATGAACTCACAATATACCTAAAGCACACTAACTCACTCACAATCTTTAACTAACTGACTAACATTCACTCACTATAAAAATGCCTACAACTAACACACTCGCACAATACCTAAAACTCACGGTTACAGTACACAATACCTAAAACTCCTCATACAATACCTAAAACTCACTGATACAGTACACAATACCTAAAACTCCTCATACAATACCTAAAACTCACTGATACAGTACACAATACCTAAAACTCACTGATACAGTTACACAATATCTAATACTCACTGACTCACACAATACCTAAAACACACTAACTCAGGGGTCGTCAACCTATGGCACGCGTGCCACAATTGGCACGCCAAGCAATTTCAAATGGCATGCAGACTCTTCACGTTTCCTGTATAAAGTTGATTATAAATAGGTTAGCAGGGTTTCCTCGCTCATTTCGACACTCGCCTAACTTCTGAACATTCAGAAAATTGTGTCAAACTCAGTGACAAAGTATGTTGTCAATATTTAGCAACTGGCTAAGATCATGCAAGGGCAAGGCTCCCATTAATAATAACATTTAAAAAAAAAATCTTTCAAGAAACTCTATTTCTTTTAATGTTGTTTACAACTTTACATATTATTGAATATTACTATATATTAATTAATTAAAATATAAAAATAAAATATATGGTAAAATAAGAAAATTGGCCTCGCCTTGTATAAAATGATATGTGATGTTGGCACTCTGAATAATTTGAAACCTTAAGTTGGCACACAGTTAGCAAAAGGTTGCCAACCCCTGCACTAACTAATTCACTATCTTAAACTAACTGACACAACACCTAAAACTCACAAACTAACATTGATTCACTAAATTATACTATGTTTTGTTTCCTGAAGAGTTCCTATTTTTGCTGTCAACAAACTAATGATGATACCATGCCCATTGTAAGATGGAAAGCATTTATATAGATGAAACTCTGCTGACTGGCTCAGAAGGTGTTACTTCTATGGTGGATGAAAAGACATTGGCTTTTTCACCAGCACCGGTTGCAGCATCAACTGTTGTTAAAAAAAGGTAGCCAATTTTTTTTTTCAAAAACATGTTCTTATATAAACATATTTGTCATGATTATCAGCTACTCATGGCATGCAGGACACTCCCATAAGTGCTCCACTCTCCATTCCAGCAGCCAACCACAAGTAGACATATTTTATCTTATGCTGTTGTGAATTGTGGATATTTCTTCAGTTCGTAACCTCACCTGTGTGTTGCTGGGGTCCCAGAAGAGGAGCAAAGAATAATAGTACTGATCGGCCAGGCATGATGATAGTGGCAATTAAAGAGGGAAACAGCAATATATATAGTGATTTTCAAGAGTGTACTTAGCACTATCATATGTGGTGCACTATCTTATTGCAGTGACCTGAATGTCATGGACACTGTGAATGACCACAGAATGAATGACCAGAACCATTGAAATACACAGCGACAGGAGTAGGTGATCTGTGGTTGATGGCATGCAGATATGATCACCCAGTCTTTTGTCAGACCTATATATTTCATGTGAAATATCAACTGATATATATTTCAATTGGCATATTCACTGCTGATTTGGTTAGCATCAGGTCAGCTATCATTGCTTTTCCAGAAGATCTGGTCCCCATTTGCATAGGCTAGGTCGACTTAGGGGCTGTTGGTGATTCAAAAAAATATTTCCAGTTGAACTGGGAATTGAACCTTGGATTACCCAACTGGGAAGCCAGTATATTAACCACTCAGCTACCATAGCCCAATGGTAGGTCATCCAAATAAAATATATTTTAATTGGATATTTGAAAATTAGAATTGAATTTTTTATAAAACCAGGATACTTAGGAGATGGATGCTGACCACAAAACAAACTTTTTGTTTGATTTTACTTGTCATCTGCTGTGTTCTTAGCTAGGGGAATGATATGGGAGGCAACTAAGGAAAGTCGAAGGGATAGACTGACTACCTGTCACCTGTGAAAAATAATAATTGTATTGTCTCAATTTCTTTTGTCTTCTGTCAAATGGTCCACATGGATGACAAAGATATGCAGGTCAGTGGACATTGCACCTTTGTCATTTTGAGGCAGATTCCTAGATGGTGGGGAGTGCTAGGTGTGAGATCACTACAGATGTGTTGACAGAAGAATGAAAATGGTTGGCCCAGGTGTATATGCTTTTCTTCTGGCAGGATGTGAAGATCCTGGGATACTAATGCGCTGGAATGCAACTTATATAAAAATGTCTCCCTTCGGGGACTAAACATGCATTCATAAACCACCCCCACAACACAACCGTACGTTTGAGACAACAAATCTTATACAAGTTCAGGCGTCACCTCATTTACTCAGAGGATGATTTGTACTTTTGTCATAAAGGTTATGGGCTGTCAAGAGTTACCTGCTCATAGTTAAAGGGATTATTTCATCATCATCGCCCTTAGTTGCTGGAACCTGCAATGGGAGAAAAGAATATCAACACTGTTTACCTTCCATGCATGTCATTAGAGGCGACTATGGTTGGGGGGGGGGGGTTGGCTATCCCATATAGGCTAAAGTGACTCTGAAGTCATGTGTTAGGCTGATAGGTGCAGATATCGCATCAAAGCTGTACACAATGAAACAATGCATTGTGTTCTCTGGACTAAATCCTGCTTATCTGGAGGAGTTTGAGAAAAACTGAGAAAGAAGATCATCCCCTTGCAGGTAAACCAATTAAGGGAGGAACACTGGCCCACAGAGACAGATATCCACAGAAAGCTGTATGGGAGCACTGAGGAGCTTTCAAGTACAGTAGCATACATTAAGACAACCGAACTTGCTGTGTAGACATGTCAAACTGTGAATGTGAAGATCACCTCGTGCAATAATTTTGCTGCAGTTTTACATATTATAATTGCGGAGAATTTATCCAATATATATATATGTGTGTGAGATAAAATGAACGCACTTGCAGGTCAATAAGAACTGTAGTTAATTATGCAACATTGTAAACTGATGTGATTTGAGCACATAGTGAGGTAAGACTCCCTTCCTAAGACAATTCTGCAGGGGAAAGTTGTAGGTCGGAGATGAGGACAAATGAAATCCTGGATTGATAATATTTAGGGTGGTCAGGAAATTGACTTTTTTGATTGGTTGAAGATAGAGAAGCAAGCAGCCTGTTTGTGTTTGTTCCCCAAAGTGGTGCCTTGACGACTTTAATTAGTTATTTATGATGATGATGAAACTATAAACACACTCTGAGGAAGGCAGAAACTATTGCAAGATAGACATTGACATGGAATCAACAGGGACAGGGACGATCTAGAGCAAATTGGAGAAGAGAGATGATGAAATTTCTCAATGATATTGGCATCACATGGAAAGACATGGAGAAGAAAACCAAGGACAGGTTAAACTGGATAGGAATTGCCTGTATTCTTATGAGTGCCAGGGACTTGATTGATTGTTGCTGATGAAATGTTCAACATTTTATATTGTTTCTTTTATTTCAGACAAAATTTTCATACTAGAATTACTCAGGACATTTCTGGATCATTCTTAAATGATAGATCTCTGACACCCCCCAGACTGCAGGATGATGATGGGTATGATTAAGTTGATATCTTTTGTTTTAGCAGTAGTCAAACAAATTATGCCATTATATCCATCCTAAAAAACATACATTTTTGTTGCTAAAGAAAATATTTAATGTCTGTATTGACCAAAAAAGTTTATAAGCAACAATGAACATGTTCTCATTGTTTTATAATGTATACTGTAATACACTGACATTCAGTAAAATTGGGACTAAGTATAAAAATTTACGGAACTGACGTTCTTATGCAATGATTGAAGCATAATAATTTTACTGAACTAGTTGACAAAATGTGAGCAACAGAAAAATACATAAACTCTAGGATAGCTAAAGCCAGAAGATCTTTTGTGATTTTAAATTACATTTGGAGAGCAAAGAATATAAACATACACACCAAACTCGGGATCTTGGTTACATATGTGAAAGCAGCAATGATGTATTGCTCAGAAACCTGGAAAAATACAAAAACACTGCAGCATAGACTACAGACATGTGTGAATTCTTCTGCGATCAATTATTATACATGTAGTCTAATATTTGTCATGAATAGAGTAGACATGTATAGATAGAGTGATCTGTTTTTACTTGTGCGTTTCCCCACAACAAGCAGGATTTGTTTGGCAGAGGCAAGACTGTTATTCTGAGAACAATGAAGCTGGGGCAGTCCTGTATTTTGTCCAGTGTTTGTGTTGTTGCTTCACAGATGCAGGGTACAGAATCACTGTTGTTTGTCCCCTGCTGTTTGTTTTGTGGCTGTGCTCTTGAGTGACATTTTGACTGATAACCATATGCTGCATGGAATCAGTTGTGTAGGGTATACACCCTGTCTCAAGATCATGCAGAAAAAATGGTAGCATATCGTATTCATGATGTAACCATCAACCCAGCATTTTTTGCTGCAGTGATTTTCTTGGGAGTATTTATATTCTAGTTTGCTATTGTTTTCTGAACAGTCCAGATGTACAATTGCCTACGGCGGGTTTGAACCTGGTACCTTAGTAGTCACAGTCACGCACTTTACCTCGATGTCTCAGATGCGGACCATGAGACAGAAAATGTTGGAACTTAATTAAAGTTAATCTCTGATATAGAAATTACATTTGATCTGTTCTGTTACAACTCAATAAATTAATTAAAGTTAATCTGTGGTCTGTTTCATTACACCTCAATAAAGTAATTAAAGTTAATCTTTGTTGTTGAAATTACATTTGATCTATTTGTTCCGTTACAACTCAATAAATAAATTAAAATTAATATCTAATGTAGAAATTACATTTGATCTGTTTGTTCTGTAGCTACTCCATTTTTTTTTATTAAGTGATGAACTTTAAACTCGTTTCTATTTCAGATCCAGTGATGACAGAGTCTCACTTGGTCTCTTACCGAGCAACTGTTTGTTAGGTGAGCCACACATTTCTATGTTGTACATTCATCCTTGTGGCAAACAGGACCTGGACTTCTAGTTTAGGGTGTAAAGAATAGGGCTACTGTCTTTTTTTCCAGGTATATCATTGGAGGTGACTAAGAAAAGTTGGGGATAGGTTGGGAGATAACCTGTGAAAAAAATCGTGATATCTTGTCTCAAATTCAAAATAGGTACAACTGGCCTGTACGATTGCAGCCGTGCAAATATGACAGCAGAACATATTTTACAAAAATTTCACCAGTATGCAGACCTGAGGAACAAGACATGGCCCACCCAAACATACATTGAAGAGAAACTATGGCACAGAGGAAACTCTAAAACAGACAGCAGCCTATATCATAGAATCCGGAGTCCCAACCTGACTGAGTGATGATTGCAGAAGAAGAAGAATATCTTGTCTCCATCTCTTACTTTTGTCTTCTATCAAATAATCCCTGTAGATGATACATTCCGGAGGACATGGACTATTGTCCTTTTGTGGCAGACTCTTAGGTGACTTGGAGTGCTGGATGTACCATAAATGTGGATGGGTCAACCAATCTGACAGAAGAATGATGAATATCTAGTTGGACCAGAAGTGTGTGCTGTGCTCCTAGCAGGATGTGGTCATCTTGGGATATTAGCCCTTGGTTAATCCCAGTTAACATTCTCTGTACATATATATCACTTCTAGTCTCAACTTCTGCATTCTGTGAACACATAAATGCAGGTTGCTCCAATATAGTACCTCTAAGACCTATAAAAGATTAGGGATTAAATTATTAGCCTGTAGAAGCTCAATGTCTACATTTTTGAGGATTGAGGGAGATGTTGATAATATTTAATGGTGATGTAAATAATCATTTACAAGGAATTTGCGGAACCATGTTTTCTACAGCTAGGCCTATGGATAACTTCGACATGGTAAGTTCTTTGTGTGCGTCTGTTTACACTATCAATGTTCGATGCCCACAACATAACACTGACACACAAACAAACACCTCCAAACTATATCCAGCATCCATTTATCGCTATTTTCTCAGAATGTGACATCAATAGCTCAATAAATAAAAATGTTATGCCAAAAATGCAAAAATGTGCAGAAATACCAGAAGTCATAAAAATGGCTATGTTCCAGAGGAAGTTGCATAGTTTTTTGTATGGGTAGCTACAGGTTAAAGGGTGTTCATACTAATAGTCATTGTTGATTGTACATTCAATCTTCTTTTGGGCTGTTTGGCAAATGCTGAACTACTTAGTGTGTATTGTGAGTGGTGTGTATTGTGAGTGGTGTGTATTGAAAAAAACTATAACCATATCAACCACATGTCCTTCTAATAAGATATTTTTGTGATCTAATCTGAAAGTGAGATACAGTAGTTGGCAAAATTTAAGGCTCCCATTCACTGGAAACAAATACAATAAACATGATAATGAGCTTACATGAACAACTGATCTAAATGCAAATGGTGCTGCATAACTGCATCCATTGCTAGCAACTTTGAGCTGTTGATTTCATATGAAGAAAGGGATGAGGTTCCTCATCAGCTTTGCATTTGGATCAGTTGCACGATTATGAGTGTTCTGTAGTTGTTCATAATTGATTTAAGTGGACGGCAGGGTTTATACTAAAAGGCAAAAACTGAAAAATAATTACGGTGTGAAGTGCCTGGTGCTCTCCATTCTTGAAGATTTCCATAAATGACTAAATGTTCAACCACATGCTGGTATATTGAATACTTTCCATAAACGACTAAATGTTCAACCACATTGAAGACTTTCCATAAATGACTAAATGTTCAACCACATGCTAGTATATTGAAGACTAAGGATATACAGCTCCGCTGTTGTTGATGTCTGCTCTTTGTAAGGATATACAGCTCCGCTGTGGTTGTTGATGTCTGCATTTTGTCAGGATATACAGCTCTGCTGTGGTTGTTGATGTCTGCATTTTGTCAGGATATACAGCTCCGCTGTGGTTGTTGATGTCTGCATTTTGTCAGGATATACAGCTCCGTTGTGGTTACTGTCTGCATTTTATCAGGATGTAGAGCTCCACTGTAATTGATATTTGAATTTTTATCTGACAAATCCCACTTCTGCGTGACTTTTTTTATTACCATGGCCTTCTACAGGATGAAACAGCCAACTTACCCCTAGTTATTGAGGTTGTGATTTCTCACCTGACACGACAGCATCTCCAGTCTGTAATGGGTACCTAACACATGAGTTAGGGGAGGTAAATACACAAAGAAAGGGAACTGGCCACCTTAGATAATAGTTGCTGCGGCTTAGTACATGAAATTATCTTCATCCACGATGGT
Organism: Meghimatium bilineatum; assembly: GCA_034231615.1. Taxonomy (NCBI): domain Eukaryota; kingdom Metazoa; phylum Mollusca; class Gastropoda; order Stylommatophora; family Philomycidae; genus Meghimatium; species Meghimatium bilineatum. The sequence goes on from CM067308.1 coordinate 49,354,284, forward strand.
AGGTTGCTGCCTTGGAACCTACCTTTACCTCCCCCATAACCTCCTTTATCGCCTCTTACAAGATGCATGCTAGACCTCATTGTTGCTATTGTTTGCAATCGTACATTATCGATTGAAGCTACGGAGTTACATGACGAGTGGTACTTTACAGCAGGGGTTGTGCCACTTCGTTGAGAGGAATGGAATGGGGAACCAAGTACAGTGAAGTCAATCCTTTTGTAATCACGCAGTCATCAGGAGCTGACATGCTTAATAACAACTGATTTGTAAATACTGTTATGAACAAAGATATTGAAATTGATAGATTCTCATATTGTAATTATATTTGTATATTTTCTTTAGATGTGGAGACTGATCTTCTTCAGCAACGTAGCATACGTAAGTCACATATCATAGCATGTTGTCGCCCTTGTTTTATAGATTTATGATATAAGTGTTTTTTATCGTGAGTAAAGTAAAATCCTTCCTTGTAGGTTTTCGGTTATAGTTCTCAAACTCCACCCTCTGTCATTGTTGTCTAACTACCAGAATTAATTAGTATGTAAATTATTAAGTTGTTTTCGTGTTTCAATAGAGAGCTATAGGTTTTTACCCATATTAAGGGTTTACCTACACACATTTTATCAAATCTGCGCCGATCCACAATTTTGTGTAGTTTTGTGACAACATTTACTGCCTTTTAGTCCTAGATACAAAATGGCAACCACAATCATAAGTTTGTTAGAGATGTACAATTCTGTTACAGACTTCTCCCAGATTTGATGATTTTCACGCCACCCACTGAAAGATCAACCCATAAAACCATCCTAAAATAAATATCTCAATCTCAGACCACTGATCGGTAATTATAAACTGATTAGACAGGTAAAATAGTTTATGGGGGAAAAAGTGCCTAAATTTTGTTTCACTTACTGTAACAAAGGTAGATCCTTATTTTGAGAAAGGACAGGGGTATGTATACCATAATCAAGTTATTGAAATAATTATTATTCTCTTTTGAACCCTTCAAGTGTATGTTACAAGACTGGCTGCTGTTTATTCATTTTCAAAATATTTCTTTGTTATATTTTTTTGTGTATATAAATTACTATAAAATAAAGTATTGATGTTCTAGGCATCGTGTAGCTAATGAGGTCTTCTGTGTTCATTCTCAAACTCCTGCAGCATAGCAGGATATAGTCAGGAGAACGGAATTCATTGTGTCATGGCTTGCAACATTGCAGAGATATCTCTGCCTTTAGGCCTAATACATCTGACTTCTGAGTCTCTTTGACCCCATATGGTATGGGACAGTCAACTCCACCCTTTAACCATAATCGCCTCTTGCAATATACATGGAAGGTAACGGAGACACTATTCTTTGCTCTCCTTTCGGGCCCCAGCTACACATAGGTGTAATGAATTCTTCTGCTTTCATTCTCAAATTCCTGAAAATTAGCAGTGCAGTTCAGAGAACAAAGTACAGTAGGCTATACATTGCAGCTTAGGTACATTATTTCCACCTTTCGGCCTGACACATCCGACTTTAGCATAGCTACTGGTGTTACTTTGACTCTTTAACCTTTAGAGCCCTGGCTTAAAATTACAAAACTTCCCCCAGGGCCTGACTGATTTTTTGGAAAATTTGCGTTTTTGATGGTGGGTGTTTTGAAAACGTCATAACTTTTTTGTTTTAAAAGATATCAAAGTAATTTTTGCACATCTAAATAAAGGAGTGAATAGCGAATATAATCGTGTTTTTGTTGTTGTATGTGTGATATGACAGTTGTGAGCAAGTTTTGAAGTTGAAAATTCGGGCGAAAAAGGTAAAACGCCATTTTCAAAATCGCAAATATATCTTCGTGACGGCCCTAATACATGAGCAGTATGTGACAACATTGATAAAATCCTCATAAATAGCTATGCTTATTGTATATATATTGTTTTATATCAAAACTAATATAATTTGAACTAAAAAAAACTAATAAAACGTGAAAAAATAGCATATAACGTCCGTCCCGTCAACACTAGGTCTATGCCGACACGCAATGTAATTATTGTCCATGCACACATGTGTCACCCCTGATACATGTTATTTTTGTGTTTTTTAATGAATACACACACATTCTTATCAAATAACAGCATATTAAACACAAAAAACAACAATTAGAACATGTAGTTACGATCACTTACCCATGCCACGCGGTACTCAATTTGATAGTAAAATACGGCCGAAAATGGCTAAAGTTGCTCTAGAAATGCGTTGACAAATTCAACCGGCTTTCTCTCTCTTACAATCGTAATGAGTAAAGGAATTTGACCTTTAAACTGTGACGTATTCCTAGCTTTGTGTGGCAGGAATTCTACGTCATAAGCTTTAACTTCGTGAAGTTCCGTACTCTGGAATGGAGCGATATCGTATGGCGTGTGATTGCGACCACAGGCAAGGTGGGACGCACACGCAAGGCGCAATGTTGCGACCATAGGGGCCTAAAGGTTAAGAAATGGAACAGCCAAAACTTCTTTTTTTAAGTCACTTTTTACGATCTGTGAGGCAGGTAACATTGTTGCTATTCTTTGTTCCCCTTTTGGGTCCTGGCAACATACAGGCGTTAATGAGATAATTTTGATTTATTCACCTCACCTGTGTTGCTAGGACTTGTAAGGATAGTAACATTGTTGCTTGCCATAGGATGCAACTTAGGGGGTTGACTATCCCCACTTCGTTATCTTTATTGTGATAAAGCCTGCTGAGAACCCATTCTTGGACTGATGTGAAGGAATCAGCCCTGTTATTTGCATCATGCCTTGAATTTGCAAGAAAATCACTATAAAAATCGTGGGGTAGAAGACTGTCTAGCTATTGCTAGATCTATTGCTCCAATCCTGTACCAGTTATTGCTCCCATCTTGTTATATCTATTGCTTCCATCTTGCCCTGTCTATTGCTTACATCTTATCCTACCCTTACCTATTACATCCAGTTATTTATTAAGCTTATTCTAGGTTCGCAGTAGTTCAGTTATTAGTGAAGTGGCTTCCTATTCGAGTGATCAAAGGTTAAATCATCAACAGCTTCTCCAGGGATCAAAGGTTAAATCAACAGCTTCTCGTGATCAAAGGTTAAATCATCAATAGCTCCACCAGTGATCAAAGTTTAATCATCAACAGCTTCTCCAGTGATCAAAGGTTAAATCATCAATAGCTTCTCCAGTGATCAAAGGTTAAATCATCAACAGCTTCTCCAGTGATCAAAGGTTAAATCATCATAAGCTCCTCCAGTGATCAAAGGTTAAATCATCAACTGCTCAAGTTATCAAAGGTTAAATTATCAATAGCTTCTCCAGTGATCAAAGGTTAAATCACAAACAGCTCCTCCAGTGATCAAAGGTTAAATCATCAACAACTCCAGTGATCAAAGGTTAAACCACTAACAGCTCCTGTGTCGACCCAGGCTAATAGAATGTGTATCCTCTGGGAAAGTAAAGGTGGTAGGCATGATTCTTACCACATCATCCCTAGGTATGCCATTGGTAAATAAAAAACATGAACATAACACCATATTACTCCCTAGGCTGCAATGACACGGAAAAGGGAAACTTTACTTAATTTATTTGCATGATAATTTTTTTTGTTTTTGCTTTGGAAATCTGATTCTGCCAGTGAAGTCATTTTCTGGTTTATAATTTAGCATTGCCCAATAATGACCCACCAGTTGACACTGCAGCGATTTCCCGATCCTCCCCTACAAACAGTAGCCACAAGAATCACTTGCTGGAATCACTATCCTCAAGAGAACAGACATCAGAGTCACGTGAGATGATGACCACAGTGAAAAAGTGCCCTCAAGGTAAGCTGCTCATTTATATCTTCTATTCTCAGAGGTTCTTAATTGTATTTGATTTGTGTAGTCTAGTAAATACTGGTTTTACTTATATCTTAATTGTATTTGATTTGTGTAGTCTAGTAAATACTGGTTTTACTTATATCTTAATTGTATTTGATTTGTGTAGTCTAGTAAATACTGGTTTTACTTATATCTGTTGGGAATGATACAGTAATTATAACTGACACAGTAATTTGAATAAATCAAGTTTCTAGAATAGGCTGCGGATGAAATGTTATCATCTTCTCTGTCCTTAGATTTCCTCTCTAGATATTTCCATATGGTGGTAGTAGTAGGCACCTTTCCTGTGATCACCTACATTACATTATCTTGAAATTTGGACTTTTTTAAACCAACAATTCAACTATAAACGGTTCAACCCATCTGGCAACCCTGATCTAGATGCTAGTCTTGTTAGGTGGCATTCAAAATAGACAAGTCAGAATTCATTAAATCTCAGCTCATAGCAAAACCTTGTTCCAGACAGCATATATAAAAAATCTATCATGAACCCTGCATAAAGATAAATGTTGTGCAACTGAGAACTTGTGAATAGATTCACATATCTCAGTAGTTCTTATGTTGTTGTAGAACTGAAAACTAGTGTAGCTTGTATCGTGTATGTTGTGAATAGATTCACATATCTCAGTAGTTCTTATGTTGTAGAACTGAAAACTTGTGTATCGTGTATCTTGTGAATAGATTCACATATTTCAGTAGTTCTTATAGTCCATACCGTGCGATATTTGTTATCATGTATTTCCACAGCTTTCTTTGTCATGTGCTGTCAATCACTTCTGATTCCGATGTTCTCCCATGCCACAATGCTAGGTTATCAAGCATCTTCTCTCATGATCTTCCGCTACCAATCTTGCTCTTCAACTTGCCTATGTCCAGTAGTACACTATCACAAAATAGCACTTGATGAAATGTATGCTAGGATCTACAAGACAAGCACTTCATGCTTAGAAATGGAATTAGCCTACAACATTGAAGGTTTACAGAGCAGTGGTACCTCTAGTGCTGTTGTATGCTGGTGAAACATGGATCTTTTATAAGCATCACTTGGGGAATCTCAATGACTTCCACACAATTTATCTCAGAAAGATGATAGATAATGAACACTACCAGTCTTTGAAAGAGTTGGTATCCCTAGCATTGATACTATTCTGATACAGTCACAAATCTGTTGGACAGATCATCTTGTGGGTATAATAGATCACCGTCTACTAAAGATAATTTCTTTATGGTGAAATTCAGAAAATCATGCATTCTCAATGTGGACAAATGAAGAGCTACAAGGATTTGTTAATGATCTCACTGAAAAACTCTGACATAAGCCATATGATGTACATGAAAATATGTACATGGATGAAATAAAGTTATAATACACTCTGCAAAAAAAAAAATGGTGCAGCATCCTGTGAAATGAGAAATACTGCAACTCGACAACATATACTGGCAAGAAAAACATGGACATGTCAAATACCATCTGAAGTTATCATATACTGCCAAACCTTTGCAATGACATTTGGGATCAACATAGGGCTTAGTCATCAATGAACCCATAAACAAAGACATACCGCTGAATTAAAAAGTTTGAATGTAACACGCTTTTTTGTACCAACACTGATACAAATGGCAAATATGGTCTTTAACAACCCCACAGCAGAAGAAATTCTTTACATGTGAAATGAAGCTCCTGAGAAAAGCTGCAATGGTTACTAAACTAGAGAAAATAAGAAATTAGGAAAAAAGTATGTAGAATACTCTCAACCATCATTCACACGGGGAAAGACAATAGAATGTTACAGTCATTATCACTTGTCCTTGACATACAATATGCAGGATCTGCTTTATCTCCCCATTTTTAAAGCCATGTAAGGGAATATTATTTATGAAAAGTTCCATGTTCGTGTATCTTTGGGTGAGAATTTATATAATCAGCAGTTAAGTTCCATGTTCATGTATCTTTGTTGAGAATCTATATAATCAGTAATTAAGTTCCATGTTCGTGTATCTTTCTTGAGAATCTATATAATCAGTAATTAAGTTCCATGTTCGTGTATCTTTGTTGAGAATCTATATAATCAGTAATTAAGTTCCAGGTTCGTGTATCTTTCTTGAGAATCTATATAATCAGTAATTAAGTTCCATGTTTGTGTATCTTTGTTGAGAATCTATATAATCAGTAATTAAGTTCCATGTTTGTGTATCTTTGTTGAGAATCTATATAATCAGTAATTAAGTTCCATGTTTGTGTATCTTAGGGTGAGAATCTAAATAATCAGTAATTAAGTTCCATGTTCGTGTATCTTTCTTGAGAATCTATATAATCAGTAATTAAGTTCCATGTTTGTATATCTTTGTTGAGAATCTATATAATCAGTAATTAAGTTCCATGTTCGTGTATCTTTCTTGAGAATCTATATAATCAGTAATTAAGTTCCATGTTCGTATATCTTTGTTGAGAATCTATATAATCAGTAATTAAGTTCCATGTTCGTGTATCTTTCTTGAGAATCTATATACCGTAATCAGTAATTAAGTTCCATGTTTGTGTATCTTAGGGTGAGAATTTATATAATCAGCAGTTAAGTTCCATGTTCGTGTATCTTCGGTGAGAATCTTTATGTTATGTAAAGAGTTGTAAATTTTCTATGCAGGTAACACATCTGCACCAGGTCGAGCCATGTTTGCTCCACAAGCTTTATTTCAAAGCATTGAAGAGCTGCAGGAGTCCATCCATGATAACTTGATCACCAGAGAGAGAGATTTTAGTGAGAAACGAGCAGAAAAGTGGTTTATTGATGAACAACAGAATGTTGATTCCGGAATGGGTCCGATAGATTTTACGGGCAGCCAGAGGTCAAAGAGCTGTGAGACAGCAGTAAGTGGGATTGGTATGCAAGTTTCAAATTCAGTAGGGAGAGATAATGACGAGGATGTGATACCGCAAGCCCAGAATAATTTGGAAGATGCAGATGATACTGTCCATCATGTAAGTGGCTGTTATTTGTTCTTTTTATCACATCTTCCATCTCTTTCTTCTTCTAACCAGAACTATGTTTTCACTCTTTGGTAGTAAATCTATATAATCAATGTAAATTGTAAAATCCGTTTGTTTTCCCTAGCTGAGATAGATTTCCATAGAAAGTTTTTTTCAGTAAGTGAACAACAGAAAAATTCTTGTATAGATTGATGCTGCCCTAGACATGAAAAAATATATGTTATACTATTTCTAAATAGGTTGTAACTGGTATGAGATCTGGGTTGGTTGTTGTGACCTCTTATATAATAATAATAGTAATAAGATTCACAACCCGTCGGGGTCGTACGGTGGCCACACTGGAGACAACACAAAAAATCATCCAAACATCTCTGTCCTCAATCATTCAGAGGAGTGTAGAAAAATCATTCCCAGGATGTTATCAATCCAGGATTTTCTTTGTCTGCCTTTTTTATTTCATCTCCGGGTTCTCCCTAGCATAGTGGTTAAGTTGTTCACCTTGTGTTCAAGAGGTCATGAGTTCGAATCCGGCTCGTGTCGTCTTGTTTACAAGGTGGATTTTTTCTGAGATCCCTGTGGATTATTGCTTGAAGCTACGGAGTTACGTGCTATGAGTGGCCCTCTCGACAGGCGGCGTGCCGCTTTGTTGGGAGTGACGGAGTACATATGGGAAACTGAGTACAGTGATGTTAATCCTCTACGACCTTTGAACCCTTTCTTTGTCTGCCTCTTCTCTTTCAACCCTCGACTGTTTCTTGCAAAATAATTTTAGAAAATGAGTAGTGTCTCGTTACATGCCCAAACAAAACAAGTTCATGCCATTTCACCACTGCCAAAAGTGATTCTTGATAACCTGATTAAGAATCTCTTAATCATACTTAAAAATCTTTTGCTCATGCTGGGCATTTAGCCATCCAGGGAATAGGTAGATGACAAGATCTTGGCTGATGGAGTCAGACACAGTGTACTACCTGCATAATCTCCATTACTCATAGGTGTACAATAATCACATAATTTTTTTAATGATTCTGTGCTATATTTTCTATATCCATGTCAGGTGCACATTTTTCATGATTCTAGGCTATATTTTCTATGGCCGTGTATGTATGTTAAGTTTGCGAGATTCCATCTTTCAACCCTTTCCACCATCATACTGCATCTGCTGTAATATTGTGTCATGGGAATGGTGTGACCTATCTGAATCAGTACACTGCCAGCTGTCTCACAGGCTGTTGTCAAAACTTTGATATCTTGAGTCTCCTTTGGACTAGACTTAACTTTCCATTGAGAAAAGTAGTCTTGTTTGGATACGGGTTGCACCAACCAATTTTTAAGCCATCAACATCATACTTAAAACCCATTTCTATGACGAGGGGCTGACAATATTTCTTCCATATGATATGTTTGTTTGTTTGTTTTGCATTCGCTCCATTGTAACCATCACGGATATCCGTGCGATTTCCGCCGGGAGCGTGATTACGTTGTGCCACCGTTATGCGCCTTGTAGGCCTAGCACATCCGATTTCGGCCTGTTCCATATGATATGATAAAATAGTAATTTTTCCGTTCATTATCAAATTATTTTGTATTTGTCATTAAAGAGGGCTAAATTATAAATCTTTCAGAAACTTTCATACATGCTACATTACAAAATGTCTCAAGGAATATTGTCAAATGTGCTACATTGCAAACCTCATAAGAATTATATCATGCATCCTACATCACCAACCTCATACAAATATGTCATACATGCTACTTTACAAACCTCATATAGATATTGGCATACATACATTACAATCCTCACACAAATATGTCATACATGCTACATTGCAAACTTCACACAAATATGTCATACATGCTACATTGCAAACCTCATACAAATATGTCCGGGCATCAGATATGTTGGGCCAGCTGTGGAACTAGCAGCACAATGTACTTCACTCTCCCTGGTGGAAATCACAAGAATTTTCATGATGGTTATCAGAGAGCGAATGCAGAAGAAAAAAAAACCTTGTAGAAATTGTGTCATACATGTTACATTACCAACCTTACACAAGTATTGTCATACTGTATTACAAACCTATCACAAATATTGTCTTACTTGCTACATTACAAATCTCTTTTCTTTAATCATTCATCAGTTTGCATTGTACTTAAATTGTGCAATAATGTTTTTCTTTAGATTAAATTTGACGATGAGGACTTGGAGGAATTAGAGGAGGTTTTCTCTGAGTTTGATACTTCTTCAGATGAAGGTTAGCCATGTGCATCTACCATGAAATTCTTTCATTGTATTAACACACTTTCCGTACATTTTTTCAATTGAATAAACACATTACTAATACACAATGCTGTATATTAAAATCACATACTTGTTTAAGTGTGTTGCTAAACACACCAGCACATGTGTTAAACAATTCTTGTGCTAGGTTACTGTAAAGTTTGACAATGGTAGACCAATTATAATCCTGTAGTTTACACAAGATTAAACAGCAATTGATAAACAGTATTTTTGTACTAACTCTGTGTCAATGTCAAACATGACCCTAGACAAATGCACTAATGAAAAGATCACAGTATGTGAAATGAGATGTTTGAGGAAAGCTATAAATGTCACCAGAAGAGACTTATGGAGGGATGAGGATATCAGGAAAGAAATAAAGACTATCTCAAGTCAAGAGTACACTGAAAGACAGCGAACCAGGTGTTTTGGTCATATTATGAGAATGAAAGCAACTCAATCAGACTTCAAAGCACTAGTAAGACCAATAACTAGATCGATTGAGACAATCAAAGAAAACTTAAAGAGACATATGCTGACGATGGTCGAAACGACCTAAATAGACAAAGACAGACAGTTCCAACTGTTCACCACGACACTTAACGACACAAATGGAAATGACAATAGATTGATATACAGACACAAGATTCTTTTGATTTGTTATTAGCCTGGCGTATTCTGAATAGCAGAAATACTATGTGTTTAATCATGGCGAGAATCTAAATAATCCCAGGTGTAGCCAGATTAGAATAGAAACTGGAGTTAATCCTGGTGACAGTCTGAATAATCCCAGGTTTAATCTAAAACCTGTGAAGTTAATCCTGTTGACAGTCTGAATAATCTGAATAGAATAAAAACTGTACATAACCCTGATGGCAGGTTTAATGATGTAGTAAAGCCAATGACATGAACAAGGAACAGTGCAAACATGTAGATTGATAAAAGCAGCAATGTTAGACAAGGTATGTAACCAACCCAACAGGGTTATGATAAGCACATTCCATCTTATTGCTGTATTGCTGGAAGAAATATTTGTCACAATCTCTAAGTAGTAGGCAGGAATTGATATGTGGTCCATCCAAATGGAATGTATTCCACTCAAAAAAAGGATGTGCAAACACAACCACTCAAAATTATAGTATCGTAACACTGCCCATTCAATACATCTCACCATCAACTTAAATAAGGACCCATTTGATCAAAATATTTCCTGTCTTGATGAGTCCCAAAATACTCCATGTCTTGATGGATCACACAATAATCTATCATGATGGATCCCAAAATATTTTATCTTGATGGATCCCAAAATAATTCCTGTCTTGATGGATCCCAAAATAATTCCTGTCTTGATGGATCCCAAAATATTTTATCTTGATGGATCCCAAAATATTTTATCTTGATGGATCCCTAAATAATTCCTGTCTTGATGGATCCCAAAATAATTCCTGTCTTGATGGATCCCAAAAATAATTACTGTCTTGATGGATCCCAAAATATTTGATCTTGATGGATCCCAAATATTTTATCTTGATGGATCCCTAAATAATTCCTGTCTTGATGGATCCCAAAATAATTCCTGTCTTGATGGATCCCAAAAATAATTACTGTCTTGATGGATCCCAAAATATTTGATTATGATGAGTCCCAAAATACTCCATGTCTTGATGGATCACACAATAATTCCTGTCTTGATGGGTCCCAAAATAATTCCTGTCTTGATGGATCCCAAAATAATCCCTGTCTTGATGGATCACACAATAATCCATCTTGATGGATCCCAAAATATTTGATCTTGATGGATCCCAAAATAATCCCTGTCTTGATGGATCACACAATAATCCATCTTGATGGATACAAAATATTTGATCTTGATGGATCACACAATAATCCATCTTGATGGATCCCAAAATATTTGATCTTGATGGATTCCAAAATAATACCTGTATTGATGGATCACACAATACTCTGTCTTGATGGATCCCAAAATAATCCCTGTCTTGATGGATCACACAATACTCTGTCTTGATGGATCCCACAAGGATTAGGGATTATCTGAATCGATGTCTGTACACACCGGGCATCCCCATAGGAGTTCTGTCACTTTCAACATATGGCAATGGTCCCAAAAGAAAGCAAAGAATAGTAAATCTGACTTGCCAAGCATGTAGTAAGAGGAATGCCTATTTGAAAAGCTTTAAGTGAGGTCTTAACAAGTCCTTGTAGCGTTACTTTTGGTTGCCTTAAGAACGTATGTCGTTCTTCAACTCACCATAGAGAAGTATCTTTGGCATACGTACCAGATGACCTGCCCAATGAATCTGTCTGCATCAGAATAGTATCAATGCTAGGAACACCAGATATGTCAAAGACAGGGTATCTGGAATCTTGTCTTGCCATCTGATGTTCATAATTTTTCTGACAGTAGTTGTATGAAAGCGTTTGTGCATTCTTTCATGTCTGTACTGAGTCCATGTTTTACCAACATATAACATCGCTGGAAGTACCACTGCTCTGTAAATTTTCATTTTAGTCTGTAGGTTAATGCCATTGTTAAATAATTTGCATTAAATAATACACTTTATTGGTATGTCGTTGTACCACCTTTCTCCCCAGAAATAAGTGATGCTGCATCATGTGGTGTTGATGACAAAGGGAAACAGAATAAATTAAGGTGAGTAGATGCGATACATTTTAAAATGTTTTTTCTCACCTGTATTTTAGGAAGTAGCTGTCGAAATGGTTTGGTTTAGTTGTTATTAGTAATTGATTATGAACTTATGACATGTCAAAGGTCATAGCAACCCAGCTCTGGACCATGGTCACTAGGATGGGTGAGATAGTCGGCTAAGAATGTCCCACAATCCAATGGGTCTCTCCAATAATGCAGGAGTAACATGTTTGCTTGATTCTGGGCTCTGCCAGGGAATTTGTCATATCCTGCACATAGTTGCTTTTCACCGCACCCATGTGCCACCCATTCATTAATTAATTTTCCTTTAGCGCTGAAGTTAGCGCATAGGGCAAAGGTCAGATCTCTCCAATTATGTCTGTTCAAAGTATTCTGTGCAGTTCTTGAATAGTATGAATATTGTTTGTTTTAATTTCTCTAAGATTGTTCTTCAGAGTGTTTCCTAATAGCTTTGGGCATTTAAAAAAATATATGGATTTAAAAACAAATACATAAGTACGATAAAATCATTCTATTAAAAAACCTATTCATAGAGGGGCAAAATGTAAACATTGGTGCTGGAGCTCATCTGGTTCCACCAGTATGTGCAATGCTGAGCTCTGAATATCACACCCCAAAGGAAAACAATTGTATAGATAAATGTTGCCTCACTATGTTGGCATGTCATCTACTGAGAGTTTGCTGTTGCATAATGGTTGATCTGATAGGCTAACAGTGACACTTAGACTTTCTGCATGCAGGTTCCAGTATGTAAAATCTGAATACTTTCATAGTCAGAATGCACTTCCACATAGTGTTTTGAATCTGTGACTATAAACCCGTAACCTGTCAGTTTTGTAGGAGTACTACATTGGATGCTTCAGCACACAGTCCTCCAGTGTAGGGGTACCACATAGGATACATCAACACACAGAGTCCTCCAGTGTTTTGAATAGATGGACATTGTGGGAGAAGTTATTATCTATCCTTATGTAGTTCTATACACTGAAATAGAACTTGCTGCACTGTTTCAGATGAGTGTTTGCACTTTTTACAGTAAAGATAAAGATATGTGAGTTATGAATTGAATCCACAGCACCTACTTTTCCTCCTAGATCAAGACAGATGTGTCGGATCATGGACACAAATCAAAATGGTGACACAGTGAATTTCTGTTACCTGGAATACATCCTGCTGGAAATCTAGCAGGACCATTGTTCTGCTACAAAAGAGATCCAGTGGGAGTTTGAGAATGAACGCTGAAGAAGAAGAAACATCACCAATTTTAAGATTGAATGATTCCTAGTTTTTATTTCACCAAGATTAGTGTATAAACAAAACTTTACGATTTAAAAATAATACTATTTATTATGCAGTGCCTGTACCAACAGAAACAAAACTGATACAGACCAACATGCTGCAGATTTCAGTGCATTTTCCAGTAAGTATTTTGTATTTGTGAAGTTTGTCGAGTACTTACCTCGCAATGCTATTGATACATTTCCTCAAAATTCTAAAAAGAGATAATGAAAAATGTCATTGTTTATGTTTCTTGTTAAAGTCGCAAAAATTGTGGAAAAAATAATCCAGCAAATGAACAGATAACAGTGATTCTACTAATGACAGTGAAAGCTGTCCTACATAATAACTGGCCTCCTCGTACTCTCTATATTCTCCATCACATCAGCCACAACAACATTTTATTAATAAATTTGATCACTTTATATTCAATTTTAATACAGGTAACAATCTATGTACTGTATTGGTTTGGTTAAGTAAACTTTACCTCATATGGTGAAGTATGCGCCTTTCAACTGGGGACACTATTCCAATTTGTTATATCAAAGCTTCACAACCATAAAAATTGTGGATTTTGTGGTTCTGGTAATCTAATCACTGCGACCTCCAGTTTATAGTTTAACATATTTATGTACTATTTTTTTTTATTCATCAATTTTAATATGAAAACTTATCTGCATTTTTTGGGTTGTGGAACGAATCATCAGCTTCTATTATTACCTATGGGGAAATTTAGTTTGAAATATAAGTCCTTTGGATTACGAGCAAATTTCTGGAAGGAATTGTGATAACAATTCAAGGTTTTCTGCGTCTGGAAGGAATTGTGATAACAATTCAAGGTTTTCTGCGTCTGGAAGGAATTGTGATAACAATTCAAGGTTTTCTGCATGTATTCTGGTACGCATTTTACATCTTGAGTTCTTACTGTAACTTAATCTCAGAAATCTTCTCCCTTTAGGTGGAGTTATTTTTCTTTGAACTTTAAGACTGAAATGTAAATGAGGCAACAGTAAAACTGTGTACCACATGACAGATGAGTGATATAATAATACGTAGGTCAAAATTGAGTGACGTGAATGTGTACAATTAAAACAAAGGGACATTTTCACTGAAAGGTCTTGATCAAGTTGGGACACAACACAAGTGGGACACAGAACAAAATTAGAGAAGCACAGGTAATTCCCATGTCACCTTCTGGAAGGGGGTTGGCTGTTCAATCCCATATAGTCAGTTTCTCAGAAGTCATGCTGAACTCAGATGTTTCAGGTCAAAAGAGACAAATATTATAGGTCAGCTGTTAACCATGACACAACACATTCCTTTCTCTAGACTATATCCTATTATCTGCATGAGTTTTGGAACCATCGCAGAAGAAACCTGAGTATAGTCATGGACAGCTAAGAAAACAAACGTAGAAGTCTTCAGAAATGCTGAAGTGAAAAAAAAACAAATTATATAAAAAAATTAGTAGCACACTACCGGTTGAAAGTTGCAACGTTAAGTTAGATTATGAGCCAGCATCATAGCACAGACTTAACCAGAAACCATGTGACTTGGGTCAGCTGCTGCACGTGCTCAAGAGCGTTATAGCCATTCATCATTGGAGCATAGATGGGATGGTTGAAGCATACTGGCATTTTGTGATGTCAGAGTGAAATCGTTTTTTAAACAGTGAGGTGATAAACTTCAGACATGGTTAATTTTGTCACTAGCAGTCTTTCTTATATTCGCTACTTGTTGTCTACACCATCAGACAAGTCTTATGGATGAACTCTACCATTGTTTGAAGCTCTTCTTTGGTTCAGTAATCTTTGCTTGCAGGGTTGTGCCGGTGGACTAGTAAGTCTCAATTGTTCATTCTGGGGACAGTTCTGCAGAGTATATTCAGAAGTCATGCACTATTTCACAAGTGCACAGTGGTGTGGCACACACTGCATGTGTTTATTCAGTCTATGTCCTGTCCTAATGCGAAGTATGGTTACCTGTCCGTGTCAATTTAGAGAGTGGTAGGCGTCTTTTGTCATGCTATGTTCACTTCTGATGGTTTATAACGCTCTTTTCGTGATATGAGACATCATCATCTTCCTGCATACACTCTCATCCCTTTTTGGTCAATTCATTGGCCTTCTCATTTCCCGGGACACCACAGTGTGATGGTACCCACTGAAGTACAGTCCTACTCTTTTTGCTTGCTGTGTTGTTTAATTCATCTCTTAGGTGTTGTAGTTTCCCACCCTTGAGAACCTGCAGAACAGATAGTGCATCTATGAAGATGACCACTTGTTCGTCACATTCATAGATGCTTCTAGTTCTTTCCATATTCTAACAAACAGATGGTTAATTCATCAATAGCAGTAAGATAGAGGAACAAACTAATTTGTGTGTAGCAGCTAAAGGGTTAATATTTTATCATTTCAGATCAAGATAAGAACAAAATTGATACCTTATTGAAAGACTTCAAACTCGTGCATAGCAGCTAAAGGGTTAATATTTTATCATTTCAGATCAAGATAAGAACAAAGATGATACCTTATTGAAAGACTTTAAACTGTTTATTGAAAATAAGTGTAAAAAAACCACCAAAGAAATGACTGGACTTATTAGTAATCCATTATTGGATCAGGATGAGAGAAGCTTACAACCTGTACAACTATTGAATAATCTTCCAGCTGATGATGGTGACAGCAAAGTCAGTGATAAAACAACAGAAGATGTCTGTTTATTTGGAGATTTTCTTGATAAGAATATGAGTGCCCATCCGGTGCTTTATAATCCTTTCAGGGACTCTGCAGCCGGATTTACAGATCATGGATTTGAAGATGATGATTTCATGTTGGATACAGGTATGTCAGTGATGTTTGCATTGGATAATATTTATATTGTCTGTTTTATCGTGGAATTGTTTCATTACTTTATTCTATAATGGAATTATTTCATTACTTTCTATTTCATTGTGTAATCATTTCATTTATGGGAAGGAAGCTAAAGTTTTTTTAAATTCTTAAATAGATGATAGCATTGAAAGGCTGTTTCTTGACAGCAGAGGTCCAAAAAGATGGACCAACGATGTTAAAGAGTGTATAAAAATGTCCTTGACAATACAGGCCTGCTTGTGCAGGACAGAGAAGCGTTCAGAATGTCCATGATGAATACAACGCTCTGGAAAAATATATCTCTTAATATATAAGCAACATATTACTTTTGTTAATATTCTAGAACTTTCATTACTTTATATTTTATTGTGTAACCATTTCATTGTGTGTCATGTGATGTATTCTCTCCAGAACGTTGTCTTCCCACTAAACTCCCTGAACCCTTCTCTGTCTTGGGTCATGCGACTTGCATTTTCCAACGAAATGTTCTTGTTATCTTTAATGTTGTCAGTCCATCATCTTCTTGGTCTGTCTTTCAGATGCTCTGGCCCCCCCCCCCCATTACTTGTCATTTATAACGACAAAAACAGTTTCTTTCTAAACAGTTGTATCTCTTTATATGACTAAACTGGTGTAGTTTTCTTTTTGCTATTGTGTTTAGTAACCAACACTCTGACATCTTCAATGTGTTTATAATGCCACTTCATTACTTTTGTTAATATTCTAGAACTTTCATATTTTATGTTATGTAGTGAAACTATTTAACTACTTTTTATGCCTTCTTTCGTTCGCATGGAACACACTTATATCTGAAGTTTTATCTCATGTGTAAACTTGACTGTGTTTTGTAACTCATACAGATGTTTGTAGAATATTTTTTCCATTTTTGTGTCTCAATTCCTTTTTGTCTCAGCATTTCATATACTGGACATTCCTGAAGAATATGCTCCTCTCATCATCAAAGGTGTGCAGAGAACACCTTTTTCTCTCTGGTGTATGAGTTACAATGCAGTCATCAATACCTCTAAGGCAAAATCGGCTGGTTCTCATTGAACAACAATATTATTACAGACACACTTCCAGCTGCCACCTGCACTGGCATCAACAGAGTATACTATGAAATACTTAGGAATCATGTTCCATAGAAGCCCTTTCTTTTGTAAATGCATGTCGACAATATCATTGAGAAAGCTTAGAAGGGTATCAGTGCAATTAAAGTTATGGCAACCACAGAGATGCAACAGCCAACACTCTTTGTTTTAATGATGCAGGCAGTGGTACTATCTGTTAAGGACTATTGTTTAGGATTATTCACAGTCGCAAACAGTTGAAAGGCTTGAGAGAGTCCAGAATGAGGCCATAAGGGCAGTTCTAGGATGTATCAGAGATACACCAATTGCTGCCTTGAGGTTTCTTCTAGACCTACCAAGCATCAAAGTAAGACATCGAGCAGCGCAAGTGACGGAATACTTTAAACACAAAAGGATGACACATAAAATGAGGAAGGTCTTGGATGGCAGAAGCAGCAGATATCCTACTCAGAGTCTGCAAGCATGAAGGGGTAGGAAGAGGCTGTTAATGGATTGGAGTAAATAAGTAGATGTTGACAAATGTAATACAGATAGCAATATAGAGTTTTGTGATTTCGCTGCACAATGAACAGGGAATGATACAAGAACTTATAGAACAGTACTCAAAGTCACAAGATACAACTAATTACACAGATGGCTCAGTAGCAAGAGAAGCAAACGTGCTGATGGGACTTTTCATCACCTGCCACGCCCGTGTGTTGCCGGAGCCCGAAAGGGGGGCAAAGAATAGCAACACTTTTTACCTTCCACGCATGTCGTAAAAGGCGACTAAGGAGGTTATGAAATGGAGTTGGCTGTCCCATCCCATATAGGGTCAGTGACCCAAAGCCATGCTGGTCGGATGTGTCAGGCCGAAAGGCGCAGATATTGCAGCAATGCTGTACGCCATGACACAATGCATTCCGTTCTCCGGACTACATCCTGCTAATCTGCAGGAGTTTGAGAACGAACACAGAAGAAGAAGAATTACCTGCCAAAATATGGTGCTTACCCCACCACATCGAGAATGGAGACTATATCAAGCATAAAAATGCAGACCGCATGAGAATGGAGATAAAGAGGCAGTAACATTGGCTCTGACTTGGCTGACAGCGCAATCACCAACACCTACAGTTATTTTATCTGACTTCCAGAGTTGCTGCGCACGATAGGAATATACATGATAAGAAAAAGTGGAGCACTCTTCTCAACAACGTACAGAGCATCACATGGATCTACTGTCATAGTCATGTGGGAATCAGGGGCAACAAAAGAGCTGACACATTGGTGCATAGAGCTATAGTGGATGACACAGTGATGAGAAGAGACCAGTCATGGATACACTACAAATTGATAAAGAGGATGCTATAAAAGACAAAGCACATGTTCAGAGAATAATAGACATGGGAGTAACC
This sequence comes from Meghimatium bilineatum, assembly GCA_034231615.1. NCBI lineage: Eukaryota > Metazoa > Mollusca > Gastropoda > Stylommatophora > Philomycidae > Meghimatium > Meghimatium bilineatum. Next base: position 49,372,764 of record CM067308.1, read on the forward strand.
AGAGAAAATGGGAGAATGTACGACCTCATTGGAAAGATCAATAGAACCAATAACTGACTGAGACACTGAGCTTATATACTTTTAAATGACTGGCGGAATTGTAAGCAGAATATTTATGGGAATGTCAGGGATGCTGAGGATCCTGTTCTGAGGATTAGAATGACAACTTGTTCTAGTTCTACAGCTGTATATTTCATTGTGAAACTATTTCATTACTTTCTATTTCAGTGTAAAAATATTTAATTACTTTTGTATGTATTCTAGAACTATTTCATGACTGAGTTCACATGGTCCTAAATGTAATTACTTTTATAAGTATTCTAGAACTATGTAATTACTTTTATAAGTATTCTAGAACTTTGTAATTATGTAATTACTTTTGTAAGTATTCTAGAACTATGTAATTACTTTTATAAGTATTCTAAAACTATGTAATTACTTTTGTAAATATTCTAGAACTATGTCATTACTTTTATAAGTATTCTAGAACTATTCCATGACTGAGTTCACATGGTCCTAAAGGTTAATTACTTTTGTACGTATTCTAGAACTATGTCATTACTTTTATAAGTATTCTAGAATTATTTCATGACTTTCTGTTTAATTTTATTTATCAGACAGTAATGAGAAATAAATAATGAATTAGATGATTATTGGTATCTGTTACAGATGCAGCTGCCATGCTTGCTCAAGATGAGCAGTTGTTCCAGACAGATGATTTATCAGGAGATGAAGTAAGGGCGGTTACGTTGGCATTAAATATTTATATAGATCCTTGTACAAAATGTATAGGTGTCTGAACGCTTGTGAACTTGTTTCTACACACAATAATGTGTAAAGTACAGTGGTTCGCAATGGGTGCTATATGATTCATCTAATTTTGAAATTCAGGGTCTTACGGTCTAGGGTGGCCACAGGAAGATAACTTTTTGAACAATAAACAGTAAAATAAACTTGGGAAGTAGACCCATGCCCTGTCATCTATGGAAGGTGAAAACCCTGCCCTGTCATCTATAGAAGGTAGACCCATGCCCTGTCATCTATGGAAGTAGACCCATGCCCTGTCATCTATGGAAGTAGACCCATGCCCTGTCATCTATGGAAGTAGACCCATGCCCTGTCATCTATGGAAGGTAGACCCATGCCTTGTCATCTATAGAAGGTAGACCCATGCCTTGTCATCTATGAAAGGTGAAACCCCTGCCCTGTCATCTATAGAAGGTAGACCCATGCCCTGTCATCTATGGAAAATAGATCCATGCCTTGTCATCTATGGAAGGTAGACCCATGCCTTGAATCTATGGAAGGTGAAACCCCTGTCCTGTCATCTATAGAAGGTAGAACCATTCCCTGTCATCTATGAAAGGTGAAACCCCTTCACTGTCATCTATAGAAGGTAGACACAAACCTTGTCATCTATGGAAGGTGAAACCCCTACTTTATCATGTATGGAAACATGGTCGGAACTCACACATGTTGCTCCCAATATTCTGTTCCTGTTTAGCTGCAAATTTATGTATTTTTTATGTTATATTTCTTTGGCTGTCATATTTCATATTTATGTTTATTATGAACAGTTCTTTAATGCAAGTATAAAGTCTGTGAGATATCAGGACCAGACATTTATGAATATGACTATTGGAACATACATGGCAACTGGTTCTGGAGAGATTGGCTCATGGAATTCACAAGATAAGAGGGTATGTGGTTCTGTTTTGGAAAGTGCACCACCTGATGCGATTATTAATTTGATTATTTCTCTTGGCAATGTTTGCCAATTGATATTTATCAATTATTAGCTATTCATTTTTGGTATGGTTTGGGTTAAGAGAGCTTTTGGTTTACATAACTAACCCTAAATAAATTTATATTAAAATTAATAAAGGATAGACATAAACTGACAAACATTGCCAAGGGAAATAATCACAGGGGGATTGGGTGGGGGTGCACGTATCAAACAAGATCCGGGTATGTTATAGTTCTGTGTGCCTGATTTATTAAGAGATTGAGTTATAAAAATGTGAGAAGTTTGATTATTAACATGTCAGAATGTTGGGTTATAACAATGTGAGACCGTTGGTTATTACAATGTGAGAGGTCAGTTATAAAGTTGTAATGGACCAATTATAAAGTTGTAATGAGTTAATTATAACATAAGAAGTTAGTTTTAATGTTGTAGTTATAAAAATATCAAAGATTAATTATAAATGTGTAAAAGATTGGCATTGAAAAGAGGACAGGTTATAGTCATGTTTGTATATCTAATACAGATGGAAGATGTTTGTATATCTAATACAGATTGTTTTAGATGTTGTTTGTAGATCACACACTTAGTTAAATCATAAAATGTTTGTAGATCTCATACTTATGTTAAATCATAAAATGTTCGTACTTGTTAAATCATAAAATATTTATTCATCTCATACTTATATTACTACTCAAATAAGATAGGGCTGAAAATGAACACATCAAAAACTCATATACTAGATTTTACGAGATCCAACGACAACATAGAAATTCAAAATGTTCCATTATTAAAAGTCAACAATTTTACATATTTAGGCACCAATCTAGCAGTGGATGGAGATTCATCAAAAGAAATTTTACACCGTATTGCCCTTGCAGCGGGTGCTGCATCTGGATGTCAAACACACTAAGAAACATCACAAAACTCAAGTTGTTTAACTCCAACATCATCCCTATTCTATCATATGGGTGCAAAAGTTGGAAAGCCACAAAAGCCACAGATAAGAGACTCGACTCCTTTGAAAACAAATGCCTACGTACCATTCTGAATGTTAAGTGGAGTGACTTTAAATCTAACACTACTATAAGAGAGGAAAGCAAACAAACCTATATATCTTCCTCCATTAGACAAAAGTGTTGGACTTACATCAGCCATGTTCTCAGAATGAACAGCCTAAGAATTCCCCAGCAGTCACTATATTGGGTGCCACCTGGAGTAAGGAGAAGAGGGAGACCTAGAGAAACTCTACGAAGAACCATTAATAGAGAAGGCATGTCAATGAACCTAAACAACACGCAACAATTGAAAGACCTGGCAACACAAAGACAGAAATGGAAAGCTATGGTTTCTGCCCTATGCGCCACCTATGGCCCTGGAGGAACATAACATAACATACTTATGTTAAATCATAAAATATTGATCTGTTACTTAACCTTTAGGGCTCTGAATTAAAAATTAAGAAACATCCCCTTGGGCCTGAATTCTTTTTTTGGAAAATTTTCGTTATTGATGGTGGGTGTTTTGAAAACGTGATAACTTTTTTATTTTAAAAGATATCAAAATAATTTTTGCATATCTAAATAAATGAGTGAATAGTGAATATAGTCATGTTTTGTTGTTGTTGTATGTATGATATGACAGTTGTGAGCAAGTTGTGAAGTTGAAAATTCGGGAGGAATATCGCAAAACGCAATTTTCAAATCGCACATGTAACTTCTTGACGACCTTAATACTTAAGCAATGTGTGGAATCATTGATAAAATCCTCATAAATACCTATACTTATTGTATATATATATTGTTTTATATCAAAACTAGTATAAGATGAACTAAAAAACTAATAAAACGTGAAGAAATTACATATAACGTCCGCCCGGTAAACACTAGGTCTATCCCGACACGCAGCGTAATTATTGTCTATGCACTCACGTGGCACCCCTGATACATATTATTTTTGTGTTTTTGAACGACTACACAAACATTCTTATCAAATAACAACATATTAAAAACAACAATTAAAACATGTAGTTTATAAGAAATCGCATATAACGTCCGTCCGGTAAACACTAGGTCTAGCCCGACACGCAGCGTAATTATTGTCTATGCACTCACATGGCACCCCTGATACATATTATTTTTGTGTTTTTGAACGACTACACAAACATTCTTATCAAATAACAACATATTAAACACAAAAAAACAACAATTAAAACATGTAGTTTATAAGAAATCGCATATAACGTCCGTCCGGTAAACACTAGGTCTAGCCCGACACGCAGCGTAATTATTGTCTAAGCACACACATGGCACCCCTGATACATATTATTTTTGTATTTTTGAACGACTACACAAACATTCTTATCAAATAACAACATATTAAAAACAACAATTAAAACATGTAGTTTATAAGAAATCGCATATAACGTCCGTCCGGTAAACACTAGGTCTAGCCCGACACGCAGCGTAATTATTGTCTATGCACTCACATGGCACCCCTGATACATATTATTTTTGTGTTTTTGAACGACTACACAAACATTCTTATCAAATAACAACATATTAAACACAAAAAAACAACAATTAAAACATGTAGTTTATAAGAAATCGCATATAACGTCCGTCCGGTAAACACTAGGTCTAGCCCGACACGCAGCGTAATTATTGTCTAAGCACACACATGGCACCCCTGATACATATTATTTTTGTATTTTTGAACGACTACACAAACATTCTTATCAAATAACAACATATTAAACATAAAAAACAACAATTAAAACATGTATTCACGATCACTTAGCCATGCCAAGCGGTACTCAATTTGATAGTAAAATATGGCTAAAAAATGGCCAATGCCGTTCCAGAAATTCGCTGACAAAACCAGCCGGTTTTCTTTCTTCTTGCAGTCGTAATGAGTAAAGTAACTTGACCTTTAAACTGCGACGTATTCCTAGCGTCGTTTGGCGTGTTTTATACGTCACGGGATCATTACTTTGTGAAGTTCCGTACTCGGGAATCGGGCGATATCCTATGTAGCGGGATTGCGCCTGCAGGCACAATGGAGCTGTTCTCATAGGCGCATTATTGCGACCGCAGAGTCGTAAAGGTTAAGTATCATGTACTAGTATAAAATTGCAATACCTTGCAAAGACTTGTCCAGTGTTTCGTTTGTGTTTCCTGGGACGTGGTTTTTACAAATCTGCCTCTTCTGTCTTTTAATATTCTGTATTGAAAAAAAAATAATTTGTAAATGTCTTCATATCTTTCAACTGTCTTACATATTTTGTCTTCCTTTTAGCCTGATTTTGGCATGGAAGTGAAAAGTCCTGTCACTAACAAGCCATCGGGGCCGATATTTTTACCAAATGAAAGTAAGTTGTTGCAGGTTTGTTGTTGTATATTGTGTAGGTAGATGTGTGTGTGTGTGATATAGTGTCTGTGTGACCTGTGTAGTAAGAAAGTGTGTACTGGCTGGTGGACAGAAGAAACACTTTGAAGGACTCTCTTCAAAGTGTCCCTAAAGAAATTCAACATTGATGCCACATCCTAGGAGAATGTCACTCAGAATTGCCCAGTGTGGCACAAAAACACTAACAAAAATGCTTGCATTGCTGAGAAGCATCAAATCTCAGAGGCACAGATAAAACAAACATTCTCTGTTGACCATAATATTGTTAATTTCTTTTCTAGTCACGCCCACATTTCAAGCCAAACTCCTTTATTCTGTACATGGAAAATGAATTATCTTCATTAATTTCATTTAATCATGCAGTTTCTTTAAAAAGTTTTATTTGTCAGCGTGAACCATGGCCATGTCATATTCTCATATTTGTCATAACATGCCAAACTATCTACTCACTATTGAATCATCCTCACTGAAGGAAGAGTTCTATGTTCAGAATGATGAAGTACATATGAGAAAACCTGAGTATGTCAGTTCTCTGTCTCGTTTTCACATTTATTTGGTTTTGTTTTTGTATATTTCCTATTTTTGTACATTTCCTTTTTGTGTCACCTCTGACCAATTCCTATTCTCCCAACTACCCTCACATCTCACTTGACATGTATGAATGCTGTTGTGTTGTCCCTGCTTGTCATTTGTATATGTCTATGTAACCTTGATAATGGCCTTTTGATAAAAACGTTGATTTTTGTGTGCGATTATGTGTGTGTCTAGTTATTAGCAAAACTTCATTATCTTGTTTCCAGCTTTCCTGTTAGATTTCAGTTTTTCGCAGTGAGTAGTTTTGATCAAATATACTGTTTTTAAAATATCATGTATATTTTGTTTAATATTGTAATGTTTATTTGATCTTAGCTTTCAACCTGCCAGATCAAAATGGAACTGAGCAACCACCTACTGACGAAGTAAACTTTAAAATGTGTTCTCTTTCATTGGACAGTACACTTTGTGATGTGGTTTTCGAGAAAGAAAGCATGTCACACATTTCTGCGCACTGCAGTGGTCAGGAAGTAGTTTCTGTACGCAATCAGAGTCCAACAAAATTTGTGGAAAGTCATCAAGTGAATGACTCCTTACCAAATGACATGCATCTAGCATCAGAAACAATCTCCTTCGATTGCTTCCCTGAAAACTCAACCAAAAAATCTTCAAATGTTGCTGAGCAATATCAGCTAACTACAATTAGTAGAAGTGTTGAAAGTCAGTCAAATGTAACATCTGAGCGATCCAGAGTCACAAACAGTGATAAAAGTCAGTCAAATGAAACATCTGAGAGATTGAGAGTCACAAACAGTGATAAAAGTCAGTCAAATGTAACATCTGAGAGATCGAGAGTCACAAACAGTGATAAAAGTCAGTCAAATCTAACATCTGAGAGATCAAGAGTCGCAAACAGTGATAAAAGTCAGTCAAATCTAACATCTGAGAGATCAAGAGTCGCAAACAGTGATAAAAGTCAGTCAAATGAAACATCTAAGAGGTCAAGAGTTGCAAACATTGATGGCACCCTCGGACACTTGTCGATGACTGGACTTACTGATGACACTATTAATTCCACATCTGCTGGTAAGTATGATGCCAATTGTGTAACTTCATTGCTAAATGAGCTTATTTATTATTTGTGTTGCATTAGGTTTTATACAAGTTAGGAAATGTGTTTATATGATTACAAATACTTTTTTGATAACTCTGGGATGTTTTCATAACTGGGAAGCATGATTATATAACTGGGAACATATGTTTTTATCAACCTCTTGTTTGCAGTTTCTTCTTCTTCGTCGTACGCCTTGCGGCGGACCATCTGAAAGCATTCCGCTGACCGTCCTGAGAAGGACGTATGAGGGTGATCTGCGTTGTGTCATGTTTTACAGCAAGCTGCGTTATCTGCGCCTTTCGACCTGACACATCCGTCTTCAGCCAGCATTTTTTTGGGCCGGGTTGGCATTCCCGTATCTTCGATCCCTAGTACTTGGCCAGGCTACAGCAGGATTGCTGCACTCCTGTTTCCAGGCCCACTGCGTGGAAGTGTACTGAGGGTCTTGGCCAGCTGTGGTTCGCTGACCCTGATGCTCGACCAGCTATGTAGCGCCGGCCTGTGCACTCAGGTGTGCATGACATCTCTGGGCCCTGTTCACAGTTGAACATCTACACAGCAAGTCCAGTTTTCTTAAGAAAATGCTGCTGTATTTGAAAACTCCTCATGGCTCCTATACAGCTTTACGTGGATATCCATCTCTGTGGGCCAGTGCTCCTTCCTGAACTGATTTAGTGTCGTGCAGTCATGCAGGATATGTTCTGCTTTTTTGTGCTGCATGCCCATATGGACAAAGAGGTGATGAAACCAGTTTTAGTCGGTTTAGTAACTGTTTAGTCTATTAGCGTATAAATAATAGACTATTATAATATAAATAATAGATGAATATAAATAATAAGAATACTAAAGTAAACTATTAGACTATAAAAGTTTAGTCTAACTTTAAGTGGCTGTTTAGTCTAAATTTAATTGATTAAGTAGCATTATTACTTCATTGTAGGATTTATTGCTGTTTAGTCTGTTGTGTCCTGTCCTTATGCTGAAGATGATAACCTGCTCAGTTCTGTCAAGATAACGATAGTTGACTTTCCAAATAGCTTTGATGAGGGTTCTCTTTTTCTGATAGGTGATTTCTTGCTCTTAGTTATTCCTGTGTTGCTTCATCGTTTGCTAGCATATCTGCCTTTTCATTTCCTGGCATGCTACAGTGAGAGTAAAAAGGCCTCCTACTTAGAGTGTGTCTATGCAATGCTTTGAGACCTCCTACTTAGTGTCTATGCAATGCTTTGAGGTCTCCTACTTAGTGTCTATGCAATGCTTTGAGGTCTCCTACTTAGTGTCTATGCAATGCTTTGAGGTCTCCTACTTAGTGTCTATGCAATGCTTTGAGGCCTCCTACTTAGAGTGTGTCTATGCAATGCTTTGAGACCTCCTACTTAGAGAGTCTATGCAATGCTTTGAGACCTCCTATTTAGAGTGTGTCTGTGCAATGCTTTGAGGCCTCCTGCTTGGAGTGTCTGTGCAATGCTTTGAGGCCTCCTACTTAGTGTGTGTCTATACAATGCTTTCAGGCCTCCTACTTAAAGTGTCTGTGCAATGCTTTGAGACCTCCTACTTAGAGTGTCTGTGCAATGCTTTGAGGCCTCCTGCTTGGACATTATAATTTGCATTGATGTCTTTGCAATGCTTTGGAAACTCCTACTTAGAGTGTCTATTTATGTAGATGAGGCATGCTCCACCATTTTGTATGCAGACCACCTGTGTGTTGCCAGGCCAGAAATGGGAGCAAAGAATAGTAGCACTGTTTACCTTCCGTGCATGTTGTAAGAGGCGACCAAGGAGGTTGTGGGGTGGATTTGGCTGTGCCATCCCATGTATGGTTCAAGTGACCCAGAAGCCATACTGAAGTCGGATGTATCAGGCTAAAAGGTACTTATATTGCAGCACAGCTGTAAACTATGACAATGCATTTTGTTCTCTGGACTACATCCTGCTCATTTTCAAGAGTTTGCAAATGAACAGCGAAGAAGTGTGCAGACATACAATCACATAAAAGCTTGCAACCGCCTTGTGGTATCATTGTTTGCCAGTTTTGACCACACATTTCATATAACTATCTGCATGGCTTCAATCATGTCACCTTTTACTATGGTATAAATTCATTGTGGTAGTTTATGTTTTTGTCAATAAATTTCTCTTTTATTCTGATCACAGAAGTGACTTTTGGCAGCATTTACAAGATGGTAGAGAGTGCAGAAGTCAGCCTCTTAGATCCATGTCAGGTGATTCTAGCAGAGTACAGCAAAAAAGTAAAGGAGAAAAAGGAAATCAAGAACTCCAAGAGTAACAGGATTATTTCTGAGAGGGAACAAGACATTCACAAGAATCCCGTTGCAACAACAGTCCAGTTAAAGGACAACTTAACGGTCTCCAGGGATAGAATTCTTATTCCACAAAGAACGGATGCTACGCTGTCAACTCTTCAGACAGCAGTTATACACGACAATACAGATTTGTCCAAGTCTCAAACCCAGAAACCTCAAGTACAAACGGACAAATATCCAACTGTAAATAAAGAGTCACATGCAAATTTCGATACGCCTGGAGCTCATATATCTGAAAAGCAAACAGACATACACTCTTCTGTAGACATTGGGCTGAATGCATGTTCAGATATTGCGAAGTCTGAGAGTAATAGACAACACATACAGACAGACAAATTACTTTCAGGGTTGTATTCAAGTTCAGGTAGCATAAAGTCTGGAACTAATAAGCCTCAACATCAGACAGACAAATATCCTAAGGAACTGAATGCAAATTCAGGTAGCACTAAATGTGAAACTATTAAACCTCAGTTACAAACAGACAGACATCCTGTAGAGTTGAGTACAAGTTCCAGTAGTACAAAGTCTAGAACTGATAAACCTCAACTACAGACAGACAGAAATTTAGGAAGCAATAAGTCTGAAGCCAATAGGCCTCAAATACAGAAAGAGACACATCCTGTAAGGTTCAGTGCAAGTTTAGATAGTGCTAAATCTGAAACTAAGAGGCCTCAACTGCTAACAGGCATACATCCTGCAGGACTGAATACAAGTTCAGGTAGCACAAAGTCTCAAACTGATAGGCCTCATATACAGGTAGGCAGAGATAAGGCTCCTGTAGGGCTCAGTGCAAGTTCAGATGTTGCTAAATCTGCATTTAATATGCCTCCACTACTGACAGACAGACATCCTGTAGGTCTAAGTGCAAGTTCAAATGTCACTAAATCTGAAACTAATAGGTCTAAACTACAGACAGACAATCATCCTGTAGGGCTCAGTGCAAGTTCAGATATCCCTCTGTCTGAAGCCAAAACTTCAAAAATGAAAGCTGATAACACTCTACCTGTTGGCACACAGCATTTACAAGCAGAATGTATGTTCAGACAAGTAACTGACATATCTCTCAACAATGACAATGAAGAAGCTTTACCTGAACAAATCCCTCCCAAAAAATCTGATAGTCTGCAAAGAAATACTATGAAAGGACCAAATTCTGAATGTGAGACAGGCCAAACACTTCTACAATCACAGCAGATGACATTCTCAGCTGATCTTGCAGACTATGTGAATGATTGTAGTCAGAGCCTTGAAAGTGTTACAATCGCTTCCCAAAATTCTTTAATGGCAAACTCCACCAATGTGGCTTCTTCACGCTATGAGACTTCTTTTGTTAAGCCATCATACAGACATGAAAAAATCAACCAGTTACGTGTTGCAAAACCAATGAGAGGACTAAATTCAGAGTGGCAGACAAAATTCCATCTTCAGAAATCACAGATGGTATTCCCAAATGATTCTGAAGACAACACGAACAATTATAGCGAGAGTCTTGAAAGTATTACAATAAATTCCCAAAATTCATTTATGACAAGCTTAGCAAATGTAGCTGGTTCACGCTTTGAAACTTCTTCAACAAAGCCAACATTCAGACAAGAAAAAATCAACCAGTTAGTTGTTGCAAAGCCACTAAAACATAATACATATTTACCCCCTGAGAACTTGCACCAGTTACTAAATACGACAGTGGACAGTTCAAGTTATGCAGATGCTTCCGAGGTGTCACAATTTCATACTTTGATGGAAGGTGACACCAGCACCTTTCTGCACAGCACAACACAAGGGGGTATGTTTGCATCCAGCACTCCGTTTAATGCGCACGGTCCAGGCAAAGAGATGTTCATCAACAACTCACAAATTCCAGAAAAATGTGAGTACGTTGGACTGCACTTATGTATACTGGCACTTTTCTTCATGAAAAATATATTACGTAATTTACTCCTATATTTAGATATGCTGTTTTGTCATTCTATTTATTGTCAGTCCTATTTGTTTTGTTTCGTAATCATTTCTCCAGTTATAATTCCTATATTTAGATATGCTGTTTTATCATTCAATTTGTTGTCAGTTCTAGTTTTGTTTCATTATCATTCCTCCAGTTTTTTTTAATGTAAATTTTTACAAGGGCATCACTGCATTTATTTTATAGCCATTTAGCTGCATCGAACAACTTTACTCGTTCCTCTAACTGCTATGGACGAGTTAATCAGTTTATAGAAAATCTATCCCCTCATTGCTAAAAATAATTTAGCTCTGAAATTGGCAAACTCCAGAATGTGTCAACCGTCCTATCTATGTGGTATATATTTTCTAGTTTCAATACAAATCCTGTAAATGAAAGTTTTTGTTTTTTTTAAACAAAAGAATTCAGCACAGTGAGAAAGTCATTGCAAAAGAATTTAGCACAGCTGGGATTGGTTATTGAGAAGAATTTAGCACATCTTGGATTTTTTATTGAGAAGAACATAGCAATCAAAGGGTAAAAAGACTGCTAAATGATCAAGTTGTTAAGAACAAGACTGCTAAATGATCAAGTTAACAAAAAGACTGCTAAATGATCAAGTTGTTAACAAAAAGACTGCTAATTGATCAAGTTGTTAACAACAAGACTGCTAATTGATCAAGTTGTTAACAAAAAGACTGCTAATTGATCAAGTTGTTAACAAGACTGCTAATTGATCAAGTTGTTAACAACAAGACTGCTAAATGATCAAGTTGTTAACAACAAGACTGCTAATTGATCAAGTTGTTAACAAGACTGCTAATTGATCAAGTTGTTAACAACAAGACTGCTAATTGATCAAGTTGTTAACAACAAGACTGCTAATTGATCAAGTTGTTAACAACAAGACTGCTAAATGATCAAGTTGTTAACTAAAAGTTTCAGGCATGGGACACTCCCAAAATATATTCTATTTATAGAATTTGCTTCTGAAAAAAAAATGAGAATATTTTATTCGTTATAGAGAAGTCTGCAAATGTGATATAAAGACATTGAACATTTACATAACAAACTTGGAGGGAAACCAAATAATATGTATATGTGAGAAGGTTCCACAAATGGGTCTGAAAACTGGAGAAACTAGATTGTTAAAAAATTGGTAGCGTATTCAGGATGTAGCCATCAACCCAGCATGTTTTGGCTGTGTGATTTTCTAGACAATATAAATACATATAGTAGTTTGCCATTGCTTTCTGAACGATCCGGATGCTCAGATGTCTGTAGTGGGGATCGAACTCTGCACCTTGGCTGTCACAAACGTTCTCTGTGCCACAGAGCCGGACAAAAATTATTGACAGTAAATAGGACCCAATCAAGGCCAGCTCCTTGATGAGGCTTAGTCCAGTCAAGAGAGGCTGGAAACTAAGATTGGTTGGGCTGTCCCCTACATCAGCAAGACCACAGTTCTGCCCAAGCAAGCACAAATACTGAAGGCAGAGAGGCGCATGGGCAACCATGGTATTACACAACATGACTAGATAACATATCTTCACAACTAGAAAGAAAGGAGAGAAGGAAGCAGAAACAACTTCTGATGTAGTAAAAATATTAACCCTATCACTCCTATGAGATTTCCCAATTGTCAATCCCCCATCCCTAACACAAGGGGCATAACTCCTCCAATTTGTTGATATGATAATATTAAAAATGCATTTTCTTTAAAACTGTCTGTCCTATCACACTCAGACTTGGCAGATAAACAGAAAAATGAACAGTCTCACAGGAAACTATACCAACAATAATCTAACACTTATACATTCCAAAAAATAAACTGTTAAAGTTAGAATTATGAGGTGAAAAAAATTTGTAACTTACATTTTCAGCACAGGAAAAGTATCTGGACTCATCAGTAGTCAATTTGTTAATGTTGCATGATACTGGGAGAAACATTCTCCCTTGCCCAGCCAAATCTGACACAAACTACAACCATAGACGGTCTCATGTGCCCTGTTTCTGCTTCCATGCTGCCGGTTCTTCACACACCAGAAACATGCCCTTTTGTTCCCTACCATACGAATAAGCCTGTGCTCAAGCAGGTTATTGTTACCGACACCCGAAGTTGCAGCATGATTGGTGGGAGCCTTCCTTTTCTTCGATATGTTGCCACTTAAGAAAGCTGAGCTCAAACTCAATCGGAAGGCTATCTGCGCAACATTCTTTTCCTTCGGGTGGGGTCGATGGGAACAAGAGTGAAGGATGGAGCTGTTGATGATGGCAGTTTGCAGGAGGAAGCGAAACATGTACCTCCACCATTTGACAGATTTCCTGCCCACAGGGTAATAGGAACAGAGTTGGTCAAATCTGTCTACTCCTCCCATAGACTGATTATAAACAGCCACCGGGGATGGTATCTGCAAATCTATTTTGCCGTGTGGGGTACGACGTGCCACAGTTGTGAGACCTGGTGTTGTGTTTGTACTCAGAATGGATACAAATCTCTTGTCTCTCCAAACAGTGGCCACTGTGTTACCTTGCTGCCTATACTGCACATCACCTCGCTTCATAGATTTGGTACTCTTAGGTTTGAAAGCATCTGGCCATCCCTTGCGATTTGGCCGTATCGTGGAACATGAGTGATTTGTTTTGCAACAGATCATTTGCCAGCTGAACAGATGAAAAATAATTGTCATAAAAAATATGGTGATTCTTTCCAAAGAAAGGCCGACATAATTTAGTGACAACATAATGTCCAGATCCATGTGGCATTGGTTCCAGAACTTTGCCAACATAGACATCAAAGTCTAACAGATAACCTGTTGCAGAGTCGGCCGCACACCAGACCTTGATCCCCCATGGGTGTGGCTTACCCTTGATGTACTGCTTGAAGGAAAGACGACCATTGTAAGCTATCATAGCTTCATCAATGCTTATGTTCTTTCCAGGAGAAAAAACAGAAGCAATATTCCCTTTGACCATATCCAGAAATGGTCTGACTTTATATAGGGGATCATAATCTTTGTGGCCTTTGGGATGCTGCCTAGAAGAATCATTCAGATGAAAATATTGAGATATTTTCTCAAATCTATTTTTCTCCAAGCATGATGATATACCTGGAACATTGAGCCTGTCATCTGTACTCCAATACATGCTATACTCAGGCAATACATGTATGCCCATCACGATGTAAATATGGAAAAAAAGTTTTATTTCGCCGGCAGTTACGGGTGACCAGTACTTGTCTTCTTTTCCTGCTAGTTCTTGACGCTGTGTTGCGTACAAATTGGTCTGATCTGCTGCAAATTGATAAAACTCCTCATTGACGATGAGACTAAAGTAATCAAAAGGAGTAGCATTCGCATCAAGATCATGCACAGGGCCAACGTTTTCAATAAAGTTCTCGACTTCCACAGGAAAAATTTTGTCACTCCAGCCGTCATTCATGACGCTACTATTAGTGTCGCTAATTTCGTCCTCGTGGTCCGAATCACTATCGAAATCGAATATAGGAACTTCAACGTCGCTTTCAACATCTTCTACAGCATGTAAATCACATGCATCGTGCATATCACCATCGCAACTGCGGCCGGTCACATCAGTATACATACGAATAATATCTTCCATTTCAAAAACTAGGTCTAAAATTTCGCTACGTCTAAATAATTCGTATAAATACAGTCTTACGTCCTTTCGCTCCGATTGAAAAACTAAAAAGGACGCTGAACCACAGATCTGCGCAATGGTCGTGTTTTTGAATAGATCCGGTGGAAACTAAAAATGTACTATCGATCGCAACGGAACACGTAAAAAAAAGCGACTCCGCGCCGCTCCAGGTGTCAGCACATAGAAGCGACTCCGCGCCGCTCTAAGGGCGAATCGGTTAACCATTCTATCAGAGGATATTTGACAAGTTGGAGAGTGCCACAGTAACCAAATCAGTGACAATAATACTTTATCATAGGTGTTATCACTTCTGATAAAGTGGGCAACTAATTCCATTGTCTTTTGACACTCAGAATATGAAGAAGAGGGGCATATATTTTCATAATTTTTTTGAATATGAAGAAGAGGAACATCTAATTCATAATTTTTTTGTATGGGCCAGACACAAACAAGTTTTTGAGGTTAGTTTTATGATGATTGCTTTGTTTCTGTTTGCAGCTATTCTACCAACATACACCCCAAAAACAGCTTTGGAGATTCTTGAGCTTCCAGAAAGTGTGTACATGCCTGAAGCATGCTGCGTATCTCTGTCCCAGCAGTCTAGCTTCACCATAAACAACCTGCTAGATAAGGGTGTTAGGTGTCAGCTGTCTATCACATCAGTCACGCTCAGAGATCAGAGGCTAAATAGTAACCATTGTCCATTTGAACTGAAGAGACAAGTTACATTGTCACCGAGATCTTCTCAGAATGTGCAGGTAACTAAAAAAATAATATGGTTCATAGTTCAAGGTTGTACTATGCTTATAGACAACAAAGAGAGACTGCTTTTGTGTAGGAAAGATTGCTTATTGTGGAAGAAAGATTGGTTATTGTGTAGGAAAGATTGGTTATTGTGCAGAAAAGATTGATTATTGTGTAGGGAAGATTGGATATTGTGTAGGAAAGATTGGATATTGTGTAGGGAAGATTGGTTATTGTGCAAAGATTGGATATTGTGTAGGAAAGATTGGATATTGTTTAGGATAGATTGGATATTGTGTAGGGAAGATTTCACACTAAACAAGTGAGATCATTGTGTACTAATTTGCTTAATGTGTGGATGAAGTCATTATTTACTAATTTGTTTATGAATATATGATATTCGTCCCTCGTAATCGACAATGACCAAAACTCAACCAACATAATACTAATAATAAAGTTAAAAGTATGTTTTTAAATAACTAACAAGTCCAATGCGAGCACAAAAAGTTCTTCTACACGATTAGCATTTTAGAGGGTGTCTATGGGACGTTGAGATGTTTTCTTTTCTACTTACACGCTTCTGTCTTGCATTATCTTGTCGGTCTCTTCCGCCACTAGTGCTCCAGTTCTGAGACTGTAACGCCATGCTGTTCTATCTTGAACGAGCCTATATCAATTTTAACATGTTTCAATGAGGATTTGATTGCGTCTTCGATCTTATGATAACATAATATAAAAGCATTGATGATTTATTATTGTTAAAGAAAATCATGCAGAAAATGGTGTTTGAACAAGTTCCGTTCAGATGGTACCCACTCACCTCACAAGTTGAGTCAATGCGTTTTCTGTATTCAACTGGATGGGATTCAGTTTTGTCTAAGATGGGACAATGTGTTGATTAACGTTGCGAAGCGAGTGGATACCATCTGAGTAAGCCTGGTTCAAATCCCATTTGCTACATGATTTTTTCCCCCTGTTGCTTTTTGAAGTCATTGTGTACTGGTTTGTGATTGTTGTTAAACCATTCTTCCTTGTGGATGTTTGCAGGTAATATTCAGACCCAAAGATCATGGAGAATATGTTGTGGATGTGGAGATCTTCAGCCAGAATCTAACAAACTCACAAGAATGTAGGACTTACCATCTGCATCTCGTGGCTTATGCAGAGTGCCCTTCACTTAAGGTTAAATGGTGTCTGTGAATATATTGCAGTACTTACCTGTTAACTAAGCAAAAACATTTGTGTTATTGTTATTACAAAATTCAACTTTTTTAGATAAACCTTTTTGATGACATCACATGTCAACATGACATCATTTTTCATTCACAGAACAATTCTGTGATTGTTGCTACTATGACTATTAAGAACCTTCCGCAAACCAAGAAGGAAGCAATATCTTTTCTATGTTCTAGAAGAATCTAATGAAGATATATTATTGAGGCTGGAAGTCCAACTTATGCACATATTACCAACTTTGTGTTTACACTTTGCTCATTTCTTCAGTTTCTAAACTTGTAATTACAGTTGTAATTCCTTTCTGTTACTTTTGGTACTTTGAGACAAGTTAGTTCCCTTTCTGACAAACACCTAGAATTTTCTAGTATTGTCTATAAATAGATGGGGAATGGAACGGTTCTGGATCTTGAAATAAAGAAATACTGGTTCCAAAAATAGATTGTACTCTTGTTTAATCTTGTTTCAAATAAATGTCAATGAATTTATTGCTTCCCCTTGTACTTTGTATTCTTAGTTGTTTCCCAATATATTTCATTTAATATGACAATTTATTTTGTTATATTGTGTACCCTGTTAACAGGAAAGTACCTATTTTGCAAACATATACAATCAACCTGCCTGTACATGCTCCTGAGCAATTAATTTATTTGCAATTTAGTTCTAGTGCTTACAAAGTGCTTGTCCCATACATGACAATGTTATCCCATGATGACATCATCATTTAGTGTATGGAATTAAACTTATAATGTTTCAAAATTGCACACATTACAAACCCCCAAAAACATAATTTGTTGGTGTGCAATGGGGGGTTGGTCTGCTATCAATGTACCAAATTTTTTAATGAAATATTCTTAAACATTCATTGATCATCACATCTTGTGGAAAACGGAACCAAAAATGGCAGAAAATATGGGCTTACATGCTCAGATATTGTTTAATCCCTGAGACGAGCATATGACTTTATACGTCTGCTAACTTTACTGTCCCAGAAGATATGGTACCTATTTCTATAGGCTAGGTCGACCTAGGAGCCGTTGGTGTATGCAAGAATAAAAAAAAGATTTAGACAATTCTTGATAAAAACCAGCATCACTGCACGTGCAAGATTTCCACAAGTGATATCAGTTCCAGCAGCCATCCTAGAGTATACACACTAAAAGTCCCTGTCAGATGTGGATTAGCTGCAGATCTTTCCAGAGAGGACACACTTTCTCTTGTCTGATCATCTCCATTTCAATCATTCTGTGAATGTCAGTCACCTCCAGATTCATCTTCACTTTGTAGTAAATCAGTGGCTGCCCTTATTAGGTCGACCCTATCTCTTTTCAGTATGTGCCATTAACCGCAACATTACTTGCCAATAAGTCTGCTCTTTCATTGCCTCAAACCCCTGCACATGACCAGTGCAGTTTATCCATGTAATACTTTGGACAACTGAGTTGTTCAGTAATGTGCAGCCCATTCCTTTTTTAACATGCATTTTTCTATCTTACGTTGCATGCTTTGGGAGGGAGAGTATGAATGACTTTAACATGCATTTTTCTATCTTACGTTGCATGCTTTGGGAGGGAGAGTATGAATGACTTTAACATGCATTTTTCTATCTTACGTTGCATGCTTTGGGAGGTAGAGTATGAATGACTTTAACATGCATTTTTCTATCTTACGTTGCATGCTTTGGGAGGGAGAGTATGAATGACTTTAACATGCATTTTTCTATCTTACGTTGCATGCTTTGGGAGTGAGAGTATGAATTACTTTCTTAACATACATTTTTCTATTTTACGTAGCATGTTTTGGGAGTGAGAGTATGAACTCTATTGAGCCTAGATCTGATATTAAAGTGCTTGTCCCATACATATGTAGGTGCATATAAATCTGTTCATTTCAACATAATTTGCAAGATTCTTACACATAATCTGGAATTAAGGCTTTTGAAAACAAGTGATGCAGACATCTGTTAAAAATTCATTATAAACAACACACAAGTTAAATTTATTCACCTAACAGCAAATAAACAAGCTTGCAGGTGATCAAGAACCACTTTTGACAATGAAATGGCGTAAACGTGTTTGGTTTGAACATGTAACAAGACACGATTCACTTTCTAAAATTATTTTGCAAGGAACAGTTGAGGGTGAAAAGAGAAGATAAGAACATCCTGGATTGATAACATCAAAGAATGATCTGGACATGATTTTTTCTACACTCCTTCAAATTTCTGATGATAGAGTTGTTGAAAATGCTTTTTGTACTGGTGTCTCCAGTATGGCACCCCTATAATCCTGACTGGTTATGGGTCTTTATTATTATTATTATTATTATTATTATTATTCTGGAATAGCATGTATACAAATAGTTTGTTCATCAGGTTGCTCCATCAAATGATATGATTGATTTTGGAGAACAGCTGTGGGGAAGTACTTCCTTTCAATCTGTCAGGATTCAGAATGTAGGACATGCAACCATACCACTTCGATTTTCTATATTTAGGGTAAGTCAAAATTGAAGCATACTTTTATTGATACTATTGGGTCAAAAGTTCTGAGCCCATGAACTGCTGGTTTGGCTACCAACCATTGATACTATTGAGTTAAAAGTTCTGAGCCCATGAACTGCTGGTTTGGCTACCAAACATTGATACTATTGAGTCATGAACTGCTGGTTTGGCTACCAACTATTGATACTATTGAGTCAAAAGTTCTGAGCCCATGAACTGCTGGTTTGGCTACCAACCATTGATACTATTGAGTCAAAAGTTCTGAGCCCATGAACTGCTGGTTTGGCTACCAAACATTGATACTATTGGGTCAAAGATCATGAGACCATGGACCAAGTGTTCAGCAACCAACTATTAAAACTATTAGATGCTGAAATGGAGTTGCTAATGGTTTTGCACTAGTCTTGTGCAATTCTCAGAGCTAGCAGATGACTGGCCCTAAAAGCACTATCTCATGCATCTAGCAACTGGTAGTTTCGAAGCTGTTACACTTTAGGTTCATTCATTCAGTGTTCCTAAGTTTATGAGGAAAACACAAGTACCGGTGATCACTCCACGCCACAAAGACTGGTGCCAGGATGATTTCAGTGGATTTAAACTGTACTCTTATTGGATGTCCTACCTAACAATAGACTATCTTACTAGGCTAAAGTGTCTTTCTATACCTGACCTCTACCACCTGAACCGCTTATTATCCAGTTATGCTAAATCTACAGCTTTCACCCATGTATCGACATAGTGGCCCACTGGTAGGAAAATCTCTCCACTAGCTGTGGATGGTTTTGTATGATCGCTGTTTAGTGTGCCCAGTGCCAGGGAATTCATCACATTTCGCAACCTTGTTTTGACACATTGGTGCGCAGTATGAATGATCTACCAACTAGACCAGATGCATGATTGTCTAATGGTTATGATTATGAACACAGTGATATCTGGTCTAGGAAAGAGGCAGCTAGTTGCAGTTATTCTAAGACACTTTAGGTATCAACATCAGACTGTTCAAACCAAGATGGTATAACAGTTGATTGCACCCAGGCAAACATCTCTTATTGGTTCCTCTCAGTCCCCACAACCTGTCGCAGCACAGTGTACTACAACAACAACTGGCCTGATCAGTCCGGTGCCACAGCCAATGATTACAAGATCAGTATTCAGGTCTCATGTGCAGTAAGAGCAGGAGATAATTTTTGAATTTATAAAACTGTCACACAGATATGAAGAAGACTACACATTTCATTGTGTATGTTAGCTTGATCTAGAATTGCCAACTGCCTGTATATACACAAAAATGCATAGAGCTGTGTGGGGGCTACCAATTCATGATGATGATGGCCACCAACACAATCACACACACACCACATGTAACATAACTGAATCTATTCTCGATATTATTTATCACCAACTTAATCACACACGCCACACACCACATGTAACATAACTGAATCTATTCTCAAAATTGTTTATGAGTAACCAAAACTAACAACCTTTACAGAAAGAGTCTGCTCTGTGCAACTTCTCATTCTACCCAGAGAATGCAACAGATGTGTCCACAATCTCGCTGACCAACAGACCTGCTGCAGTTGGCACTGTGTATTCCATGTCTGTACCTGGAAGGAAAAATGGAGAGAAGATACAAACGCACAGCATCAATATCTACTGTCATGTTAAGAAACCCCATGACTTCAGTCAAAGTAAGTAAACATATCTCTCTCTCTCTCCCTCTCTCTCCCTCCCTCGCTCTGTGTGTGTGTGGTTTTTTTGTGTCTGTTTCTAAATTTCAGAAATTTTGGCAGATTGTACGCAAATGTTTGCCATAGAAATGGTATTAACCTACAGACTACGCTGAAAATCTACAGAGCAGTGGTACTTCCAGTGCTGTTATACACTAACGAAACATGGACTGTGTATAGATGTCATGTGAGGAAACTCAGTCACTTTCACACAACTTGTCTCAGAAAAGTCATGAATATCAGATGGCAAGACAAGATTCCAGATACCACTGTCCTTGACAGATCTGGTATCCCCAGCATTGACACTATCCTGATGCAGACACTGATTTGTTGGGCAGGTCATTTGGTACGTATGACAGACTATCATCTGCCAAAGATACTTCTCTATGGTGAGCTGGAAAAGGGTACACGATCTCAAGGTGACCAAAAGTAGTGCTACAAGGACTCGTTAAAGACCTCACTGAAAGTGTTTGAAATTGACCAAGACACATGGGAAGAACACAACGAATAGATCTACATGGCGCTCTACAGTCAAAAAGAGCACATCATCTTGTGAAAAGAGGAGAAATGCTGCAGCCCAACAGCGGAGAGTAGCTAGAAAGTCACACATAGACCAAAATCTGCCTACAGTCGTCATTCCATGTCAGAACTGTCCAAGAACATTTACAGCTCGAATAGGGCTCATAGCCATCTACAAACTATTATGTATGGTCATAATTCTAACAGAATTTTCAAAAGTGGATGTAAAAATGGTCATCATTGCTTGTGAACACACATACACACCTACATATATATATGATATGGACAAACACCCACATATATGTGTTATGGATCATATCCGGGGACACATTATTTCCAGAACGTAGTTTTCTGTATGAACTTTTGAACTCACGATTCTGGCCGATTTGACCTACCGCAGCCAGGGGCATATTTAAACAATCTGTGATGTGGAATGTTGTGATGATAGGAATATGGATCGCAGCAGTTCAATACGCACGCAATGTTGAAATGATTTGTGGAGGAAATAAAAATTATCTAAGAAAGATAAAGATATACGGATGAAATCACAGTTGTGTATGTATCTTGTATCAAAGTAACTGTTCTAGTATTTATGGGCTACATATCAAGGATGATAGTGGAATGAAACATTCAGCCACATTGTGTGCCAAGTATCAAACGAGAAATCGCAAATTCAAATTTATTCAGGATAATATTTCTCTAGCTCAGGCTAAATTGATAACTATTAACAATGCATAAATCTGGATTGTGTTTAATGCTAACCTAAGTTTTAGAATGTTCCGTGTGTAACCGTTATCAAAGTATGCATTGTGGCAGCATAATTGGTTTTTGACAATTGTGTTCGTTTCCCTTGGAATTTCTTCTCCCTTGAATTGAACTCCTGACCCTGTGTTGTCAAATTGTCAAACTCCTCATGCCTACTGTTAAAACTAAAAAATCGCTGAGGATTCACTGTGATTTATCAGTTTATAAGGTATAAAATCCTAAAATAATACCCAGCCTTGAGAATGTGTGTTATGGGTTTACGTAGAATAAGTTTGTTACAGATGACATAATAGTTTTCTTACAAAGCAATTGTGCAAGAAACTATTAATATAAAGAACTGCATTTAATAAATTTAGGCAGCAAACAAAACTAATCATTATAACACTGAATATAAAGTAACAAACGATCATTGTTTACAACTAGCTGCAGAACGGACACAGAAAATAATGACATAGATATTAAAACCACACCTTTTTATGTGTATTCATATCACTAAGCATAACACACCACTTTGCACACTTCAGAAACCAGTGTACACACATTTTCAGTCAGATTGGATATAAAATTGATATTGTATCATAAACGGTCTCTTATATCTGTTAGGATATTTGGAGAAAGCAGAGAAATTTCAAGCCACTCTGTCATTTGGTGTGGACACGCCTATAGAAAATATTTGTTCACTAAATGAGTTTAGCCTCCAGGTCACAGTTGGCATGTATAAGCTACATGTGGATCAAAGTGTGAGTATCAAATAGTTATTTCAGTTAGATAAGTTTGTTTTGGAAGGTTGGGAAGAGAACTGAATGTGGGATCAAATAGTTATTTCAGTTAGATAAGTTTGTTTTGGAAGGTTGGGAAGAGAAATAAATGTGGGATCAAATAGTTATTTCAGTTAGATAAGTTTGTTTTGGAAGGTTGGGAAGAGAAATAAATGTGGGATCAAATAGTTATTTCAGTTAGATAAGTTTGTTTTGGAAGGTTGGGAAGAGAAATAAATGTGGGATCAAATAGTTATTTCAGTTAGATAAGTTTGTTTTGGAAGGTTGGGAAGAGAACTGAATGTGGGATCAAATAGTTATTTCAGTTAGATAAGTTTGTTTTGGAAGGTTGGGAAGAGAAATAAATGTGGGATCAAATAGTTATTTCAGTTAGATAAGTTTGTTTTGGAAGGTTGGGAAGAGAACTGAATGTGGGATCAAATAGTTATTTCAGTTAGATA
The DNA here is from genome assembly GCA_034231615.1 of Meghimatium bilineatum. NCBI lineage: Eukaryota > Metazoa > Mollusca > Gastropoda > Stylommatophora > Philomycidae > Meghimatium > Meghimatium bilineatum. Next base: position 49,396,200 of record CM067308.1, read on the forward strand.
AGTTTGTTTTGGAAGGTTGGGAAGAGAAATAAATGTGGGATCAAATAGTTATTTCAGTTAGATAAGTTTTTTTTGGAAGGTTGGGAAGAGAACTGAATGTGGGATCAAATAGTTATTTCAGATAGATAAGTTTGTTTTGGAAGGTTGGGAAGAGAAATAAATGTGGGATCAAATAGTTATTTCAGTTAGATAAGTTTGTTTTGGAAGGTTGGGAAGAGAACTGAATGTGGGATCAAATAGTTATTTCAGATAGATAAGTTTGTTTTGGAAGGTTGGGAAGAGAACTGAATGTGGGATCAAATAGTTATTTCAGTTAGATAAGTTTGTTTTGGAAGGTTGGGAAGAGAAATAAATGTGGGATCAAATAGTTATTTCAGTTAGATAAGTTTGTTTTGGAAGGTTGGGAAGAGAACTGAATGTGGGATCAAATAGTTATTTCAGTTAGATAAGTTTGTTTTGGAAGGTTGGGAAGAGAAATAAATGTGGGATCAAATAGTTATTTCAGTTAGATAAGTTTGTTTTGGAAGGTTGGGAAGAGAACTGAATGTGGGATCAAATAGTTATTTCAGATAGATAAGTTTGTTTTGGAAGGTTGGGAAGAGAAATAAATGTGGGATCAAATAGTTATTTCAGTTAGATAAGTTTGCTTTGGAAGGTTGGGAAGAGAACTGAATGTGGGATCAAATAGTTATTTCAGATAGATAAGTTTGTTTTGGAAGGTTGGGAAGAGAACTGAATGTGGGATCAAATAGTTATTTCAGTTAGATAAGTTTGTTTTGGAAGGTTGGGAAGAGAAATAAATGTGGGATCAAATAGTTATTTCAGATAGATAAGTTTGTTTTGGAAGGTTGGGAAGAGAACTGAATGTGGGATCAAATAGTTATTTCAGATAGATAAGTTTGTTTTGGAAGGTTGGGAAGAGAAATAAATGTGGGATCAAATAGTTATTTCAGTTAGATAAGTTTGTTTTGGAAGGTTGGGAAGAGAAATAAATGTGGGATCAAATAGTTATTTCAGTTAGATAAGTTTGTTTTTTAACATAAATAATTTTAACATACAGAGTTATGCGGATGGCACTGTTCTGATTGCAAAAAGTGAGGAAGACCTACCTTCAAGATTTAATTAATGTAGTAGTCACAGAAAGTAAAGAGAAAGGCCTCTTCCTAAATATCAAGAAAACAGAATTAATGGTTATTTCAAAGAAACAAAATAACACACCTTGCAAGATCAAAGTGAATGATATAGTATTAAAACAGGTCCACCAATTCAAATTTTTAGGTACAATTATTACAGCAGATGGAAGAAGTTGAACATAAATAAGATGCAAAATAGGACAGGCAAAACAACATTCAGAAAAATGAAAAATATATTGTGTAATATGACCTTGTCATTAGAGGTGAGAAAGAGAGTTCTGCAGTGCTATATAACCCCTATACTAACATATGGGTGTGAGTCTTGGACAATAAACAAACTGGAAAGTGGGAAATTAGAAGCAACAGAGATGTGATTCTACAGAAGAATGCTGAGAATACCATGGACTGCCAAAAAACTAATGTAGAGGTGTTGAAAAAGTCAAAAGCGAAACGGACCTTAATCAACAATATAAGAAAACAGCAATCTTATTTTTTTGGCCACTTCATGAGACAGGCAGGTTTAGAGAACATAATCACAATGGCAGTCTAAGATGATCAACATAGACTGCAGTCGGAGGTCTAAGATTAGCAATATAAACATAAAATCATTGCTGATCATGACTAAAGCCCCACCTTGAAGTCTTCTTCTTGTTCACTGTTTAACTAATTTCACACATAACAACAATTAATCATTATAGATAGAAAACAATTTCAGATGTATAAACGATATCACTATTGCCAATAGGACGTCTAAATATGTTTCGTTTCAATCATAAATAAATTTGTATTAACTTATTTAGCTGTTTAAAATTTAGAAATTTGGTTAACAAAACAAAACCCTAGTGGTACCATATTATTAGATGTGAGTGACATTTTAATTTTTAATTAAAATTTGAATAAGAGTTTCAGATTTTCTAAAAATGGCTTCATCTCTCACTAAAGAGATTTTCTAAAAATAGCTTCATCTCTCACTAAAGAGAGCTCAAAGATTTAGCAAACATCTGGATTGATTATTTTTTGAGTTTTATAATTTGAGATATTATTTCAAGTGATATGTCGGAAAACAAAAGTGTTTTCTATTTTAACAGTGGAGATTACCGACTTGTTGAAAATGGGAAAAGAAATAGATCTAATATTATTGGTAAGGAAAATAACCTCTGAAAATTTTAAGACTGTTCCCACTGCTATTGTTTCTGAAGAATCAGATAGGCCTAGTGACAGCAATGATAATGTTGCACTATGTTATACAGAAAATAAACCTAGGCCTAATGATAATATTGAGTGGAATAAAGTTAAACAGAATGTTTTTATTGGGTCATCTCTATTTAGATAGACTAGGTCTGGTATCCAACTGGCACATGTAACACAGAGTTGGTAGGAATATACTGTAAATCAGTTGTCTTGTTTCATGTTGTCGTTTGTGTGTTGTCAGTATAGTTATTGAAAAAACCAATATCATCTGGACTTAAAGAAAATTGAGGAAGAACAAAAAATAAGATAATTAGGAGAACTTGATAGTTCAGAGAACTTCATAATTCAGAAAAGTTGATAGTTCAGAAAACTTGATAGCATAGATCCAATGTCAACATTGAATATTTTACTTAAAGATATAATATCTCCCATTCTTCGTTTTTCACATGAAGTGTATCTTTTCTCCTAGACATTGTCCATCTCAGCTGCTCCAGGCAAGACTGGTCAAGGCATCATAAAGGTCATCAACTCTGGCAACATTCCCATGTATATAAATTTGTCTCTGGAACCTCAGAGAGACAATTTTTCTCTCAACACTGACCATGTTGTGGTACCTAGTCACGGATTCCATTCTGTTCATGTGACATTCACCCCACAGCCTACTAGGATGGATCAAAATGACAACAGTGTGTAAGTTCAATGTTGTAAATATTTTTGTAATAAATACTGGGACACAATTCTGAGAAACAATACAGAATAGATGATACCTAACTATCTATACACCCATATCCCTTCAGTGTCATAGAGGTACGTCCTACAGCAATTTCTATCTATACATCCATATCCCGTCTGGGTCATAGCGGTACGTCCCCCAACCATTTCAATCTATCTATAAACCCATATCCCATCTGGGTCGTTAAAGTATGTCCTCCAACGATTTCTATCTTCACTAATGCAGAAAAGTGAGGGAAAGTCTTGTCCTGTCCAGTCCTTGATGTTGTCTGTCCATGCTTTTATTTGCCCTCTGCTTCTTCCACATTTAACCATTCCCTACAGTATTGTTTTAGCATGGAATCATGGCAGCATATATATCAAAACCATGCAATTTTTCATCATGTCAATGTTGAAATCATTTCTTGTTCCAGCACCTCTATCATATTTCTTACGTACACGTTTATCTTATGCTTTCTTTAAGGAGATTCATAGAATTTGTCTGCAACATTTGTATTCATAGGGCCTGTAATTCTCCATGTCCGCAGTGAGTGTACAACTCTCACAACCATACAGCACAACAGAAAGAACGAGTAAGTTATACAGTTTGATTTTCACTCAAACACTGATGTTGATTTTCCAAATGAAGTTTAGCCTTGATATAGAAGCTAAAAACCGTCTTCACCAGTATCGTAAATTCTGCTTAAGTCGATGATAACTGTACATAGAACATTTGAACTAGCAGAGAAAATTAGCTTCTATATTCTTCATATAAAAATGTTAAATTGACTACATTAAATATAAGCATTGATAGCATTACTGCAGTGGCAACATAGCCTATTGTTTATTGGGCACATAATGAGAAGAGGAGACATTGAGAATTTAGTAACAACAGGAAAGATAGAAGGGAAATGATCAAGGGGAAGACCTAGAGAAAATATATTGGACAGTTTGACTAAATGGCTTTGATTGATAACACCAACAGACATGGTGACATATATGAGAGATCAATTTACATGGAGAGATATGATCGCTAACGCCATTCGGCATGGCACTTGATGATGATGATGAACATAGCCTACTGCCCGTAGTATGATTCCCAGTTGAGGGAAGTTTTTTAAAATCATAATTAGCTACAGAGTTGACCCTGAAATGGGCACCAAAGTTCAAATCTAGAATAGCAAATGTGATCTATTTGCAGCTAACCCACATCACCCCTAGGTTGCCATTAGTCACAGAAAAATGCAATGTTTTGTGCTGTATAGTGTTTTACTTTACATTATTTTTCTATGGGTAAATGTTACCTTAGCGTAAGAAACTTCCGGTTAATGGCGAGGGATGGCGGTTGCTAACCTGCTCGCCCAAATGGAAGTAAAGTTCAGTGTTTCATTGCTTTCTAAATGGAATATGTGATTTCTTTTCTAAATGGAATATGTGATTTCTTTTCTAAATGGAATATGTGATTTCTTTTCTGAATGGGATAGTTTAGAACACGGTTTAACCATTTGAAGACGCTGATGCAACATTATGACAGGTCTAGCAAACCAACAGTGTAAAACTAAAACTCCTGTAGGAAACATGAGAGTTCCAAAAGAACAACTACAACAACATATAAATAGACTACGCACAACATATAGGGACTTTAACATCACGATAAACAACATAGAAAAAAACTGAGGTGTCAATCGCAAAAAAACAACAACAAAGAAACATTATTCGAATCGATAATCAAAAACTTAAACAGGTGAAAGAATTCATTTATTTTGAAAGCATTATATCATTGAATGGGGAAAATGCCAAAGAAATCCAATATAGATGCAACATAGCATACTGGATCTTGGGGAAGATGCCTTCTATTTTCAAAAACAAATTTATGAGCATGAACACCAAAACTGCACTATATAAAATTATCATCATACCATCACTTTGCTACCAATATCAAACATGGACACTAACAACAGATTCCAAAAGAAAACATGTTACAACAGACATGATTTCTCTACATAGAAACCTTGGAGTAAGAATAAGAAACAAACAAAAACATCAGAAGACTAACAAACACAATGCCAATCCTGGATTACATCAGATGACACTAGAGTAAGTGCTTTTCGCATGCTTCCAGACTACCATCAGACAATTCCCTTCAAAAAAGCATTACTATACAGACACAATTGATACAACACCTGGGGGCAGACCTTGCAAACGATGGATTACAGAAATAAATGTGTAAACGAAAACAAACATATGTGAAGCACACAAAAAAACCATCTCCAGAGAACTCTTCTACTCCGGACACTGCAAGACACTTTTTCTTGGTGGTTTGAAAGTGAGAAGATGGTTGTCACCGTTTTGGAGAGGTTGATCTGGACTCCCCAGTCAGATGCCCATTCACTTAAGGTGTCAAGTGCTGTCTGTATTTTGCAGTGGATAGGTTTCCTGCCGCACTCCAGGCAGCAAAGTCATCTGCATGAAGAGCCTTTGAAATATGATGTGACAGTTTCTCTCCTATATCATTGATGAATACTAGGAAGAGGGTAGGAGATATCACTCCTCCTTGAGGTACTACTTGCTGGAGAGTAACACGTTTGCTTAGTTTACCACCTACTTTTACTCTTGCAGTGCGGTAGCAGAGGAGTTATATCTCTCTGACTGGCAGGAGTAAAATGGTTGAGACTAAACATTCTATACTTGTGATTGTTTTCTATGTTTAAGATGCCTTCTCTTGTCATTCTCTAGGAATGTTATGCTGAAAAATAACCTAACTCACCATTACATCTCTGTGACTGGCAAGATTAAAATGGTCGAGACTAAAATAAGTGGAAAACCATCGGCTTTGAACTTTGGTGGAGTCGATCTGGGACAGAATCAGTAAGCCTTCTTTGATTTTTATCATGTTCTTCATGAAAAGAATGTTCATTTTTGTAATAATGTCATTTCCTGTACAGAGCATTGCTGTTAAATATTCTTCACTTTTAGGCACCATTATAGAAACCTTTCCTGCAAGAGTCCGGCTCTGTGGAAGCGTGGCACGGAACATGTATCTGACGGTCAAGGTACTGGGTTTGAATTTTGCCACAGGGCAGCTGTGCACCTGGATCGTTCAGAAAGCAATGGCAAACTACTAAATGTATTTATATTGCCTAGAAAATCACTACAACCAAAAAATGCTGGGTTGATGGCTACATCCTGAATAGGATATGCTACCAATTTTATTTTTAGCCTACACGAAACGGACAGCCGTTGCAGCACTTTGAACCTCTAGATAACTTGCAAATAAATTTAGAAAAGTCTTCCTATACCATAAAAAGATAGCATATCACTTTTTTGTTGTTGATGCCACAGTTCTAACTGTTCAAGTTCTGTGTTGGTTGATATCTCTTCTTTTGTGATTCTTATATGTCTTATTTCAGAGTATCTATAAAGAAGAAAATCTATGTGGTGTAGTTGTTAAAGTCATTTGTCTTGTGTTCAAGTGGGTATGAGTTCGATACCGGATAGTTGCGACCATTATTCAGATATCCAAGGAAATTATTGCTTGAAGCTATAGTTAGTACCATGAGTTTTTTCTTAACAGGCAGCATGCTGTTCTGTTGTGAGGGATGGGGTATATATGGGAAAGCCAGAGTGCAATGAAGGCAGTTCTTTATGTCTATAAAGCCATGGACAGACATGGGTAAAAGTATAGTGGATGGCAAATCAATGAGAAGAGATGGAGCTGAGTTAATGAAAACAGTTGTGGATACACTACAATGAAGAGGAGACTGGAAATGAACATGCACAGAGAATGATAGAAATGGGAGTGACCAGGGGGAGAGAGGAGGTGGTATGAAGAACCCACAACCAACAAATGAATGGGACACTGAACATATAAACTCTTAAATGTCTGACGAGCAGAGCACTTATGGGATTGCCCCTTGTACATTATGCTTGTTCCTAATCAAAGAGAATGTTTAAGAATATTTTGTCTCCACCGAAGTTGCATGGCTCTGGTCTTTGGCGCAAATAAAGCGGCGACAATGCATTTCCATTCTCTGGATTATATCCTGCTGGAGATCTAGTAGGACCATTGTCCTGCTACAAGAGAGATCCAGCAGGAGTTTGAGAATGAACGTAGAAGATCTTGTGTGAAGATATTCTCTTCATTCAGTGAACTCTATTAGTTTGTAGCATTTACCTTCACTAGTAATTCTTATTTGGTAAACATTTAATTACTGACTTAGATTTGTTGGGAAAACTATTAGTTTGTAGCATCTACCTTCACTAGTAATTCTTATTTGGTAAACATTTAATTACTGACTTAGATTTGATGGGAAAACTATTAGTTTGTAGCATCTACCTTCACTAGTAATTCTTATTTGGTAAACATTTAATTACTGACTTAGATTTGTTGGGAAAACTATTAGTTTGTAGCATCTACCTTCACTAGTAATTCTTATTTGGTAAACATTTAATTACTGACTTAGATTTGTTGGGAAAACTATTAGTTTGTAGCATCTACCTTCCCTAGTAATTCTTATTTGGTAAACATTTAATTACTGACTTAGATTTGTTGGGAAAACTATTAGTTTGTAGCATCTACCTTCACTAGTAATATTTATTTGGTAAACATTTAATTACTGACTTAGATTTGTTGGGAAAACTATTAGTTTGTAGCATCTACCTTCACTAGTAATATTTATTTGGTAAACATTTAATTACTGACTTAGATTTGTTGGGAAAACTATTAGTTTGTAGCATCTACCTTCCCTAGTAATTCTTATTTGGTAAACATTTAATTACTGACTTAGATTTGTTGGGAAAACTATTAGTTTGTAGCATCTACCTTCCCTAGTAATTCTTATTTGGTAAACATTTAATTACTGACTTAGATTTGTTGGGAAAACTATTACTTTGTAGCATCTATCTTCACTAGTAATATTTATTTGGTAAACATTTAATTACTGACTTAGATTTGTTGGGAAAACTATTAGTTTGTAGCATCTACCTTCCCTAGTAATTCTTATTTGGTAAACATTTAACTACTGACTTAGATTTGTTGGGAAAACTATTACTTTGTAGCATCTATCTTCACTAGTAATATTTATTTGGTAAACATTTAATTACTGACAGATTTGTTGGGAAAACTATTTGTTTGTAGCATCTACCTTCACTAGTAATATTTATTTGGTAAACATTTAATTACTGACTTAGATTTGTTGGGAAAACTATTAGTTTGTAGCATCTACCTTCACTAGTAATATTTATTTGGTAAACATTTAATTACTGACTTAGATTTGTTGGGAAAACTATTAGTTTGTAGCATCTACCTTCCCTAGTAATTCTTATTTGGTAAATATTTAATTACTGATAGATTTGTTGGGAAAACTATTTTGTACTCTTTATTTTCTATATCTTGGAGCTTTTATTCTCTCTAGAAAATTGACATTTACATTCATTCCTGACAACGATAATGATGTCAAAGTGTGGTTAGACTACCAAGGTTCTGCTTACAAGGTATACATTTTTCTGTGGGATATTTTAAAAAATTATGTTAATATTATTGTGTCTTTGTTTAACTTTTAAAGTACATTATTATCTCAAACTCCCACTGGATCTCTCTTTAACATGACAATGGTCCTACTAGATTTCCAACAGGATGTAGTCCAGAGAATGGAAATACACGTGATGCCTTTTTATTTGTCTATGTCCTGATACATCAGACTTGACCAGTGGTGACTAATATTTTCAATGTTTTTATCACTTCATCTGTATGGAGGACATCTGTAACCATATCACTAGTAGGTCATTTGTATAAGAGAAATGGTTCCCGTTCTTAAACCTAAAAATTAACTACTATAAAAGAATTGTTGACCTGTCTTGCATCCTATTGACATAGCCACAGTTGCCACTAAAATCACATTCAATTATTGATGATTTTATAGAGAAAAAAACCCATGTAAAAGTTGTTTAAAAGAAAGGATTCACAATTAAAAAGTATTTCTAAGTTTGAAGTTCAATCCTAACATGTCACAATAGCCGCCGTATAGAATCTGTGAAGTTTCATGGGCTGTGTGATCAGAAATGGTCAACATTGATGCAACTAAATAGTTGCTGTGTTTCATGCCTACTTACAAAATGGTGAAATCTTCCACCTACATATTACACATAGACTCACTCTGAGGAGCAGACATCTGCTGTAACCGACATATTCTTTAGCAGACTTCTCCAAATGTTGTATACTTCTGAGAGTCAGGGTCTTTGGAGTATGACAGATTTAGTAATTTTCTTAACCAACCATGGTACACTCTGAGCATCCCAATACGAGTTCTGTTTCTTTTAGCAGAAGACAAAAGATATGTATACTTTCTTTCTTTTATTCACTACTTGTTATCTACACCATTAGATAAGTCTTATGGGGGAACACCGTTGTCTGAAGCTCTTCTTTGATTCCATATATCTTTGCTTGAATGGTTCAGGCCAGTACATTTTTCTCAATAGTTCATGCTGGGGACAGTTCTGCAGAATGTGCTCAGAGGTCTCTACAAGCGCACAGTGGTGTGGCGCACAGTCACATCTTGTGCAAGTATTTATTTATTTCCTTTTTGTTTATGTACAAAGATGTCTTGATATAAATATCTGTGTACATAAAACAAAGTTTTTGTTATTTTTATCTTTTTCTTTCTTGAAAAAGGTCCCATGTGGACCGCAAAGTGGAAACAGTCCTTGTATTTGTGTTTATTGTTATTTAGTTTCTACATTGTTTTGTTTATTTTGATAGTTAGTGTTATAGTAACATTATTAACTTTATATAGTCTGTTATTGCATGTGTGTTTATTCATTCTGCTGTGTTCTGTCCTCATGCGAAGTATGGTTACCTGTCTGTGTTGATTTAGATAGTGGTTGATGTGTACACAGTCAAATATGTATACTGATTGTTGCTGTATCCCATTGATTGCATATCTTCCTTATTCTACCCTTTGAGAAAACCTGAGCTAGGCCAGACATGTGAGTATGCCTGACAAATGCATCTAATTATTTGTTTATTATCCATGTTTCTAAGCCATACATTAATCTAGAATAGATGTAGCATTGTATCATTCTCATTTTTAACTTGTTTGTAATTTATTTAGATGTTAATATTTTCCTCATGTCATTGAAAGTACTTTTAGCCATTCCTATTCTCCTTTTAACTTTTGTTTCACGTCTGCTATCATTTGTGACTATGTGTTCAAGATATTGATAATGTTCCACTTGTTGTAGTTTCTCTCCATGAATGTTTATGTTTAGCTCTTGTTCTTCTATGACTTTGTTGATTATCGTGGTTTTTATTTTTTGGATGTTTATATCCAGTCCATATACTTTACTTGATTTATTGTGTTCTATGTAAGTACTTTTAATTCCTAGTGATATAAACAAGCAGACAGTGTTATAGAGGATATTTGGGCTGCTAGGAAACAACAGACTCAGAACACAAAAGACATAACATTTGTAAGACAGATTGAATCCAGGAACAGCAAGGCGTAAAATTCATGCATATTAACTCTAAAGGGAAAGCAGTAAATTTGGCAGACAGTGACACTGCTAATTTAAACAAACAAGGTACAGTTGTTACAGAACACATACAGAGGATCATTTAAGTTTGTTGTTTGTCTGGGTGTCACATTACAGGAGGAGGATAGATCTATCATTTGTGTTTAACAATCTCAATGTCATTCTCAAACTCCCCATCGAGACCAGCTCCTTTAGGTGGAGATGGGGACTTAGTCCAGTCAACAGAGGCTGGAAACTAGGGCTGGTCTAGCCATCCTATAAAATGAGCAGGTCCACAGTCCTGCCCAAACAAGCACAGGTGCTGAAGTCAGAAATACCAGAAGAGAGGTGCACCAGCAACCATGATGTTATACAATGTGTCTATTTACCATGTCTGCACAACAAAATTTAGCGAGCGAGATTCTCAAATTCCTGCTGGTTAACAGACTTTATTCCAGAAAATGGAATGTGTTGTGTCATGGTTTACAGCTTGGTTGTGATTTCTACACCTTTGGTCTGACACATGATTTCAGCACTTGACCTGGCACATCCGATTTAATCATATTAGTCACTTTGATCTTCCATGGTATGGGATAGCCAATTCCACCCATGTATCCTTACTCAACTCTTAGGACATGCATGGCAAGTTACGGTGTTTCTATTCTTTGCTTCCTTTTCAGTCCTTCGCAATATAGACCCATGAATATCAACTTGTTGACAGAATAGAAATTTCATATGTTCCAAACTGGATGAGTAGAAAATTTTGCCCATAAAAATATTTTCATTGCTATCTATCTATGTGACGTTCTTTACAGAACGTTGTCCTCACTGTCACTCTGTAAGCCTATTGGTTCTGTACAAATTGCCCAGCTTCTGCTAGTGTCATATTCAGAAGGTATTCAGTATCACATGTCCATCGTAATTTTGGTCTACCTCTTGTTCTCTCTCCTAGAACTTTTCCCTCCATGATTAATATTTCTAAACCATTGTGTCTCTTTATATATCCAAAAACGAAGGCCTGAATTTTTGTGTGGATAGTTTTGATGAGCCAGTCTCCTTCTATATTCAGGTCTTTGCAGACATCTGCGTTGATTCATCTTTCTGTTCTTGATATTCATTGCATTAACCATTAAATGTTGATTTGAAAAATTTTTTACATTCTCTATCAGTTGATGAAAGAGGACGGTGTGATTGTGGATAGCCTAGAGTTGTCTGTAGTCAAGGATCAATTGTACACCGTGTGGATAATATTTGCACCCACTGAGATCAAGGGTTACTTTGCAGAACTCAAGGTGCAGGTTCTCTATGCCAACAGATATATTGTAAGTCTAGGTTTATAATTACATTTATCTTGTTAGATTGAGTTATTTCAAGTCATTTTTACTGTTCTGTTATATTGAGTTATTGGGTCCATTAAATGCTTGTAATATTGAGTATTGGGCCATATTTTCTGTTTTGTTATATTGAGTATTGGGGCAATTTTTACTGTGTTGTTATATTGAGTATTGGGGCCATTTTTACTGTGTTGTTATATTGAGTACTGGGGAAAATTTTACTGTGTTGTAGCATTGAGTATTGGGGCCATATTTACTGTGTTGTTATATTGAGCATTGGGGCCATATTTACTGTGTTGTTGTATTGAGCATTGGGGCCAATTTTACTGTGTTGTTGTATTGAGTATTGGGGCAATTTTTAGTGTTGTTGTATTGGGTATTGGGGCTACTTTTACTGTGTTGTTATATTGAGCATTGGGGCCATATTTACTGTGTTGTAGCATTGAGTACTGGGGAAAATTTTACTGTGTTGTAGCATTGAGTATTGGGACCATTTTTACTGTGTTGTAATGTTGAGTATTCGGGGCATTTTTACTGTTTTGTAATATTGCATTTTGTTAGAGTAAGTAGTTGGAGTTAGATTATGTTAAAGTTTTTAGAGTCATGACTTAGTTGTTTATAGTATTAGTTGTCAATATCAAGATTGTGTTATCAATAGTTATTGATATGACTTGGCAAGTTTTAATGCAATTTGAGTAGGTAATGTGAAGTTGATATGAACCAGTGTTTTTACGTAACTGTTTTTACTTCTGACCCCATTGTTTTAGATTTTTATTCTCTGGCTCCTGATGCCTCAAGAATAAGAAGGTTATTGACTTTCTCCACATATTACCAATGCTTTTAATGGTTTATCCACATCTCTCATACAGATAACTTCCTGTGTCCACACCATAGACTTGTCTTAGGCTCCTGTGAATGTCTCTCTGGCCCCCATGTGGGCCCAGTGATTTAGACTAGACTTTTCCCTGAATATCTCTCAGGCCCCCAGATGGGCCCAGTGATATAGACTAGACTTATTACTGAATGTCTCTCTGGTCCCCTGGATGGGCCCAGTGATATAGACTAGATTCTCCCCTGAATGTCTCTCTGGCCCCGGATGGGTCCAGTGATATAGACTAGATTCTCCCCTGAATGTCTCTCTATCCCCCAGATGGGCCCAGTGATATATAGACTAGACTTGAATTTATTATTATATTTGTCAACAGATTCCTATAAATGGATATGGAGGATGCAGCAAGCTTGTGGTTGAGAAGATCAATCAGGATGAATCTGGAAGTAGATGGCTAGATATTGGTTGCCTGACCCCTGGGACATCCATTGTTCGAAAGTTTACCGTAAAAAATGTTGGTACCAGAAGCTGTTTTATCATGTCCAGATTTTATGGTAAATCTTGTGGCTTTGTGGTGTAGTGACTAAATAATTAGGCTTATGTTAATGAGGTCCTAGGTATGATAATGGTCAGTGATTTTACAAGTGCGTTGTTTTTTTATCCTTAGAAATTATAGCTTGAAGTCCAGTTACATTATAAGAGCTACTCTCAACAGAATGAGTTATGCTTTATTCAGAGAGACACAGAAACCAGAGTACAATAAAGTCCATTCTCTAATCATATAAGTCTTTTTTTGGGGTTGTTTCAAATGAAAATAGGTACAGAGTAATCATGGATTCACAATCGATTAATCATGCAAGGTAAGATTTTGGTAAAGAGAACAAGAGGCAGACCAAGACTACGAAAGATGCAGGATATTAAAGACCTGAATATACCACTAAACAAGAGTTTGAGGTCTGATTTGAACCTACTACCTTGGGAACACATGACATGACTTATGTTGTGATTGTTAAGTTTGGTGTTAGATGTGCAGAAAATTTAGATTGGGAGGGGGGTGGATGTTATGGATACATGTTTAATCCCCAGAGGAGGCATTCCAGTGTGTGGCAATATCCCAGGAACACCAGCAGCGTAGCATAAATCTCTGGACCAACTAGTTCATCATTATTCCTTCAGAACTGTTGACCAATCTTCAGTGATGGCACACATAGCATTCATTCCCCGCCACCTAGGAGTCTGCCACACAAAGATACAATGTTCACTGGATTATATCTCTTCCTCATCCATGGGGATCATTTCACAGAAAGCAAAAGTCAGAAAATGAGGCAAGACATGCAGTGAAAATGACTCTTTCCCAGGTGACAGGTTGTCAGCCCATCTCCCAACTTTCTATAGTCGCCTCCTATGACATGCCTGAAAAGAAGACAGTGGCCCAATTTTTTGCCCCATGAACTAGAAGTCCCTGCCGAGTTCAATGTGTCGGGCCATTGGTGCAAATAAAACGGTGACACAACGCATTTCCATTCTGTGGACTACATACTGCTGGAAATCTAGTAGGACGATGGTCCTGCTACAATCCAGCTGGAGTTTGAGAATGAGTGCTGAAGAAGAAGAAAAAGAACTAGAAGTTTAGGCCCCAGTTGCCACACACAGGTGGTATTAATTGAATTAAAAATAACAGACAAACTTGAATGATTTCATTGGACATCTATCATTAAGTACTTGTAGAAACATCTATTACATGAATCGCCTGAAAGCATGCAACCGTTAGAAAGATATTTATGTTATTAATGTTGATATACTTTTATCGCAGGGTCTACATTACTTCAATACTCATAACATTTAGTATACACAATGTTTGTTCTATTTCTTCAGATGTGTCTCTACAAGTATTCCAGCCATCTCGTGCCACATTGATGCCATCTAATCTCATCCTGCCTGCAAATGAAGCTGCTGTAAGCATTATTTAACTGATTATGTTAAATTTTTTAGACAAGGTGAATGACTACGATAAACATAAGATATCGAAGAGCTTCTGAATATACTGGAAGATGTTGAACGGCTTGCACAGAACCAAGGGGCTTACAGGTGGCAATGAAGACATCATTCTGCTAAGAACAAGTCACATAGATAGACAATCAACAAAAAATTAACTTACATGAAATTATACCATATATTTCTGTGTATAAACTGATTCATGTTCAAGCAGAGGACGTGATTTTAATGTACAAAATGTAACAAAAGTCTAAAACCAATTTATAGACCAAAATTGTAAAAAAAAATATTATAAAACCGGTAATAATACTGTGGAATCCCATTATTATACAGATGATGGACAAGTGAAATCATGCTTAAAAAAAAAGAAATGAACACAAACTTTAGCCACCATAAGACTTGGGGTAATTTCTTTCATTTGCTCCATTCATATTCAATGAATGAATAGGATATCTGGGAACAATACACCAACGATTACATAGCGTTACCTTCCCAGGCGGCGTCCCCAGCGGTCATTAATCCTATAACCACCAGGTACCAGGATTGTTCCCAGCTATCTTATTCATTTATTCAGCCAGGTAAGTTGGCCACTACGGTAGCATTACTGCATCTTTTCTGTCCATGAACCCGCACTAAGCTCAGGAGTTGCAGAAAGAGCTGGAAACTAAAATTGATTTACTTAATTTTCACTATTCTTACCCGATATTTCCGAGAATAAACACATTTTTTTAGACCGACATCACTGTCTTTAAATAGTCAGTATAAAATCAAAAGAGCCTTGAAACTTTATATGTCTCGTAATGAATGTTCTCATAATGAGTGTTCTCGTAATGAATGAAATTTCTCAATGAATATCAGAGCAGTTTCAAGCACAAAATCTACTTATTATAATGCCAGGACTAGATTCATATTACTTTCAATATATATATCATACGACAAGGAGAAATGGATACATACATTTTAGTACCGGACTTATAGATCGTCAGTGTGTTCCCGATACCTGAAAAGAGGGTAGAGAGTAGTGATACTGTTACCTGTCAGGCATGTTGTAAGAAGCGACTAAGGAGGTTTTGGGAGAGTAATCGGCTGTCTATCCCATAGAAGATCAAATTGACTGACTGAATTCAGATGTGTCAGGTCGAAAGGTGCAGATATTGCAGCTAAGCTGTAAACCATGACACAGTGCATTCGTTCTCTAGACTATATTCTGATAGCCTGCGGAAGTATGAGAATGAATGAAGAACATGGTGTTATAGATGAATTGTGCATATTTCCTAAAGAGAGCACAAGACAAATGTGTGTGTAAGAAATAAAGTAGAGATGTTTACAGGTGCACTAGAATCACTACTTCCACTGGTGAGATGACAAAAACAAGCAAGGTTTCAACATGTCTTACAGAACTTCCACTTACAGTTTAGGAAAAAAGACATGCCCCACATCCACCAGCTTTGGGGAAAAGTTTTATGGCAAAGTGGAAACCTTGTAAAAGACATCAGAGTATAGAAGTCATTGGAGATCTTTATATTGCATACAATCTTTGTGTTGCATACAATCTTTGTGTTGCATACAATCTTTGTGTTGCATACAATCTTTGTGTTGCATACAATCTTTGTGTTGCATACAATCTTTGTGTTGCATACAATCTTTATATTGCATACAATCTTTGTGTTGCATACAATGCCATGCCCATACAACCCAATGGGTTTTGTATATTATGTTGATCCATATGTTGTTTGTTTGTGTTTGCTATTGTAGATTCATATCATATATATCCACAATAAGTACAATGGAATCCAGCATATCCAGAAAAATATAAACGCACAACTTTACTGTTTTCTTATCATTTATTACTTCTTATCTTCCTGCTTTCTTTAGGACTTACTCCTGAAGATAAATCCATCTCAGAAAGAGGTTGACCTGTGTGCATCTCATCGGGCACTTGTAGGTTTAATCAAACTGACAACAGGAGATGAGATTGCAAGGCAATATTTTGTCAGGTAAGGTTTAATTCCTTGTGAAAGGATTTACATGACACCAAATTTCATATATCAGTGATGTGACAGTTTTAATTGTGCAATGGCCGAGCTCATCCATCTTTTGTGGAGCAGATCTAAACCCTTTAGATTCTTTGGCATGGAAAGGTCACAGCAACTCCAATTTAGATCTCACTGCAGTTGAAACCTAGTTGAAACCTGATGTGTCAGGTAATTGGCACAAATAAAATAATGTCACAACAGATTTCTATTCTCTAGACTACACCTTGTTGGAAATCTAGTGGGACTGTTTTCCTGCTAAAGAAAGAAAGAAAACCTATTATAAGCAGTGCATGCCCTATTTCAATGTATAGGACTACCTCAAACTAGACAAGAACTCCGCCCACCATGTACATCTATTCACAACTTGTCTATCACAACTAGGAAAACAAACAGATTTTACAAACCTGGTATGTGCTGGCCAAGAATGATAACTCAGAGATATGAATGGAACAAGACGGATAGCATTACATCATTATTCTTAGTTAATATTCCTGTCATATGCTCGCTGTCATTGGGAATGTGCAACTAAATTTGTTTTTTTGACATTGTTTCTCAACAGAAATCCTGGCAAGCATATTGGACCAAAGGTGACGGACTTCAACATTCCTCTAACCACTGCCCAGAGAGCAATTGTAGATACTGAATGTAAGTATGGTCATCTCTCTTCATCATCTGGTATATGCAGACACAGAAAGGATGAATATGATGATGAAATAATACCTTTAGCTGTGAGCAGGTAGCTCTTGACGGCCTATAGTCTTTCAGGCAAAAGTACAAGTTATTTTCAGTTGTGCAACACAACTGACATGACACCCAGACTCATGTAATGTTGTCTCAAAGGGTTGGTTGCGTAAGGGAGTTTTATGGATGCACATTTAGTCCCCAAAGGGAGGCATTTCAAAGCGTCAATATCTCAGGATTACCTCGTCTGGGAATAATTATGATGCAGAAATCCAAGCAGTTATGGTGGCAACTGAAAAGCTGCTGAACTCTATCCCTGGCCTACAGCCCATGGTATTCCTGATAGATGCAAGGTCAGTGCTTCAAGCTCTCCAGTCTGGAAAACTAACAGACTTGCAAAAACTACTTAATGAACTGTCTTACCAGTGTAGAGTAACCATGCAATGGATACCCTCTTACTGTGGAATACCAGGAAATGAAAAAAAGCAGACCAATTGGCTAAGGAAGGTGCTGCCAAAGACCAACCAGATATACCAATCATCTACTGTCAGAAAAAAAAACAGATGATAAAGTCAATAAGAAAGCCACAAACACCACCACAAGATGACTATCACATTATGAACACATACCGAAATCGGATATGCTAGGCCTACAAGGCGCATAACGGTGGCACAACGTAATCACGCTCCCGGCGGAAATCGCACGGATATCCGTGATGGTTACAATGAAGCGAACGCCAAACAAACAAACATTATGAACAGATCAGAACAAGTTGTAATTCTACGCCTCAGAATGGGACATAACCGACTCCGCAGTCACATGTACACAAAGTTCAAGATTATCAACACGGCCATGTGGGCAGGCAGCGCAGAGTACCAATCATATTTTTGATTAAGATTGTTCTGAGTATGAAATGCTGAGGCAGACATATTGGCCAGAGGAAACAACACTGGAATCAAAGCTCTATGGGACACTGTATGAACTACAAAAGACAGTTAAGTTTTATTCAGGAGACAGAATTACAGATATAGATATGTTTCAAGTGAATGAAAGAAGATGAACCACATCGCACAGCGCACACTTCTGGGTCACATATATCTTCTATCAGATTTGTTGACCCATCCAAAATGATGGCACATCTAGCATTCCCCATCATCTAGGAGCCTGCTACAAAAGAACAAAATGTCTGCTGATTTTCATCGCCGTTCATGGGGATTATTTGATAGAAGACGGGTAAGACATTGAGACAAGACAGGATGTCATCATATCCCTTCCAACTATCCGTAGCTGCCTCATACGACATGCATGGAAACAAGACAATGGCCTATTCTTTGTACCCCGAACTAGAAGTCTGGGTCCCGACTGCCACACGGGCAACAAACAGAAAGGATTCTTCAGCGTTCCTTCTCAAACTCCTGCTGAATTCTCTTGTAGCAGGACCATTGTCCTACTAGATTTCCAGCAGGATGTTGTCCAGAGAATGGAAATGCGTTGTCACCGTTTTATTTGCGCCAATGGCCCGACACATCCGTCTTCGGCGGAGAAAGGATTATTCAGGCTTTTGAATATAAGTACTGCTACAGGAGCCTGTAAAATAGTTTATGTAGAACATACGATAAATATATTAGTAGTGAAAAGAATAGGATCACTGTCTTATTTTCCAAGCACATAGACTAAGGAGAATTGTGGGACGGACAATCTTCTTTCCAAGCACATATACTAAGGAGAATTGTGGGATGGACAATCTTCTTTCCAAGCACATATACTAAGGAGAATTGTGGGATGGACAATCTTCTTTCCAAGCACATATACTAAGGAGAATTGTGGGATGGGCTGACATCCTGTCACCTTGAAAATATCATCGTTACGTATGTTGTCTTGATTTCTTCCTATTTTATTCTGTCAATTGGTTCCCATGGATGGTGCAAGATGATGATGATGATAATTCAATCCCTTTCGCTGTGAGCAGGAAGCTCTTGACAGCCCATAGCCCTTCTGGCGATTGCACAGGTTTTCCTCAGTTGTGGTGCAGTTGTGTAGAGTGATGGTGCAGGATAGTGGACGTTGTATCTTTGCTCTTTGGTGACAGACTCCTCCTTGGTGTTGTGGTGTGCTAGATGTGCCATCATTACAGATGGGCCAACAGCTTCAGGGGAATAAACATGAATCCATAATACCCCCTAACACATTCATGCTTTTGAGATAAAAAAAACCGTATGAGATTTGGGTGTACCTCAGACACTCAACAGAGGAGGACCCTGTGATTTTGTCAGAAAGCTGTTGTACCTCTGCTCACTGAAGGGATTATATCTTCATCATGTGTCACAACAGCTACCTGCTCACAGCTAAAGGGATTCTTTCATCCTCACATTAGTTAGGGACAAACTTGCAGAATTAGATCAAGAAGTATTATATCAGGAATATCACATATCAGACAAGTAATGGTGAATTTTTTGGTTTAATTGCACAAGGCAACACACAAAAATCATCACAGATAATTTTATATGGATTTTGTAGTATTTGGTTAGCTGATTTCAAATCTGTCTTTAGTTTTTTTCTACCACGTAACATTTTTTTGTAATAGCTAATTATAATATCTTTCAACAGTGGTTATGACCACAAATCGAGTACAATGTTTTATTTAGATTGGTATCGATACTTTATTACTGGCTGTTACAATTTTGTTCAGTTTCGGGTCACGTGATTTAGTATCGATGCTACCATTTTTGTGTACTCGATAGAATAGTAAATCCATTTATACACGTGTGATGTTTGCTTAAAGTAATTACGACAAGTATATTATGAGATTTCGTTATTTTGTACTTTCTTTTATTTTAAAGGTTGCAAAAACCTTGCATTTGTGTACTTGATAACTTATTTTGTGTACTTATTAACTTATTATCATGCCTAGAAGATGCATCAATCATCCAAACTGTTTCTGTTTTGTGTTTGGATCATTTGTGACGAAATCACAGCGGCGCACAATTTCAGATGATCTAAAGAAGATATACATATTGTATTTTGGCTGTCCACTGGGTAATCAGGATAAATCTTGGGCTCCACATATCATATGTACCAGTTGTTCAAGCGGACTACGTGACTGGCTAAATGGCCGCAAGGCAGCTATGCCATTTGCAATTCCAATGTTATGGAGGGAACCGCGAGACCATGTCAATGATTGATCCACAGAAAATATTTCTGCCACCTCTCCATATTAAGCTAGGACTGATGAAAACCCTTGTGAAGACCATGGGTAAGACAAACTCAGAAGGTTTTCAGTACCTTGTTAATAAATTCACAAACATCACTGCTGCAAAAATGAAGGAAGGGATATTTATAGGTCCACAAATCAGATCTGTTTTACAAGATGAAGGTTTCAAACAGTCTCTGTCAGGAGCTGAGCTAGAAGCCTGGGAGGCATTCAAGTGGGTCTGTGAAAACTTTCTTGGTAATCATAAGTCCCCTACGTACAGGGAAGGAGTTCAGCGTCTAATAGATTCTTACCAGAACCTTGGCTGTCGCATGTCATTAAAAGTGCACTTCTTGCACTCCCATGTAGATTTCTTCCCAGAAAATCTTGGTATGGTGAGTGAAGAGCAAGGAGAACGTTTTCACCAGGACATTCAGTTAATGGAGCGCCGTTATCAAGGTTTGTGGAATGAGAGTATGATGGCCGACTTCTGCTGGATGCTATTCCGTGATAATCCAGGCGAAGAATATAACAGAAAATCAAATTCCAAGCATTTTTGAAGAAACATTCTACATATCTATGCTGTGATGTGAGTATATTTGATTTAGTCTAGAAGATGTGAATCATTTGCTTAATTGATGTTTGCGATTCTCGAAAAAATACAGCCAAGTTCAGTGAAAACTAACATCACTCATAACTTTAAAACTTGACGTGATAGGAAAAAACTGATACCAGATCTGAAATCAGCGCCAAAAAATCCTTTAGAAAAGTGTATTTTGGTTTCAGATGATTAAAAAAAGTTTTATTTTGTTGCCTTGTGTTGTTTGATCTTCATCATCTTTTTACTCCTCTTGCATCACACATGCACAAACAAAACGTAAATAATTGGATTCAGCATGCAATTATTTATGTTCATGTAAAAAAAAAATTTTGTATCTCTAAAAACAAAAAAAAAAGTATTGCGTTTTCCAAACGTCCACAAAATATAAAGCAAGTTGTCAAAAAAGAATCAAGATACATTGGAGAATTTGTGCAATTGTAATGCAGTGTACTAAAGGTTTAACGTGGGACGTGAGGTAGATAAGTTGGAGAAGAGAAAGGAGGGATGACAAATCTCCCAAGAGTAGAAGAGGAAGCCAGAGAGATGAGAAGAAGAAAGGGTAGAATGAAAATAAAAAAGTGGTTAAAATTGACAAAATACTTCGATGGGCATTGACACACAATACAGTATCACAATCCAGAAACAATAGTGAAATAGTAATATGAAAACAGTCTCAATATAGTGTCATATAGCAACCTATATGACCCCCACAGTAGTGCATGGATGAACAGTGAATTGGTAAGAGGTAGAAATGAAGACTATGGACATCAGAAACAAATTAGTTAATGGCAGGCTTGATTATTTATTGAAGACAGGTAAAATAACAAGTGATAGGAGATAGAAAAGGTGGAATTTTTTTCAGTTGGTTGTCATACTCCATTGAATCTCTCTTGTAGGATGATAGTGGTTCTAGTATATCTCTAGCAGGATGTATTCTAGGGATTGAAATGTATTGTGTCACTGTTTTATATGCACAAATGACCTGACATATCAAATTTTGGTATGGTAACCATACATTTTTTACCACTTGCACTGAACAATGGATGTCTGTAACTATATTACCAGTAGGCCGGCTGTATTAGACAACTGGTTCCTGTACTCTACACCAGACACCAACCTGAAAACTAGCCACAGTCAATCGTGCTTGACATTTTCACAGATACAGATAGTGACATGTGAGTTGAAATGCTTGAGGAAAGCTGCCAGTGTCACCAGGCTTGATAGATTGCGAAATGAATAGGTATAATATCTTGTACAGATTACATAGAGAGAGAACAGATCAAGTGGTTTAGCCACATTATGAGGATGCACCACGAAAAGTTGCCCGTACAAGCATATAACCAAATGAGATCAGGGTACAAAGCCAGAGGAAGACCACAGAAAAGATGGATAGAAAATGTCAGGGACATCCTGTACAGACACGGCCCTAGCACAGCTGAGGTCACACATCTGGCTTTGGAATACAAGTTTGAGCTCCAATCACCCCTAAGCTTAACGGCAAGAGTGGATCACAAACCACCCGGGGATAGACAATAGACAGATATTGTTATTGACACAGGCACTCACCGAGAACGATTTATCTGTCAAATACATTTATAAACTGAATCATTTCTTTTGTGTCCATATTTAAAGTGAAGGGTGTGTTCCCTCCTGCTGACAGCTATTCCTTTCTGAAAAAATCAATGTCAGTTACAAAAATTGGATTGATAGGACTTCCTGCAGGAAATCTGACTACATCAGAAATGCCAGGAATTTCAGTTGCAGACATTAACAGGTATATCTTTCTTATTTAACGTTTTTTTGTATTAATGATTACCACTCCAACAGCATATATATAAACCCTCTTCTGGGTGTGTTCCGCTGAACGCTGTGGTAGCAGAAGTACAACTTGCTAAGCAATTTTGTAACTATGATAAAAAGTTTAAATTTTGCTTCTTTCAATCAGGAAGAGTGGGAACACTGTTGGTAATTATCTAGCCTCATTTTGAGTCTTTCCAGTATAGGTCAAAGACAGAAATAATGGAACAAGAAGACAATTTCAAATTTGAGTTAAGCACAATCAACGTGAATCGAGTTGAAATGGAGATAACATTTTTAATGAAATACTTATGGATTGTTTTTATAATCATGTGGATTTGTTGGGAATTAGTTCTTCAAAGCAGATATTATGGAACATGTTAGTTGCGTTATGACATGACAACGCAATATTAGGTATGGACATAGTGCACTGAATTTGCAAAATGTTGCTTGGGAAGTGAGTGGAGAATATATTTTTACATCTGCTTAGAATTGGATTGAAGGGTTAGTGACATCTAAGTGTTTTATTTTGGTTGGTTTGGTTATGTTAGTTTGATTATGAAATAACTTTATAAATTTTATTAGAAATAAGATAGGTATAGGAATTTTGAAATAATAAAACCATTGAGTCAGGCATTTGCAAAATATTTCCCAATGCATTTTTTTCTTCATTGCACAATTTACAAAAAACAATCTGACTTGCAGGGGGCAAGTTGCGTGATTTGTATTGAGTGTAGCAAAGGTTAATATCAGGGAGCAAACAGTGTCTGTATGAGAACAGCTAAACAGTTTCATTCGGTTTGAACTGTAAACTTAGATTTGATATTCTTTGTAAAAATTTCAGTTTTGTCTTTTACTATTATCTTTTGCAAAACTGTTAATTTTGTAATTTACTATTCTTTGTAAAGCTATAGATTTATATATAGATTTAAATGTCAGATATCCTCATTACTGCTGCACTCTCCACTTTGTCAGATATACTCATTACTGCTGCACTCTCCAATTTGTCAGATATCCTCATTACTGCTGCACTCTCCACTTTGTCAGATATACTCATTACTGCAGCACTCTCCACTTTGTCCGATATCCTCATTACTGCTGCACTCTCCACTTTGTCAGATATACTCATTACTGCTGCACTCTCCAATTTGTCAGATATTCTCGTTACTGCTGCACTCTCCACTTTTTCAGATATCCTCATTACTGCTACACTCTCCACTTTGTCAGATATCCTCATTACTGCTGCACTCTCCACTTTGTCAGGTATACTCATTACTGCTGCACTCTCCACTTTGTCAGATATCCTCATTACTGCTGCACTCTCCAATTTGTCAGATATCCTCATTACTGCTGCACTCTCCACTTTGTCAGATATCCTCATTACTGCTGCACTCTCCACTTTGTCAGATATACTCATTACTGCTGCACTCTCCACTTTGTCAGATATCCTAATTACTGCTACACTCTCCACTTTGTCAGATATCCTCATTACTGCTGCACTCTCCACTTTGTCAGATATCCTCTGATGCTTTCATTATCTTTTATATCTTTATTTCCTTTTATAAATTTGTAAAGAAATATTTTTCAGGCATCACATTAAGTAATTATTTTATAATTATTTCACATTATATTAATGAAATAAGTAAATACATGTATTAAATTGATTATGTAAGCCTTACATAACAGTATGTATATTTATAACTATATGGGTATATTTCTTATATTGTATATATATATTTATAACTATATGGGTATTGTTTTTGTATTGTGTATGTATATTGATCAAATTTAGAAATCCTAATGTAAAAATGTGTATTCAATGTTTATATACCTTTTTTTTTACTTTTAGTGTTCCACAGAGTTTTTTAAAGAACTTTGGTGTAACATTGTGGATAAAATTTTGTGAAACACTGCTGGTGTGTTGTGGTGTGTCGTTGTGGATAAAATGTTGTGAAGTACTGCTATATGGATTGTACCTCAATTATGAAATATGATACTCCTGGCATTTATTTACACATATTTTCAAAGCCGTCTTTGTGATTTGATTGCTTCCTTGTGATTCAGAAAAATACATTCTCACAGCCATTTTTGTGATTTGATTGCTTCCTCGTGATTCAGAAAAACCAGTTGCATCTCATGTTTTTACCAGCAGTTTCTAATACACATCTTTTTCTTCACAGATCCCCACATCGGCCAGCTCTATCGTTAGTCAGCCCAAACATTAAATCAACAGACAGAAACACAAATAATTGGATAGTAACTCCATCCGAAATTCAACTCAGTGGTTCGTTGCTGTTCTTATTGTTTGTGTTTTAATTCATTTTCATTTAATTTCAATAATTTGTTTCTTCTTCAGCATTCATACTAAAACTGTAGGCTAACTGGATGTAGTCTGGAGAACCCAGTGCCTTGTGTCATAATTTACAACTTAACTACACAATATCTGCACCCTTCAACCAGACACATCAGACGTGGACATGGCTTCAGGGTCATGGAATGAGACAAGACAACCCTCCTCCTCCCTAAATAAATAGATAATGAGTAGTTTTAGTTGTACCATGTTTAATGTGGACAGTGCTGTTCTTACTCGTCATATTATGTTATGATTGTATTCTTGATGAAGGTCTTTTTGCCAAAACACTCTATTGTTTTTTATTATTATGTGTGTTACCAGTGATTAGCAAAACTTCATTACCCTGTTCCAAGATTCACCTATTCCCTGGAATATTGGGCTGATACCACAGCTAAATCCTCAAGTTGTACGGGATCAATGTAATAACAGCTCTGTCTACCAGAGATTTTACCACATGACCTTGAGCAGCTCGGTACCGTTCACTGTCATACTGATGGGGTCATCTTCAATTGGTAGGATGCATCTGACATGAATGGTAGGGAAACGGGTGACCGAAAAGTTCTTCAGAAGTGTTTCTTTGTCTGTTCAGAGCATTAAACTATTTAATGCAAAAAATCAGTTTGGACGTGTAACAAACTTTGTCTTAACCATTACCGTTATTAACAAACTGTATCTGAAATTGTATGCAATAATAATAACACAATATACCCCCAAAAACAATAAAATAAAAATCTAAATATTTACTAGTTGAATATATTTAATTAAATCTGTGGAGTCATATTGATCACACACTACTAATTGATGATTAATGTTGTGTTTGTTATAGAACATTTAGATAGTAAGTACTAATAAATTCAAGTAGGAAGCATGAGGATAAATGAAAATAATTCTTACAGCTGACGGGAAAATATAAGTACTATCATCTTTTTTTCAATTCAGGTGGGGATAAAATCAAGGACTGTTTTCAAATCATAAACTTCTCCACTGAAGAGCTACAGTAAGTTTGCTTTTGTTTTAGTATAACCAATTAAATTTGTGATGGGAAAAATATAAATGTAAACATGTATGCTCAATCTCTTTATTTCTTAGATTCTTTATTTTATTTTTTATTTGGTTTTTAAAAACTTGCACATTAACCTATATCGCGCATTTGTCTAATTTTTGACAACAGTTTACAAATTATCAGAGTGCTTTTGTCGAGTTAACAAGCCTGTTACTATGCATTGAGTATTTGAGAAGGCAACATGATGTTAGTATTCATGTGACTGGAATTGATGAATCATAGCTTACGTGTTCGATTAGACTTCCTTTTCCGATATTTTAATGAACATGAAAGGCGACTAAGTCGCTGTAATATCAAAATTCACATTTGCGAACTGTCGCAGGGTGATGAAAGTGAAACAGATTTTATAGACTGTGGTTTTCAGTTAAAGACATGAATTGTAATTCTGACATTGAATTATTGAGAATTAGTATGTTATTTATACAGAATGTTATCTAAGTATATATACAGTCATAACAACATGGTTTAGTTATGTAAAGGCCATACAAGTAATATTTTTAAGCGATTCAAAATATGACTACGTCTAGCTCCAGAGATGAAACAATATAAATACTACAGAATTGGTGTGTTATCCAGTGTTGCCACTTCAGACAATTTATATAATAACGGTAAGTAATTTTTGTATTAATTTTTTGCAGTTTTTTATTGTGGTCATAATTTGTTTTTTGTGTGTGAAATAATATCTTTACCACTTTCTGACATGTCTAGTACCACACAAAATGTACACCAATATATGCAGTATTCAATTCTTTATTTGCATATACAAATATTATTTACAAATCTCTAACAACAAAATAGTTATCATGTTTTCAAAACAGCTAGCAATAATAACACATATTTTCAACAAAAAAAAGAATCTGGTGGCAGGGACAAATTTCCATTATTATAATCTGGCTCGCTAAAGGTTAATGACAGGATTAGTAGTCGGCTTTAGGTTGCTAACATTTCCTAAATGTATGTCAATTGATAAGATTTCATCCATACCTTCCCTCACCTTGCATGTCTGAGCAGTTCTTTATTGCAAATCATTGATTGGTGATGATATGCCATGTTAGTGTTACTAGTTTCTTTGCTGTCCTTTCAATAACACTAAGACAAGAAAAGTTATATTACTAGTTTCTTTGCTGTCCTCTCAATAACACTAGGACAAGAAAAGTTATATTACTAGTTTCTTTGCTGTCCTCTCAATAACACTAGGACAAAAAAAGTTATATTACTAGTTTCTTTGCTGTCCTCTCAATAACACTAGGACAAAAAAAGTTATATTACTAGTTTCTTTGCTGTCCTCTCAATAACACTAGGACAAAAAAAGTTATATTACTAGTTTCTTTGCTGTCCTCTCAATAACACTAGGACAAAAAAAAGTTATATTAGTTACTTAACGGTATTTATTTTTATGGCACACGGCTCAGAGATTAGAGTTAGTTGTTGGATCATCATCAGAGCATTCCATCTCAACTGTGAGGTTCATGGTTTGACTCCCAGTAAGGACTATTTTTTTTCTGTCTGAACTTAAATTAAAAAAACTAACCTAGTACATGATGTAACAACAAGCAGCCTTTGTCACTCAGCCACAAGTACCACCTCCCTATTGAGAGTTTTTTTTTACATACTTAATTGTTTCCAGCTGACTGTTTAGAACAATTACTGTAGTGCACATATCTAGACTACTTAAATCATTTATTATTAACTGTAGTTCTGTTTTGTGACTCAGATTTTCTGTGGAACCAGATGAAGACATCACTGTTACACCATCAAAGGGAGCTGTCATGCCAAAGTAAGATTTTCATCATCTTCTTTTGAACTTATTTCAGACTTCACTTTGAGAGGCAATGTAGTGAAATGAAACTGAACCAAATTTATTAACTACATTAACTAGATAGAATCTAAAAATGGATGGAGTTATAGAAGTATTTATTGTACAACAACTAGTTTCTCTGGCATTATTTCTTATTAGCGAGGTTTTTTAGAACTTGTGAAAGTCCCATATGATTGTTTGGCTCAATGTGACTTTTCAGTGCAATGTAACCAGCTGGGTAATGTATCTGTCCAGAGAAAATTTAGTAGTGACATTCTTGTAATCTCAAAGGCATACTGCAGATAAAAGGGTTGATTTCCCTTTAACAGTCCTGGCATGAGACTTCATCACAGCATTGATCATGGAGTAGGGTAGTCACAACCTAACAGCCTAGGTTGCTTCATAGTACATGCTTGGCAGATGACACTGTTACTATTCTTTGTTCCCCTTTCAAGCCTCTATGGCACACGGGTGATGTGCTCTGTTAGTAACAGATATTTCTAAAAGAAAAAGAATTGACCAGGCACGGATGTTTCAGAATTTAAGAGATATCCTGTACAATAGATCGCTGCTAGTTCTTAAATACACCTGCCAATGACAAGGCAGACAGACTAGCAAAGAACGGAACACAACAAGAACAGCCTTATACAGAAACATCTATACACACAGTTAAAATGATGTTGAAATCTGTGAACACAGAACATTGGATGAACAGATAGGCCATGGGAAACAATGGGAGGGAAATCTATAAATATATTACCAGCCCAAATCCTAAAGACAACATCAACCTCCTGGGAAAGAAAAACCAAAGTATCATCTTTCGAACACAACATGTACAGCTTAACAATCACTTGAACAGATTACAACCACAATAAACTCCATGGTGCAGGCTGTGCACGCTCCCTATGAAACTGTTGACCACCACCTTTTTGAACGTCCAGCACCGGATGACAGGAAAATACTTCTCCCTCCAGGGCCAGATAAATGGAACAAAACAACAGCTGACAAACACATGCATATATCACACAATGGCATTGGGTCAAAGAGCTTGAGCCCAAAGACGCTCTGTATCAGCAATCAACCAACCATATGTCAATGCTGGGCAATGAATTCACTGTATGTTTACAATAGTTAAGCATGTATCTGATCATTGTTTTTCAAAATAAAGTGGAACAAATTAGAAGGTAAAAAATAAATTATATGATAAAAGATACAAATTTCACTGAAAACTTTATTTAAACTCATTTCTTGCACATGTAGGTCACCACACTGTTATATCTATTGTTATATCCATATATACATCAGGAATGCTTCATTAATTTTTAATTACAAATATATTTTTAAAAATACATTACAGTGGTCATGCCATCATTTTTTCTCGCCTTTTATAATCATAAAATGTTTGCTATTATCACCGAAATGTTTCAAAAATTGCTCAAATATCATCCTAGAACGATCCATAAATAAAAGCCTTCAGTAACTCAATGATCCACTGATTAACATCTGTTAAACATAATATTACTGCCAATAATTATATATAAAATGAGATGTAGGTGGGGGAAATAACAAGAGAAGAAAAAACTAGAAAATTCCCTCTTACCGCTCGATGTTAATGAATAATAATCCCATACACAAGCAGCTCATAAAACTAAACAGATCCACAAAAGTTTTGTCGCATTTGAAGATGGCCCAATATAGCCAACATAGGCTCCAGTCTTAGGTTGAAAGGGTTGTGACTCGGCAGGAGGATTTAATCCCCCAGTTAACAAGAAAAAACATATTTAAAGCACAAAAACATTATAATTTATAGTCTTTGCCTACTCTTCGAAGAAGCCATCAGAACATTACAGAAATAACAAATCAGCTGTTGACTTTCCTATTAAAAAAAATTCATATTCTAGAACCAAAACATGAGTTGTGCATCGAGAATAACTGGAAAACATACGGAAATGATGTATAGAATAGGTCTACAGCAGAAACTAAATTGTAAACACTGAAATGAGATAACTCTTACTGAGAGCATTTTAACTCTTAAAAACCAAATAGACAAATTGATTGTCATTAGTCTGAATATGAAATATAGAAACGACCAATAGGTTATCGGTCAGTCTGCAGATGAAATATAGAAACGACCAATAGGTTATCGGTCAGTCTGCAGATGAAATATAGAAACGACCAATAGGTTATCGGTCAGTCTGCTAGGAGTTAAACAGCGCATGTACAGAAAGTTTGGAACTAATGATACTGATATGTGCCCCTATGAGCAGTCTCCAGAGAACTCAAAGCACATTTTGTGGAATTGTCCACTGTACTACACCACAAGAAGAAAACTATGGCCATCTGAAACATCTCTGATGCACAGTATCCACGGGGCTGGTGACCACAGTACAGTTCATTGCAGAAATCCATACCTGAATCTGACTTTGACTGGAAAACGAAGAATCTGAAGGACTGAACTCCCACAGGAATGACCAAAGTGTAATTCTATCTGTTCAGAATATCACCAATGACTATTATTGCATTCATAATTCATTCACAGAAACACAGCAATGTTGTTTGTGCATGGAAATATGGCTCAATTTTCTCGGAAGGGTCCTGCGTCACGTTGTGGTCTCATCAAGGTACAGTGCTGTCAACAAACTAAGGTGAGCTGATCTTATTGGTTAAATATTACAATATGTTGATACATTAGCACATTCCTACTGTCAGAACTTACGCATACATCTTCACATTTTTCTTGACATTGCAAGTGTTTGATAATTTGAGAATTCAAACTGTAGGAATTTTATATTCAAACTGTAGGAATTTGCAAAAAACTGCTGTTTAACTAAGGACACAATTTTAATTTTGTACGTGTATGCTAGATGTGTCAGGCTGAAAAATGTAGATATTTCGGTCACGCTGTTAACCATGATGACACAATGCATTCCATACTCTGGAGGACATTCAATTTGCAAAAGTTTATGAATTAATGAAGAAGTACATGCATGCTTTCTTTGAGCATTTTTGTACTATGGAGTGTGGAAGTCAAACAGTGAGAAAGACCACAGTCCTGTCAACAGTCCAGAAAATCAAAGTTCTATCAACAGTCCAGAAAACAACACTTATCAAGTCGAGAAAATCACAGTCCTATCAACAGCCGAGAAAACCACAGTCCTATCAATAGTCAAGAAAACCACAGTCCTATCAACAGTCAAGAAAACTATAGTCCTATCAACAGTCAAGAAAACTATAGTCCTATCAACAGTCAAGAAAACTATAGTCCTATCAACAGTCAAGAAAACCACAGTCCTATCAACAGTCGAGAAAACCACAGTCCTATCAACCAGCAGTCAAGAAAACTATAGTCCTATCAACAGTCAAGAAAACTATAGTCCTATCAACAGTCAAGAAAACCACAGTCCTATCAACAGTCGAGAAAACTATAGTCCTATCAACAGTCGAGAAAACCACAGTCCTATCACCAGTCAAGAAAATTATAGTCCTATCAACAGTCTAGAAAACCATTCCTATCAAGTCAAGAAAACTATAGTCCTATCAACAGTCGAGAAAACTATAGTCCTATCAACAGTCAAGAAAACTATAGTCCTATCAACAGTCAAGAAAACTATAATCCTATCAACAGTCAAGAAAATCACAGTTCTATCAACAGTCAAGAAAATCACAGTTCTATCAACAGTAAAAAAAAACACTTATCAAGTCTAGAAAATCACACTTATCAAGAAAACTACAGTCCTATCAACAGTGTGGCGCATGGCTGAGAGGTTAGAGCATTGTCTCACACTAGTGATGTCTAGAGTTCGATCCCCGGTAAGGACTGGGTTTTTTTCTGTCAGAAGGTAAATTTAAAGTCACCCTGTACATGACGTGGTGACAGCAAGATCATGCTGCCTTTATCACATAGCTACAAAATCCCTCCCTGCAACTCCTTAACGGGAAAAATGCAGTATTTGATAGTTGCAGAAAGCCACAGTTCTATCAACAGTCATGAAAAATGGCAGTCCTATTAAAAGTCCAGAACACCACAGTCATATCAATAGCGATAAATACTTTAATGTAGTGATAATGCTACTTAATATTCAAATATTTAACTGTCAAATATTTTAAAAAATAAATAACGGTTAACAAAGGAATACAGACTTGGTCGATCTGATACCTTTGTCAAGAAACACATAAACAAGAAACAGAATTATCAAATTATTGAACTATGATCACACAGATTGTCAAAACATCTCCATGTGAATGATGCAAGTATATGGTTTTCTCAAATTTGTCTCAGTGCTTTTTTTTTTTTTTTTCTAATGCGGCAGTCTCCATTTTGTCAGACATCCTGTGAAGACTTGGTTATTTATACTTTATTTCTATCAATAGCTTGGAAAGAATACAGTTGCCCTATTCTTCGTGCCCTGAACTAGAAATCCAGACCACATTGGCGAACTGAAATGGATAGAAAATCATAAAATGTAATTAAATGTATTCAAAATATTTTTTGTAGTTGTAACCTTTGAGGAAATAATATGTTCAACATCTTCCATTGCAGTATGTCAAGGTATATGTCCAGGTAATTTCTAGCCACACATCTTCCCCCAAGTCATCTACACATTCTTCAGTGGACAAGCATCCAACTACAGTTGCTGTCTCTGCAACATCAACAGCACCTTTCAATCAACCCACATCTTTGGATAATATGTCCAGGCAGCAGTCCACGACAGTTGGTGATTATATGGACCTTATCCCATCTTTGCTGACAAATAACAGAGATTGTGGTGCCCTCAGAATACAGGGTTCAGATAGCAGGGATGGTAGCACCTTCAGAGTACAGGGTTCAGATAACAGAGATGGTGGTACCCTCAAAATACAAGGTTCAGATATGACAATTTTTCCAAAAACAGAAGAAGGAACGAAAAGAGGTAAGTTTTACTAATCAGAATTATTATTCTTCTGCATTCATTCTCAAACTCCCTCTAGTTCTCTCTTGTAGCAGGGCAATGGTTCTACTAGATTTCCAGCAAGCAGGATATAGTCCAGAGAATGGAAATTCACTGTGTCTCCATTTTATTTGCTCCATTGGTTCAACACATCCGTCTTTGGTGGAGAATTATTCAAAAGGCAACATTTCAACTGTGTTAAGTTACACTTACTTGTTTGTTTTCTGTGGCATAGTATTTAGGCAATTTACCTTGTGTTCAAGAAGTTGTAAGGTTCTATGCCAAGACCACCTCCTAGTAAAAGGTTTCTTCAATAACATCAAGCCTAAGCCTTTTGGGTAAGCTCTGAGAAATCACCCCCACTGCACATAGGAAGTAAGAGCAATTTGCTCATAATTTTTGGGAATAGTGACAAACAAATAAACATACCAAGCCATGATGACTTTACAAGTGCATTTTTCAGAGGTTCCTGTGAGTATCACTTGAAGCCACAGAGTTACATGTTATGAGTAGTACACTTGGCAATACCTTGCTGCTCTGTTGATAGCGATAGAGTATATATGGGAATACTCTGCCGAAGACGGATGTGTTGGAACATTGGCGCAAATAAATCGGCGGCACAACGCATTTCCATTTTCTGAACTACATTCTGCTGGAAATCTAGCTGGACCATTGTCCTGCTACAAGAGAGATCCAGTGGTAGTTTGAGAATGAACGCTGAAGAAGAAGAAGCAGAATATGAGATTACCCAAGTACAAGAAAGTCAATCTTTGACATCTGGTGAACCTTTTTTTAATAAAGCTGATACTTTAAAGTGAAATCTTTGGGGACAAAATGTCCAGATCTTCCATTATCAAGGGGTTTTGCAAAATAGGAAACATCGACACCTCCAACTTAAAAAATCTGTATAAAATGAAACTCATGACAATAGAACTTTGACATTTTCTGTGTCTCATAGTGAATGTTTACTTTTTTCTGAATGAATTTGAAAGCCCCAGTTATTTCAGGAGTGAAATCCTACTTATTATAATGCTGGTCATAGATATACAGAACATTCTAAATGTAGCAAAAACCTAACTTTCAGTTTCCGATTTTTCAAGAATAATAGTCATAAATGATGTTGAGATGATGTATTGTGTGGGTGCCATCATTTGTTAATGGTGTACTATCCAGATGAACTATTTTTTAGAATGCTATCTGTATGGTTGTTGTATTTCTGAAGTATAACAGTTTTGATAATCTTCCAAGTTGGTCACCAAGGGTATGAAACAGAAATTCGACAACGTTGAATTAGGTCAGTAAAGTGTTCAAATTAGAAAAATGTTTTTGTAATTTACATTTTCAGATGGCAACCCCACAAAACACCTTTCTCTACCCCTTTTGTTGCTGCTTCCATAGTCTGGGAACCTGTGTCTGCCCCTTTTGTTGCTGCTTCCATAGTCTGGGAACCTGTGATTCAGACTGTCAACACTAGTAAACTTAGATTATTAGATTGTCAACACTAGTAAACTTAGATTATTAGACTCAACACTAGTAAATGTAGATTATTAGACTGTCAACATTAGTAAATGTAGATTATTAGACTGTCAACACTAGTAAACTTAGATTATTAGATTGTCAACACTAGTAAACTTAGATTATTAGACTGTCAGCACTAGTAAACTTAGATTATTAGACTGTCAGCACTAGTAAACTTAGATTATTAGATTGTCAGCACTAGTAAACTTAGATTATTAGATTGTCAGCACTAGTAAACTTAGATTATTAGATTGTCAGCACTAGTAAACTTAGATTATTAGATTGTCAACACTAGTAAACTTAGATTATTAGACTCAACACTAGTAAATGTAGATTATTAGATTGTCAGCACTAGTAAACTTAGATTATTAGACTGTCAGCACTAGTAAACTTAGATTATTAGACTGTCAGCACTAGTAAACTTAGATTATTAGACTGTCAGCACTAGTAAACTTAGATTATTAGATTGTCAGCACTAGTAAACTTAGATTATTAGACTGTCAGCACTAGTAAACTTAGATTATTAGACTGTCAGCACTAGTAAACTTAGATTATTAGATTGTCAACACTAGTAAACTTAGATTATTAGATTGTCAACACTAGTAAACTTAGATTATTAGACTCAACACTAGTAAATGTAGATTATTAGACTGTCAACACTAGTAAACTTAGATTATTAGACTCAACACTAGTAAATGTAGATTATTAGACTGTCAACACTAGTAAATGTAGATTATTAGACTGTCAACACTAGTAAATGTAGATTATTAGACTGTCAACACTAGTAAACTTAGATTATTAGATTGTCAACACTAGTAAACTTAGATTATTAGATTGTCAACACTAGTAAACTTAGATTATTAGACTCAACACTAGTAAATGTAGATTATTAGACTGTCAACACTAGTAAATGTAGATTATTAGACTGTCAACACTAGTAAACTTAGATTATTAGATTGTCAACACTAGTAAACTTAGATTGTTAGATTGTCAGCACTAGTAAACTTAGATTATTAGACTGTCAGCACTAGTAAACTTAGATTATTAGACTGTCAGCACTAGTAAACTTAGATTATTAGATTGTCAACACTAGTAAACTTAGATTATTAGATTGTCAACACTAGTAAACTTAGATTATTAGACTCAACACTAGTAAATGTAGATTATTAGATTGTCAGCACTAGTAAATTTCGACTCCTAAAAACTGTCAACTTTACTATTAACCTAGTTTGTTGTCACAGTAATTGATTTCTTTATTTTCTCCTATCATATTTAGACCAAGCATATTTTTTTACTAATATCGGCACAGAACCTCTGACCTGGGAGCTTTCACCGTTTGCATCACCATATGTAAAGGTAATTTTAAAAAAGGAAAATTTCCTTTATTCACACCTATAAGAAATAAAGTGTCAGGACCATATTTTCAGATAATGTCACTATCACGCCTAAAACTTTTCTTTTCAATATCTGGCTCCCATTCCTATAAGCTATGTTAACTTACTAACTTGTTAACTTGGTGATTTTAAAATATTTACAATTAATCTGGGAACTGAACCTTGGATTACTCAACTAGGAAGCTGATACACAAACCACTAATCTACCGCTGCCCCTGTTAAAGGTAATAACAATACCTATTTTCCCTTTCTCCCACTACCCCCTATTTTTTTAATTTTTGTCCTGTCTTTAATCCAGCAGAGTTTAGTCTCCCACCTCCTGGCCATCATGTACACCTGTGTCAGTATGACATTCTTACCTGTACCTGTTAGAAGTTCATACCACCACAGCAAATAAAGTTGTGTGTCTTGTTGTAACATACCTCCACAAAAAATAAAGTTGTGTATCTTGTAACACACTGGAGTTTCCTCGACTTATTCTCCACTACTGACATTGATTTCTGCCAGACTAAAGAATAACTACAAAAAACTTTTGTCATTTTGTTGTTGTGATGACATTTTATCTAATTGTATTGCGTGATACCTTGGTTGCTGGTGTGCCTCTCGGCCTGGCATCGCCTACTTCAGAACCTGTGCTTGCTTAGAGAGAAAATGGTTATAACTTGTAATAAGCGAACAACAAAACAGCCCCATATGCTCAATGATGAAACCAGCAAAAACAAGTTGCTGTAAGACGTGTAACAGCTAACTTTAGTAAGCAAGCAAACCTGCTGGTATGAAGAAGTGAAGCAACTGTGTCAGAGAGGACCTGGACTTAGAACAGTCTGGTGTGAGAGATGACCTGGACTGTGTGAGAGATGACCTGGACTGTGTGAGAGATGACCTGGACTGTGTGAGAGATGACCTGGACTGTGTGAGAGATGACCTGGACTGTGTGAGAGATGACCTGGACTGTGTGAGAGATGACCTGGACTGAGAACAGTCTAGTGTGAGAGATGACCTGGACTGTGTGAGAGATGACCTGGACTGTGTGAGAGATGACCTGGACTGTGTGAGAGATCACCTGGACTGTGTGAGAGATGACCTGGACTGTGTGAGAGATCACCTGGACTGAGAACAGTCTAGTGTGAGAGATGACCTGGACTGTGTGAGAGATGACCTGGACTGTGTGAGAGATCACCTGGACTGAGAACAGTCTAGTGTGAGAGATGACCTGGACTGTGTGAGAGATCACCTGGACTGAGAACAGTCTAGTGTGAGAGATCACCTGGACTGTGTGAGAGATGACCTGGACTGTGTGAGAGATCACCTGGACTGAGAACAGTCTAGTGTGAGAGATGACCTGGACTGTGTGAGAGATGACCTGGACTGTGTGAGAGATCACCTGGACTGAGAACAGTCTAGTGTGAGAGATGACCTGGACTGCGAACGGTCTAGTGTGAGAGATGACCTGGACTGCGGTCTAGTGTGAGAGATGACCTGGACTGCGAACGGTCTAGTGTGAGAGATGACCTGGACTGCGGTCTAGTGTGAGAGATGACCTGGACTGCGAACGGTCTAGTGTGAGAGATGACCTGGACTGCGGTCTAGTGTGAGAGATGACCTGGACTGCGGTCTAGTGTGAGAGATGACCTGGACTGCGAACGGTCTAGTGTGAGAGATGACCTGGACTGCGGTCTAGTGTGAGAGATGACCTGGACTGCGAACGGTCTAGTGTGAGAGATGACCTGGACTGCGGTCTAGTGTGAGAGATGACCTGGACTGCGGACTAGTGTGAGAGATGACCTGGACTGCGGTCTAGTGTGAGAGATGACCTGGACTGCGGACTAGTGTGAGAGATGACCTGGACTGCGAACGGTCTAGTGTGAGAGATGACCTGGACTGCGGTCTAGTGTGAGAGATGACCTGGACTGCGGACTAGTGTGAGAGATGACCTGGACTGCGGTCTAGTGTGAGAGATGACCTGGACTGAGAACAGTCTAGTGTGAGAGATGACCTGGACTGCGGTCTAGTGTGAGAGATGACCTGGACTGCGGTCTAGTGTGAGAGATGACCTGGACTGCGGTCTAGTGTGAGAGATGACCTGGACTGAGAACAGTGTGAGACACAGACTTCAGATATATTATGACCTACAGACTGTATTATTCATCTTATCTGAACTGACTTTGTCTGTTTTCTTTTCAATGGAAGCAAGAAATATACACAAAGCGACCAATACAAACTTGATAATTCTGGACACCCAAGATGCTGTCTTTATTCTGTAACCTTACGGATCCCATAGGAGACTGGAAATGCTGGCGACATTACGTTACCAGTAGTCTGTGTCTCCAGTCATCTCTGTTGCTATGCCCCAATTCATCAGTACAGAATCACACAAAGTTAAGCTTACATGGCGTACAATTCCTGCCACAGCTAGGAATACGTCACAGTCTAAAGGTCAAATTCCTTTACACATTACGATTGTAAGAAGGAGAATGCGATGATTTATTCACCAAAAGTCTAGAATGAATTATGTTGATTTTCAACACCATATTTTATTATCAAATGTAGTACTGCGTTACATGTTTCGTGAACATCAAGGAAAGTAGTAGCTACAAGTTTAGTTGTTGTTATGTTGTACAAATTTTCGTTTATTTATTGAATAACACAAAAACAATATTTGTCAGGGGTGCCACATGTTGGCATGGAACATAATTATGTTGTATGTCAGCCTAGGTTCTAGTCTTTAATGGATGGACATTGTATAGCTATGGCCAGGTAGAAGTGAAGTTTGCTCATTGTCTGGACCTTTATAAAAACTGAACATACCTTCTTTTATGAAACTTAATTATGTAACAAGACTGTTGATGTAACTTCAGAAGTGGAAGAAAGTTTGCCTTAATGTTTGTTTTGAAATTCATTCATGATTTTTTTTAAAAAGAAAATAAATTGATAAAGCTTGATAGATTTAGTATCATTTGTTTGTTTGTTATTTCAGCAGGCAGACAGCACTATGGAACTATACCGTGTGGATTATGATGTATTCAAGTTGTCCCCTCTTGTTGGAGTTCTTCAGCCAGATGAGACACAAAAAGTAAGATATTAATTTACATGACAAATCTATTCTTTCAAATTTGATTGGTTAAATAGAGTTTACAGCACTTCAGACAGAAAGACTCAACTGGGTAATGTTGTTGACAATACTTCAGGAAAATAAATTTGATTGGGTAATACTTATCCTATCCTCGGGGTTGTGAGCTTTCACTTTCTACCCTGTCCTAGGTGGTGTTAGGTGCATGTCTACTTCAGCTGTGTTGTGTCTGTATAAAGGGTGTTATTGATGGAAGGGTTGGGCTTATTTTTACTGGAGCTTGCTTTGAAACCCAGGGGTCTAATCCAACAAAGTAGGGCCTAGAACCAAGAATACCATTTTCAACTAGTATAATGCTGCTTTGTCTTGGATCTTCCCAGACTCCCATCTATAGGTAGTGGATCTGAGGTGTGCTTCATCACCTTCTATTCCCCGCCACCTACAGTCTGCCGACACACAAGATGTGCGTCATGTCTGCCAAATGTGGAAAGATATGTAGGATCGTCATGTCCTGAATTGTATGTTTTCACCTCAGGTTTCTCCAGGTGGTTTCTGGGTATCAGTTTGACACATAGCATTAAACTGATAAGATCTTGACTGTCCGTGTCACAGGTTCTATGATTGAGTGCAATGCCACAAGTTGGATGGCCCTCTACTCCAGGAGGGATTACGACATAAAAACAACAGGACATTACGACATAAAAACATATATCTGTAAAGATAGAATACTGGTGAGGTTTTCACACACAAAAACCCCTCACTATACAGTCATATCATCTTCTAGAAATATATTGCTGCATGGTGGTTACTAGTGGTTGCCACTCAAATTTCCATATGCTGGAAGGCCTGGCCAGTCTTAGTTTCCAGCTTCTGGTAGCTGGACTAAGCCCCATCTCCATGATAAGAAGCTGGCCTCGATGGGGTAATAGAGCTGTCAACACTTAAAACTGACAAACTTGATTGGCTAATAAAGTTGACAACACTTCAGGCAAACAAACTTGATTGGGTAATAGAGTTGAGAACACCTTAGGTAACACCCCATATATATTCATTCACCCATTCATACGCCCAATTATAACCATAATGGGATCATGACCATGGTTGAAAAGGTTGTGCCTCATGACAGTAAGATTTTAATCCAATAACCATCACCACTAGGAAATCATAGCTGTTATCAGTTTATGTGATAACCTTTCCTTCCCTACAGGTGATGATAGTGTTCTTCCCTCGTTGCAAGGGTTCATACAACCAAGCCTGGTGTATACAGGATATTACAGATAGACAAGGCCCGTCACTCAGATTTTCAATATATGCCAAGGTAGTATAGTCCAGATTTTTTTTTCTTTTACGGTTGATGATTATGTTCCTGACATGTGACTATAGACGTGCGTTTATTTGTTACCGAGAACATAAGACCAATGTGTTTGTGCATGTTAGAATTAATATAGTAGCAGGTCAACCTCTACGACCATGGCAGGTTATTGGTTTTATTATTATTATTATGTTCCTGTCAGAAATTTCACTCTGCCGTAACCAGATTTGTTGGTATCAGTTAGCAATTGGAGAGTTCTTTAAAATAAATGTGGGAGTTCGGCAAGGATGCAAAATGTCTCCAGTACTTTTCAACATATACCTAGAGCACATCATACAGGAGACACAACATGATTACAACACGTCTATATCGATCGGAGGTCGCACTATTTGCAACTTGCGTTTCACTGATGATATTGATCTTATGGCTGGGTCAGACCAAGAATTACAAGAGTTAACAACAATGTTGGGAAAAGTTACCAGCAAGTACGGAATGGAAATCAACACAGAACAGACCAACATCATGATGGATGTATATAAGTTTGAGGAGATGAATACTTTCAAATACCTCAAATCAAGCATATGCTGCAATGAAAAATGTAAAGCAGAACTAAAAATAAGGCTGGGGATGGCTTTAGCGTCTATGTCAAGGCTAAAGGTGATTTGGAAAAGCAACATCAGTGTTGGAGTAAAAGTCAAACTGTATACGTCGCTGGTGCTTTCTGTTGTGCTGTATCGTTGTGAGAGTTGGACACTGCAGACATGGACAGACAATTACAGGCTTTCAAGTACAAATGCTACAGAAAAATTCTACAAATTTCCTATAGAGAACATAAGACAAATTTGTACGTAAGAAGTGAAATAGAGATGTATACAGGCGTACAAGAACCATTGCTTTCATTAGTGAAACAACAAAAACTAACATGGTTTGGATATGTATGCAGACACGATTCTTTGTCAAAAACAATACTGCAAGGAACCCTCGAAAGAGGGGGGGGGCAGAGGAGGACAAATAAAAACATGGACAGACAACATCAAGAAATGGACAGGACAAGATTTTTTCTCACTCATCCGCATCGTTGAAGATAGAAATCGCTGGAGGATTCTGTGCTGAAGCATCCAATGTGGTACCCCTACGACCTTGACGGGTTACGAGTTTATAGATAGATATTGAACAGATATGCAGGATCAAGTTTCAGCATTTTCTATCAGGACAGGGTAGCACAAGGTGGTATATGCACTTGTAATGAGGTAACTCATACAATTAATGAACAGAGCATGTGAGGAAGACCAGTAGGCACAAGCTGCAGGGAAACAAACATGGACAGGACATTGACAAGCAGGCACAAGCTGCAGGGAAACAAACATGGACAAGACAATGACAAGCAGGCACAAGCTGCAGGGAAACAAACATGGACAGGACAACAATAAGCAGGCACAAGCTGCAGGGAAACAAACATGGACAAGACAATGACAAGCAGGCACAAGCTGCAGGGAAACAAACATGGACAGGACAACAATAAGCAGGCACAAGCTGCAGGGAAACAAACATGGACAAGACAATGACAAGCAGGCACAAGCTGCAGGGAAACATACATGGACAAGACAATGACAAGTAGGCACAAGCTGCAGGGAAACATACATGGACAAGACAATGACATGTAGGAACAAGCTGCAGGGAAATATACATGGACAAGACAATGACAAGTAGGCACAAGCTGCAGGGAAATATACATGGACAGGACAAACTCAACTCTTAGTGTTCTTCTAATTTGTGATGTGTCCTTTACAGAATGTTTCCCTCACTGCCACTGTGTAAGCTTTTTGGTTTGTGTAAGTTGCCCTGCTTTTTCAAGTGCCATATTCATGTCTTCAATATCCTGTGTGTATTGATGCTTTTTGTGGAGAGAGGAACAAAAATTACCCAGACAATTGAAGTCAGAAGTGTCAGGATAAAGGTGTGAATATTGCATCCAAGCTGTAATGCTAGGACACTACACACTGAGTTCTCCAAACTACATCCTGCTAATATGTAGGAGTTTGAGAATGAATGTAGAAGACAGTGATTTTGTATGGGAAAGAATTTCCTGACAAGAAGTTATTCGTCATATTGGAGATTGATGACTTGTGTCTCATACTTTCTTTTATCATGGCAGTATCTGACACTGCTTTTATTTATTAGGGGTGATATCTTCATTTTTTTTATTATCGATGTTGGATGTGTTGAGCCATTGGTGCAAATAAAACTGGCACAATGCATCTCCATTCTCTGGGCTACTTTCTACTGGGGACCTAGGAGGATCATTGTCCTGCTACAAGAGACATCCTGTGAAAGTTTCAAAATGAATGCTAAACACAAAAATATTCATCATCACTTAGATTTGTGATATGTAAATTGTCTTTGTATGCAGTTTCTTCTGCTTTCATTCTCAAACTCCTGCAGATTAGCAGAATGTGGTCCAGAGATTGGGATATGTTGTCATTGTTTACAGCTTTGTTGCGATATCTGAGCCTTTTGGCCTGACACATCAGTCTTCTGAGTCATGCTGACCCTATATGCGATGGGACAGCCTATTGCTATCTCTCCTCCTTCCCCACCCCCAATATTGTCTATTTTGGCTAAATGTTGCTTAGGTATGTGTATTTGAATTTATAAAATCATAAATTATTCAGTTTTACCATAACTTCAACTTCTGACATTCTCTCATGTAGGCATATCCAAGTTTATCACATGACAGATGTCCTCCTGAACAGGGCATTGTCCCACAAGGACTGATTCCAACAAGCATCTCAAAATCAAGAAGCAATCACTTCCTCGGCCAGTATCATGACCAGAACACAGATCCACTCACAAATGTCAGAGGGTCCTCTCCGATTTCTCATATACCACAGCCAGTTGTCACAGGCGCATACAACCTGAATGTGAATTCTGGCCCATCCATCCCAAGCACAACGCTAAATCCTGGTGCATGCTGGAGTCATGTACCCCAATCTGATAACGATGTGTCTGGTGAAAGTCAGAGAACTTTGAGCAATTTATCTGATCACCAAAACATTTCTAGTGAAACGAATTTATCTCAAAATACAATTAGAAAAGCTGAGACATCTTTAGCATCTGTTCGGTCTTCCGTACCCTTGAAGGATGATGGAAACTCTTTAAGGTACTTTGACATGAAAGAAATTTTGCACAAGTGAAAAAATTTGGTTGAAACAATGTCTGAATGTCAGATGAGAAATCAAGATGTATTGAATCATGGTTAATTTTTTGGTAATGAAAGTGAATATGCATAGTAGTAAAGTGTTTGTTCATAGTAGTAAATGGTTTTGTACATTGTTTGTTTCATGTGGTTTTAGGTATTCATTTATTGAAATGGTATTGAGATCTGGTTTAATGAAGTAATCTATTGAAGCTCATTGATGTCTGCTTACTGGACCATTGATGTCTGCTTACTTAATGTCATTGATGTCTGCTTACTGGACCATTGATGTCTGCTTACTTAATGTCATTGATGTCTGCTTACTGGACCATTGATGTCTGCTTACTTAATGTCATTGATGTCTGCTTACTGAATCTCATTGATGTCTGCTTACTTAATGTCATTGATGTCTGCTTACTTAATGTCATTGATGTCTGCTTACTGAATCTCATTGATGTCTGCTTACTTAATGTCATTGATGTCTG
This sequence comes from Meghimatium bilineatum, assembly GCA_034231615.1. NCBI lineage: Eukaryota > Metazoa > Mollusca > Gastropoda > Stylommatophora > Philomycidae > Meghimatium > Meghimatium bilineatum. The sequence continues at coordinate 49,440,324 of CM067308.1, forward strand.
CTTACTGAATCTCATTGATGTCTGCTTACTGAATCTCATTGATGTCTGCTTACTGAATCTCATTGATGTCTGCTTAATTAATGTCATTGATGTCTGCTTACTGAATCTCATTGATGTCTGCTTACTTAATGTCATTGATGTCTGCTTACTTAATGTCATTGATGTCTGCTTACTTAATGTCATTGATGTCTGCTTACTTAATGTCATTGATGTCTGCTTGCTGAATCTCATTGATGTCTGCTTACTTAATCTCATTGATGTCTGCTTACTTAATGTCATTGATGCCTGCTTACTTAATCTCATTGATGTCTGTTACTGAATCTCATTGATGTCTGCTTACTTAATGTCATTGATGTCTGCTTACTGAATCTCATTGATGTCTGTTACTGAATCTCATTGATGTCTGCTTACTGAATCTCATTGATGTCTGTTACTGAACCATTGATGTCTGATTACTTAATCTCATTGATGTCTGATTACTGAATTCCGCCAAAGATGGATGCGTTGGGCCATTGGCGCAAATAAAATGGTGGCAATACATTCCATTCTCTGGACTACATCCTGCTGGAGATCTAGTAGTCCTGCTACAAGAAAAATCCAGTGGGAGTTTGCGAATGAATGCTGAAGAAAAAGAAGATTACTGAATCGCATTGATGTCTGCTTACTTAACACTTTCCTGCCAATTTCGATGCTAGTCTAATTTCCGTTACAGAACCTTGCTGACCAAGTTCGACACTAGTTGAATGTGCTATGATAGATCAGAAAAATGGGAATACCCATTGCAATAATAGTGCTAAAAATTGTGTTTCCAGGAAATTATATTCTGTAAAAATGGTGGCATGTCGGGAATACCAATATAGACCTAGTATGTGAGTTTTTATCAAGAAATATCTGAGATTTCGAAGGAAATATTGTATGATATATATAGAAATTAATGTAAATCTAGACCTAGCATTACGATAAGTAGCATTTGGCACTTGAAATAACTCTGGAGTTTTCAAATTCATTCAGAAAGTGCAAACAGTCTAGAAAGTCAACACATAGAAAGTTTCAAGGCTTTCTTGCGCTAGATCGATTTTATGCGAATTTTTAAAGACGGCGATGTCAATGTATAAAATTTTGCGTGCACCCTCGGTAATGGTGGACAAGTACGCTCTGGATTGCTGGTCAGCAAAGTGTTAATCTCATTGATGTCTGCTTACTTAATCTCTTTTATGTCTGATTACTGAATCTCATTGATGTATGATTATTGAATCTCATTGATGTATGATTACTGAATCTCATTGATGTCTGCTTACTTAATCTCATTGATGTCTGCTTACTGAATCTCTTATGTCTGATTACTTAATCTCATTGATGTCTGGTTACTGAATCTCTTATGTCTGATTACTTAATCTCTTTTATGTCTGATTACTTAATCTCATTGATGTCTGGTTACTGAATCTCTTATGTCTGATTACTTAATCTCTTTTATGTCTGATTACTTAATCTCATTGATGTCTGGTTACTGAATCTCTTATGTCTGATTACTTAATCTCATTGATGTCTGCTTACTTAATCTCTTTTATGTCTCATAATGTTTTCCTACAGAAATGAACCAGGAAACATGAAATACCTTCACCTTGTGCATGATACCATAAAATTTCCTAAACTTCATCCTGGAGAGAGCTCAGTTCTAAAGATTTACCTGAAAAACCCAGATAATGACGATACACAGGTATAATATTTTTTTTATATATATAAATGTAAATAAAAATTATCTCTTATGGTGAGATACACTTCATTCAACAGCAGACGTCTGCACAATTTTTTTTTGGCCGAGCGTATAACCATAAAAATAGTGGAAGTTTTGGTTTGCCGAATCATATTTCCCAAAGTTATTAATAGGTATTTCTTACTCGTTCTCCAGTCAAGAGTCAGATGCTGATAGAAATTTCTTCAATGAACTGTACTATGGTATCAGCACTGTGACATGACCGTAGAGCTTGTTCATCCTACCTGTTTTGGGTGTTTTCTTCTTGTGCTGTGTGCAGTTCCATAAAATATATTCTGTTTTCTGCAGGTTGTCCAGAGGGTTGCATATATATCGGTGTCTCCAAATCTCCTATGTTATTGGAGATAGTATTCTCCTGTATTATGCTGTATGAGTCTGTAGCATGTTCACAATTTAAAAAAAAATAATTTTATTCCAAGATTGTGAGTGGTATCATTGTTTTGACTTGCATAGGTGAGTTGAGTGTCCATGTAGCTTTTGTATGATGGACTTCACTTCTGGAAATAATACTACTGTGCCCTCTATATGTTGCTGGCAGTTACTTCAAGTTTTGTTTAGCTGATCTGCTATCTCATTTCTCTTGATTTGTGAATGACCTGGAATCCATTGAAGGGCTACATCTTTAGTTTGGTTGTTTATTTGAGATAGAAGCGATTCTACGGCATCAGATGGAATTTGTTTAGGTTGTGATGGGATTGCAATGCAAATTTGGCATTGGTCAGGATCATTATTCAGGCTTCCTCCGTGTAGGTTGATTTCAGCATCAAAAGAATTCCTTCTTTGATTACCTCACACACTGCTTTGATTGTCTCACACACTGCTTTGATTGTCTCACACACTGCTTTGATTGATTCACACACTGCTTTGATTGTCTCACACACTGCTTTGATTGTCTCACACACTGCTTTGATTGATTCACACACTGCGTAGAAAGAACATCAGTGGCTTTTTATTTCTCGAGTTTGCCTCCATTGCTTTCTATATAGACGAGGCATCAAAATTTCTCACTGCTTCCTCTTGAGCCATCTATATACATTCTAGTTAATAGACATATATGTAGGATTTGGGTGAAACTATTAATACTCACAGCATGGTTCTGATTAAAGTAACATTTGTTGTACAGCATTCTTCTCTATTTACATTTGTTCTAAAATTCCTGCTGATTAGCAGGATATTGTCGAGAGAACAGAATGTGTAACAGCTTGGTCTTGAAAGACAAAATATTTATGTAGTAGGAGAAATTCGCTGTATATAGTATAAATAGCAAAGAATAGGTTTTCACAGGTCAGACTGCCTCATTGTGAGTTAGGCTACTCACATATCGTCGGCCATTAAAAAGGTATGGAATAGCCTCATGCAGTGACGTGCAATTGTTACTGTCAAATGGTCAAAAAGCAGCCCCTGAAAATTGGAATCTTCATTCAGCTGTTAGGTCCGTTAAGTTCCTGTGGGCCATAATTCAAATCACAACAAGTACTGAATTTTCCTCTGTTATAAACGTTTTAAATCCAACAAGACTTTAATTTCCACAGTTTATAATGATTAATTAATATTGGAAGCAGATGTGGTTTCATGTTAGGTCATTCGTCCACTGACCAGCAGACCCGGGTTTCAAATCCACTAGTTATTCATGGTTTGAAGTAAACAATTACTCCAGTGGTTCACCCAGCCACCAGGAAATAGGGGACTAGGGCTCATGCTTTGGGAAGCTCTAGGAATGACAACATAGCTACTGAGAAAGTGCAGTAGGCGGCGCAAGTCATGTGGTTTCTGGTCAACCACTGACTAGGCAGCTGAGCACTTATGTTTCTGGTCAACCACTGACTAGGCAGCTGAGCACTAATGGAAAACTGTGCTCTGACTCATAACTTGTAATACCTTTACAATGCAGTAACAGGTAAAATAAAAAGATAATTCAAACTGGTATCCTACGTTATGACGTCTGAAACTCAAATGTAAAGCATTCAATATTTTAGACCAAGTATTTTGTATATGTAACAGAATGAAGAATTACTACTTGTTTACATTTCATTTTTCTGTACTACAGGTTGTCGTTGAATATAAGCCACAACCTCCATTCTTGATCAAACATTTCAACTTCAAAGTCAGGTATGTTTATGAAAACTTTGTTGCAAAAAATACACAAAATGTTTCATGCAATGAGATATCCTCAAATAATGTTGTAGATGTTCTGTAAAAAAATTGTTTATATTCCCCAAGAATTGGCCTACCATAGTTGTAAAATCTGGCAAACTTCCACAGAAATTGTGGAAATATAGTTAAATTAATTTGTATCTATTTCCTTGCTGTTATTTTTAAATAGATCATGGACAAAGCTTACTTGAGAAACTTGGAAACGGGATAAGAAGTTTTGCTAATCACTTGTAACACACGATAACACTAAAAAATTGAAGATTTAACTAAAGGGCCTTTATCAAGAATGCTGCATTGATGTTCACATCATAATCATCAGAAGGGATAAATCCCAGATGAGTGTGAATGATTTAAAAACTAAAGGGATAGAGATGGAACAAAACCAAATTTATTTCTTTTTATAATAAAAGATTGGCACCACAGCAGCTTAAGAATGTTTTTCTATAGGAATCCGAGCACTTTATAAGCGCTGGAGGACTTGTATCAAGTGCATTGGTGACTATGTTAAAAAATGATACCATTGTGTTTTACATTCTCAGAATATATTTTCATTTGAAGACCCTTGTAAGTTCAAGACATTTGTGCACACATATTTTTCTGTGTTTCTACAGCGCTGAATACCGTGCTTACGGGGGCCACGTAACGCAGTAGTTAGCGCACTGGCTTCTCATATGAGTGGTCCTAGGTTCATTCCCCAGTTGAGGCGGAAATGTTTCTCAGATCGCAACGGCCCCCAGGTATAAGTTTAGGCCCCGGCCTTAAATGGGTACCGGATTAATCCGGGAAGTAAAGACTGCGAGGGAGAGGAGATGGCTACCGCCCTCATTTGCAGAGCCTCTGAAATGTAAGATCGCTAACATCTCACACCCCTACGGCATTAATAAATGATATGGGTTACTTTACTTTTTACTGTGCTTATGGCAGAAACTAGAGCTCACCAGTTCGAGCTACTCCGTGTAATTCTTGCATGTGGTTGAGACCCATAGTCCTCAAGCATCATAGTATCTTTGATGGTTGTTCTCGAAGAGTCTCGTTAGTGGTCTTTTTCTTTTGCCATCTGGTACCCATTTTAATGCTTGTAGTGACAGTCTGTTTTCATTTATTTTAAGTACATGTACGATATAAGACCATCGTTTTCTTCTTATTGTTGTAGTAACATATTGCTGTTTGGTGTCTTCTCTTATTTGCTTGTCTGACTTGAATTCTTCCCACTTGAGATGTGATACTGTCGTGTGTAATTCTTGTATTTTGTTGAGACCCATAGTCATACCTTCTTTGATGGTCGCTCTACAGTTTTTTTTAGTTACCCTCACTTTCTTTAGACATCTGGTACACATTTTCTTTCATACACACCATTAAATGGTGGAATCCCTCTATAGCGCATTCTTTTATAACAAATTTCCCTAAATAACAAATTTTTTCAAAATACCCAATTATATTTATTGTATATATTTTGTACTGTATATAACAAATTTCTGTTATTACATACATATTTTGTCAGTCCAGACCAAGTTGTTATAATGAGATTCCACTGCAATTTTGTTTGTTTTTTATTCAGGAAAAACAAGATGGTGATGTTTCCAGTGACTTTAAAGCCAAGACATGTTGCAAAGTTCATAGACAAGGTGATATTCAGAGACCAACATACTGGTAATACTTTGACTGCAGTCCTGGAGGCTGAATGTGTCGACAAACAGATTGCCAAATAGGATCACTTGATTTTCTCTTCTTGTTTATAATTTAATATTTTCTTATGTAACAATTAAAAGTTGGCAACATTGGAAAAAAAATTTTTTGTATATTGTCTAGCCCCAGGTCTATGCCGTTAAGCATAGAGGTGGGAGATTTAAATCACCTCTGTTGTGCTATATCGATGTTTGTTTAAAAATGTCATTGATGTTATCTATTTATTTCTTTCATGGTATTCCTCTGGCTCTATAACATGTTCCCCTTTGTTCACTGGGAACGTTCTTATATCTCAAGCTTTAAACATCAGATATATATATATATATTCCTATTGTGTGGGTTGGTCTGTGGCATTCTGATTGCCCTGTGGTGCTCCTGTTGGCTGATTTTCTTCATCTACAGTACCTGTACTTGCTAGGGCAGCCTGTATTCTTGCTCGTTTTTGTGAGGGCCTGGCATGTCTTAGTTTTCAGACTCTGTTGGATGAACCAAGTCCCCATCTCTGCGAGTAACGTTGAACCAAGTCCCCATCTCTGCATGTGTGTAACCTTGAACTAAGCCCCCATCTCTGTGAGTGTAACCTTGAACTAAGGCCCCCCCCCCCCCTTCATCATAGGATGTTTGTGTATATATGTATAAATAAACTGACATGTTGGGTTGAATTTGTGTATATACATACATATATATTGGCTACTTAATGTGTATATACATAGTGCCTACTTAATTTCACAATGATATTTCTTCTGTTTGCTCTCCAAATTCCTACCTGTTAACAAATGTAATCTAGAGGACAGAATATATTACATTGTGGTCCACATTTGTGAATACTAGCGTGCTTTCATTCTTCACTTCATTTTCTTTGGCCAGAACAGCCTTTTGTTTGTCCGTCACATGATTATGATGACCATTTGTTACATACACTTTGAAAGTCAGAACTATATCCTTGACTGTGGGTCTGTAGATGGCTAATAAGTCCTATTCTGACCGCAAATGTCCTTAGACAGTTTAAGCATTGGATGACCACTGTAGATAGCTTTTGGTCTACCACTGACTCTCTAGCTACTTTCCACTGTTGAGTTGCTGCACTTCTCATTTCACAATATGCTGTGACTTTTTTTACTTTAGAGCTCTATGTAGCTATTTTTTGTGAAAGTTCTTCCCATATATCTTGGTCTATTTCAAAGACTTTCAGTGAAGTCTTTAACAACAGGTCCTTGTAACCTTTTGTACAGGTTTACAACATGGAGTTGGGGTATAAATTTTTTAGTTCTGGTTTTCTAATCCTGATGTTAGCAATCAGTGACGAGTCCTCTGACCACTATATCCCATACTTTGCATCTTGATTTGCAGCTGACCACTTGATCCCATCATATTTCAACGAGAAACTTCATCATTTTCTGTTCTGTGCTGACTCCAACACAGTTGCAACTCACAGACATGACACTGTTTGTGTGTGTCATCCAATATTATCACTGCGGGTGTGAAATTGAGGGCGAGTGCCGGGCATGTTCATCAGGACTTACAATCATATGTCCATGCTACTTTCATTTATTTCTTTTCAGGATTCCATTCATTATATCTTGACTGCTGGCCTAAAGAATTCTATTGCTAGTTAAATGTTAATGTCTGGTTTGCAGAAAAACTTTATTTATTACGAAGTTGCTTCATATCTGTCTATTGTCTTTTCTCTGCTTTTGCTGAGAAACCCATAGGATTTAATATCGATCTGTTTTATAGCATTTTTAGTCACTTAATATGCAGTAGTATTGTGATGTCACAGAACGTTGGTAACTCCTTCATTCCACCTTTTTCTTGGTGTTTCCATTCTCATGTTGTATGCCCTTGCTGCTGGCCAGTTAAGTGGCCAAACAATAAAAACCTTCACTATTGTTTTAAAACCTATGCTTCAAATCAAAACTAAAATTGTTTTTAGGTAAATATATTCTGAAAAAGTAAACCCAAATGTATTTGATGCAAATCCTCCAATGTCTGAAAAAGTAAACCCAACTGCATCATTTTTCGACAGTCACCATATTATTCGGTACAAATCCTCCAGTGTCAGAAAAAGTATACCATCATTTTTAACAGTCACCATTGCATTTGGTATAAATCCTCCAGTGTCAGAAAAACTGCTTGGATTCCAGTAGAAAAAATTGTCTTGGTCGTGTGTTTGATCACTCGTGCACCACCTGTTGTACTTCATCAGACTTTTTTTGGCATCTGTTCTCAAAGTCCCACTGGATATCTCATATTACAGGATGTTCCTACTAGATTTCCAGCAGGATGTAGTCAAAGGAATGAAAATGCATTGTCACCATATTTTTTTACATCAGTGACCTGAAACATCCAAATTCAGCAGTTATCTGACTTGAAAGTCAAGTAAAATTGCTGTGGCACCTACCTTGCAGACTGTGGTCTATAGCAATCAGTGATGAACCTTGACTGATGTCTAGATGTATGACAATGTCACAGTCAATCAGTGCTTTTCCTGTACAAGGTGTTCATTAACTGCAATTGACTCAAGTTACTTCTCGGTGTGCCTGACTGTCATGAACAGTCTGTCATAGAACTCATGCTAGATTGACAATAATGCATCACAATACTGGAACTCCACATTCACTGATTTAAAAACAAACTGATGCAGCTTCCCTTCGGTGTATGTTAATAGCGAGCAGGCATCATCAAACTGCCATTATATCATCATGGTGTTCATCTGCACTAAGATGGCACATGCAGGACACCCTTGACAACTGTTACAGTATTGACAGGCTACAAGACAATATGAGCTGTAGTAGCTCAGTGATTAATGAACTAACTTCCTGTTCGGATGATCCAAGGTTTAATTTCCAGTTCAACTGAAAAAATTAATAATTCACCAATAGCTCCTAGCTTGAACCAGCCTAAGGAAATGGGTACCAGATTGTCTGGGGAAAGTAAAGGAGGCAGGCTTGTTGCTGACCATATGATCCCTTGTATACCGTTGACCAATGAAAAATATAATCCTAACATTGCATTCCTAACACTATATATTTTTTGCAATATGACTCAACGGTGTGGAAAATGGAAAACTTTCCTTTTTTTTTACAAGTCAATGTCATAGTTATTCTAATTTCTTTTGCAGTTTTACGGTTTTCAATTTAAGGCTTTTTTCTTTGTTGAAAATCTCAGCATCGAAAACTTAAAACAAAAATACTCAGGAGAAACATTTGTAGAGGTCCATGAGGGCAGTGACATGATACAAGGTGATGATTACACTCATGTTATGATATGATGTTATTTATATAATTTGTCCTGCATTTATCCTCAAACTCCCACTGGATCTTTCTTACAGGACAATGGTCCTACTATATTTCCAGCAGGTTGTAGTTCAAAGAACGGAAATGCGTTGTGTAGCAGTTTTATTTGCGCCAATAGCTCGACACATTCGTCGTTGTTTCCAAGACACATAGTATAGAACTGTTTCTTGGATACCTAACATCTGATATCAAAATGTGTCCATTGGATACTTAACACCTGATATCAAACTATGTACCCAACACCTGATATCAAACTGTTCCCTGGATTTCTTCTTCTTCAGCATTCATTCCCAAATTCCCGGGGGATCTCTCGTGTAGCAGGACAATGGTCCTACTAGCCATCCAGCAAAATGCAGTCCAGAGAATGGAAATGCGTTGTTACCGCTTTATTTGCACCAATGGTCAGACACATCCGTCCTTGGCGGAGCCCTGGATACATAACACCTGATATCACATTGTTCCTTGGATATCTAATCATAATGCATGATACCAAACTATGTTCCTTGGATAACTAACACCTGATATCAATGTTCCCTGGATATCTAACGCCTGATGTCAATGTTCCTTGGATACCTAACACCTGACATCAATGTTCCCTGGATACCTAACACCTGATATCAAACTGTTATGTGAATATTCTTTACTTTGTACATATAAACAAACTATATGTTTCTTATTGTGATGCCGTGTATCAAAATATGTACTTAGGATATCTTAATACAGCATATTATTTATATATGTACTTAGGATATCTTAATACAGCATATTATTTATATATGTACTTGGAATGGGATGGAGATGTCTCAATCCACAATTATATTTATTCTTTATTATTTGTACTGTATATAGAAAATTTCTGTTGTTACATACATATTTTTCAGTGCATTGAGTACAGAGTGATTCAGCGATAGCAGAAGTTGCGACTTTTTAATTTCCAAATTTAAAAAGGTTGGAATGAATCATGTGATGAGGCCACTGATTCCTGTAATGAACCATATGTTCCTTGGACATTCTAGTGCCTTATAAAAATGTGTTCCTTGGATATTCTAGTGCCTTATCAAAAAAATATGTTCCTTGGATATACTAGCACAAAGGGTTGGGTTGAGTATTTAGCTGTTACCCTAATTTAAAACCAATTCAAATCACGTTAAGTTCGGTCACATGGCAGCAACCTGCCACCGGGGATGACAGAGAACTTTATGTACTAAGCCGCAGCAACTGTTGGATGGGGTGACCCTTCCTTGCTGTATTTACCTTCCCTAACTCGTATGTCAGGTACCAATTTACAGTTGGGTGTCGACTGGAAGGGATGGTTATGCCAGATGAGAAATCACAACATGGATTGTTTTTTTGTGTGTGTCCAGGCACAATTTCACAACTGACATACTGTAAACTGGTGATAGTAAGCAAGCTCACTATCAATTAGGATACAGCTCCTCTCAAGTCACATGACCAAACCAAAAAAATCAACTCATTTGTGTGTTCATAAGCAATAATGAACATGAGCACACAATTTTTGCCAGATATCTTTCAATAAACTCACATTAGTACCAGCATTTCTTCATCTGTGTTCATTCTCTAACTACTAGCAGGATGTTGCTCAAACAATTAGCAGGATGTAATCAGAACAGAATGAGCTGTCATGGTTTACATCTTGGCTGCGAATTTCAATCTGGCTTCTGGGTCACTTGACCATCTATGGGATGGGACAGCCAACTCCACCCCACCTCCAAAAACCTCTTTAGGGTGTACATGGCAGGTAATGGTGTCACTATTATATGCCCCCCTTTCGTGCCCTGGCAACACATGGACAGTTTATCTATTCAATATAACATTTCTTGATTTGGAACCAGAATCATGTCACTGGGGGCATTTCCAAAGACTTGTTTGTGCCATTCCGTTAGGTATTTAAGAGCATATAAGTTCGGTGTTCCAATCAGTTGTTAACAACTTAGATTTCTCTTTATCATTTGAAGGTGCATTGTGCTGCTGGTCTACAACATTGCTGCAATATCTGTGCTGTTCGGTTCAACACTTCTATTTTAATGCAAAGTTTGAGCGATCTAGAAGCTTCATATTCAATATCATGTTTATTTTCTGCATTCATTCTAAAACTCTTGCAGATTAGTAGAATGTAATCTGGAGAACGGAATGTGATGTGCCATGGTTTACAGCTTAGCTGTGACATCTGCACCTTTCGGCCTGATACATCAAATTTCACCATGGTTTCTGGGTCACTTTTATCCTATATGGGATGTGAGATGGGATGGCCAACTCCAGTCATCTCTTACATGCATGGAAGGTTAACATTTGCTCCCTTTTAATTAGTTAGTTTGTTTCTTTTGTGCCACAAATGGCACATAGAGCAGGGTTTTATTCTCCATGCTTCACCGAAGATGGATGTGTCGGGCCATTAGCACATTTCCAAAATTCTCTGGACTACATCCTGCTGGAAATCTAGTTGGACCATTGTCCTACAAGTGTCCAGTGGGAGTTTGAGAATGAACGCTGAAGTAGAGGACGATTCTCCATACTTTGAGGTCCACTGCCCACAATTTTAGTTCTTGTATTAACATGCATTATATATGCATGATATAACAAAAGAATATCTGGACGTAAGGCCAAAGGTAGACCAAGAAATCGGATAGAAAACATCAAGATAGCCTTGAACAAACATGGATTAAATGCAACCTCTGTGACATATCTGGCCTTGAAACGACAGCTTAAGCTCCCACCCCTATGCTTAACTGCAAGTGTGAATGCGATCAACAATCATTTACCTGGGGAAAGACAATAGGCAATTAACTTGCAGCCCATTGTTGCCCCTTCATTATGGTGTTTTTGGTCTTCCTCGTTTTCTTTCCCATCGGATGTCGTGTGCTTGTTAGTTTAATATATTCTCAGGACACGTCCCAGGTAGTTCCATCTACGTTTCCTTGTGATGTGTACTCTATGGAGTGTTCTATCTCTTAGATCACCTGGCAATACTTGAGCGAATATCTCATTTTATTCTACAGATTGTTTCAGATAGTAACACCATTACCTGGCAACTTTCCATCAGTGTTACTACTTTTATTTGGAACACCCTGTACAATATATTATATATTGGAAGTAAAGCTCTGTTGAAGACAGATGTGTCAGGCTGTTGACGCAAATAAAACGGTGACACAACGCATTTCTATTCTCTGGAATAAATCCTTCTCAAAATCTAGTAGGACCATTGTCTTGCTACAAGAGAGATCCAGCAGGAGTTTGTGAATGAATGCTGAAGAAGGAAGCAAAGTTTATGGTGATTCAAGGGGAGGGGGTGGATTCATTATTTTGTGAAAGATGTGTTGGTGTAAAGATGTATTTATATAAATTGTCTTCCAGTTTTTGGTTTTGCAAATGTTTTTTTTTAATCATGTTTTATTTGCTGCTGTTTTGTGTTCAAGAGAATAAACTCAAGATATTGTGGAACAGATTTCGGATGGCACTTTTGTCTTTATCTTGTTGGTCAGTGTTTCTTAACCTTTAGCAAGCCAGATTAAAAAATACGAAACGTCTCCCTGCCACCGGATTCTTTTTTGAAAATTTTCATTATTGATGGTGACTGTTTTGAAAATGTGATAATTTTTTGGTTGTTAGAGATATTTAAATAATATTTGCACATATAAATAAAGAATTGAATTATGCATATATTGGTGTAATTTATGTACGTGTGTGTGTGATACCAGACGTATGAGAAAGTGGTAAAGACGTTTTTCACAAAAAACATATATTTTATAACAAATAAAGAGGGAAAAAATAAGAAAAAAAAATAACTTACCTTACATATCGAATTCCTTGGCAACACTGTCAACTAAATCACGTAAATCTGTTGTATTTATGTTCTTTCACTGCGAAATTATCAAAATATAGCCGGGGGAACTGTATAAAACATGTAGATTTGCAGTAAAATCGTTCTTTGAGCTTAGGCCTAGAGTTATTTTTTCTGCCACTTCAAAATATTCGATATCAAACGTACAAGTCCCCAAACCAGCACGGCATTCTGTATATTCACTGCTGTGAAACTAAATAACCTAATAATCCATTATTCAATCCACGATTCAATGTTATTTTATTCGAAATACAATGAAATAAAGGTCTGTAAAACCGATCCATCATCATGGCATCGTACCGGTGTACAGATGTGGTCAGATTAATTGCTCTTAAACTTTTACGAATAGCCAGCCATTCTCAAAAACGATCATGTCGGAAGTGGGGGATGTACCGGCTTCGATTGCGCATGTCCCCAGCTATGTGCACGTACTGTGGTACGTGTAAATCTCACGATAATCTCGCTGGGAGGGACGGCCCGCCATCAGCGCGCGCGGCCATTTTGTTTTTCGGCGGCTGGATATCATATCGGCTCGGTGAAGGTTAATGTACCACTGATTGTGTAAACATACTTATTTGTAGATGTGTTGTTGGCGTTAGGTCAGGTATGTCTCAGGGTATAACGGCTGATGGTTTTGATTCTATGTTGGTTCAGTGCTCTTTTTTAAATATTTGTTAAGTGTTCTCTATGTGCCACACCTCCTATCCTCACTCCCAATTCATGCATTCTTGATATTGACTCATGCTCATGTATCAAAAAACATCTGATCATGAAGAGCACTGATTATTTCTGTTCGGTCCATAGGCTGACCATCTGTTATGGTGGCGATGCTAACTAATTAGTCGGCCCGTTGTGGTATTATGTCAATGGTGTGTAAAGTTCCTTCTTAACCTGCAGTTACACAATCAACAAGCCTCTAGTCATCATAAGAGCATAAATCATAAGAAATGATATAACAACTTGGTTCGGACCAATTAAATATGTATGTAATAACGGAGTACAAAAAACAAAGAAGATAATATAATTGCGGATTTTAAAGTGTTATATAGGGAAATTTATTATAAAGGATTCGCTATAGAGGGATCACATTGTATAAATAACCAAACTGTCAGAGGTTATCAGACGAGGTGGAGAGTGCAGCAGCAACACAACTAAGATAAATCTAGTAATGATATCACATTAATATAGTAGTTATTGAGCTGGAGAGAGCTGGTTTCTTTCCTATACATCGCGTGTTCAGCGCTGAAGGAACATAGATATTTTATCCCTAGATTTCCTGTTTAAGTTGTATCAGGTGATAGCATTATCAATCATAACTTTCATCAACTCTCTTCTTGGTTGCAATACCTGTGCCTTTCAGTCCCACAAATCTGACTTCAGCACTTATTTTGGATAGTGGGTTCTACTCTAACTTTATTTCCAATTTTCTGAAAAACTGTCCTGTTGTAATCTGTTGTTGAGAATCATTACCTAGAAGTGTAACAGTCTGTAATAACTGATTTGCAGGCGATGGATGTGCTAGTTAGCAGTTGAGTCCATTGTTAATAATTGACAAAGTGATGGCCACTAATCTAATTATAGTTATCAACCAACACGGTGTGCCAGAGTTGGGTAGGCACATCTCAGCATGAAGGGAGAACCCTTCACAAGCTGGGAGAATTATAGTAGATAGTGAGAACCCTTCACAGACAGCAGGAGATTGACGGTGTGAAATGCCATGATACGTTACGTGGCCAGCCCATATGGCTCATGTGAAAATATTGTCCCACAACTACCTGCGTCAGGGCTAAAATAGCCATTACAGATGATGCAGGTGCGCAAATGCAAAGACGGAGTCGCAAGTCAATAAGCATTGTTCTTCGGACTGTCTTGACAACATGCAACCAATTAGACATCCAGACAAAGTATGAATATGCAAATGTGTTTATTTAATGACTTGTCTCACCTTTGTGTGGAACAAAAAGTGTGAGGGTGAGAACAGATTGGAGTATGTAATATGTATGAAGTATTTTGTTTGTTTGTTTTTCGTTCGCTCCATTGTAACCATCACGGATATCCGTGCGATTTCCACCGGGAGCGTGATTACGTTGTGCCACCGTTATGCGCCTTGTAGGCCTAGCACATCCGATTTCGGCATGCCTTGACAATTCGGGTGGGCTACCCTTAGCCTGTGACAGCCTCTATATCTGTCTCCAGGCACGCGTAGTGGAGACTCTTCGCCCAGACTTTCGCCCTTTTTGCTCTCGTCTGACTCGAACGAGGTGTTCCACTGTCTATGAACTTACCTCGTGTAATTTGACGTGCTGTGCCTATTGGGTACTGAACCGTTTCTCATCCGTGAGCCTGGTTCCTTAAGGGGAAGAACTCAACAGAGGAGTTGGACCCTGGCTCTTTCGCCCTTTTAGCCGAGGTGTCATTCACCGACATCGTTTACCCCTTGTCCAAGTTCGAGTCTCACACCACGCGTTTGAGAGCAAGGCGTTCTCGAGCTGAGCGTCCTTGTCCCAATAGCGCCTGAGCCTATCAGGTACTAAACCCTTTCTCTCTTCAAGTGTATTTCTGGTGTAGGAAAACCTGACAGTAGAGTTGGGCCAGGGCTAAATCGTCCGTTTTGTGCCTGAGCGCATCGAGTACGGAACCCTTTCTCTTCGCGAGCATATTTCTGGTTTAGGAAGGCTCGACATTAGAGTTGGATTAGGTCTTCTTGCTTTACCAAACGCCAATGAATGAGTCTGGGTCTCTGCCTGTAAGGAACACAGGTAACTAGAAGCTCGTCTCGAGCTGACGGAGCTTGTAGTTCCCCTTTCCTAGGAACTTTTCATTTTCTATTTGCAGTTCGCGCTGCCCTCTAGCGCTGTTCTGCCATTTATTGTTTCATTGTACTCGGTATGAAATATATTTGTCTCTCGCCATGCATCTATCTTTACGTGCATTTTACATTGGCCGCCCCTCCAATGTTCGGACTTGACTGACTAGCTTCACTGTATATGAAGCATTTTGATTGGTCTGAAGTTTTTGCTAAGTTGGAGGGAACTTGGCAATTTGTATACATAATATATACATAATATAACTGAAATTAAATTCTATGAAGCTTAACTACACAGCCTCGTGTGCCATCTCTTTTGAGAAATTGTTGCAAGTTTGGCAGACTGTAACTTTCACTGCAACTATCATTTTGGCGGTCACTCAGAACTTCATCACTCTGAAATATACAAATATTATGTTATTTTTGTCAGATAAATCGGATATCAGAAAAAATATTCAGTTTTTCAATATATATAAAACAGAACTTGGTGCTTTAGTTTTGAAGAAACAATTAGTTTTTGAAGAAACAATTAGTTTAGCAGTTTTAGTTTTGAAGAAACAGTTTTTGAAGACACAATTAGTTTAGCAGTTTTAGTTTTGAAGAAACAGTTTTTGAAGACACAATTAGTTTAGCAGTTTTAGTTTTGAAGAAACAGTTTTTGAAGACACAATTAGTTTAGCAGTTTTAGTTTTGAAGAAACAGTTTTTGAAGAAACAATTAGTTTAGCATTTTTAGTTTTGAAGAAACAGTTTTTGAAGACATAATTAGTTTAGCAGTTTTAGTTTTGAAGAAACAGTTTTTGAAGACACAATTAGTTTAGCAGTTTTAGTTTTGAAGAAACAGTTTTTGAAGACACAATTAGTTTAGCAGTTTTAGTTTTGAAGAAACAGTTTTTGAAGACACAATTAGTTTAGCAGTTTTAGTTTTGAAGAAACAGTTTTTGAAGACACAATTAGTTTAGCAGTTTTAGTTTTGAAGAAACAATTAGTTTAGCAGTTTTAGTTTTGAAGAAACAATTAGTTTAGCAGTTTTAGTTTTGAAGAAACAATTAGTTTAGCAGTTTTAGTTTTGAAGAAACAATTAGTTTAGCAGTTTTAGTTTTGAAGAAACAATTAGTTTAGCAGTTTTAGTTTTGAACAGATCAGCAGTTTCAGAACCAGATCAGCAGTTCATTCTAAAAAAAGTACTCCATAATGAGCAGCTCTAGTTCTACATAAATAACAAACCAATCAGCAGTTCTAGTTCTACATAAATAACAAACCAATCAGCAGTTCTAGTTCTACAAAAATAACAAACCAACCAGCAGATCTAGTTCTACAAAAATAACAAACCAATCAGCAGATCTAGTTCTACAAAAATAACAAACCAATCAGCAGATCTAGTTCTACAAAAATAACAAACCAATCAGCAGATCTAGTTCTACAAAAATAACAAACCAATCAGCAGATCTAGTTCTACAAAAATAACAAACCAATCAGCAGATCTAGTTCTACAAAAATAACAAACCAATCAGCAGATCTAGTTCTACAAAAATAACAAACCAATCAGCAGATCTAGTTCTACAAAAATAACAAACCAATCAGCAGTTCTAGTTCTACAAAAATAACAAACCAACAAGCAAATCTAGGTATGAAAAGAATAACAAAAAATGTATGTTCTTACAAAAAGACTATAAAAATCATGTGCATAGATAAATCGTTACCCATATTTCTGGCTCCCCTTGCGATGATGGTACAAATATCATACTGCCGTCAAGAGAACTGTTCTTGCTTTGATCCCACTTGTCATTAGTTTTCTGAATGTTGTTATTCAACGCAACTGTAACAATATCACAGGACAGTCTTTTAGTCATTAGTCCCTAAATAGATGGTTATAGGTCTTACATTGATTTGTGATGCATGATAATAGTGTCCTGTAAAACTTATTTCACATCCACTATGGTTAGAGCTCAAATATGATCTGGGGTAAATTTTCGGCTCTGGTTGGAGCATCAACAAACAATCAATAAATTGTAATAATCTCATATTATCATCATCAGGTGCCATGCCGGGCCTGGGCGATAATGGATCTCCACAACTCTCTGTCTCCAGTATTATGTATAAAAAATGTTGTTTCCCTGCCATGCGAGGTTGTCAAACTGTCTAATACTTTCTCACATTGTCGCCCTCTGTATCTTTGCCTCAATCTTTCCTGTTGTGACTATGTTCTCCAAACTTTCTTGTTTTTTGACTGACTAAGCTTTGTCTCGCATTTGACTCCTTCAACATCTCCAAATTAGTTTTTCTGGCAGTCCATGGTACTCTCAGCATTCTTTTGTAGAACCACATCTCTACTGCTTCTAATTTCCCAATTTCTTACATAACTAGATTGTAATAGAAGACTGAAATAATATTAAAACAAAATTTGATGAAGTTATATTTAACCCCTTTGACACACCATAGTTCTCATTTACCTGCACATAGCTATATTTAGGGCACATCCCTAGCCTGCACAGTAGAACACATAATATTTAACAAAAATTACACCAATTTATATTTAATAATAAAACTTATGCAATGGCAACAATTCTTGAGACTAACGGGAATTGAACCAGTCCGTTCCACGGCACCAAGTCGCCTAGCAACAATTGCACACGCGTTTCTCAGTACTTGACTAACCGCATCTCCAAAAAAAGATGCGATTTCATCAAGCCATTCAAATCGTGCACACAAAGTCACACGAACGGACCAATCGAGACAAGGACTATTACAACAACAACAAACGTCCCGTACAGGTATTGAAATATCCTCAGTAACACATAACATAATATCCGTATATCCGCATATTTGCAATGGCAACAATGAAGCATGCGCAAATGAAAAATCTTTGGCAAGGTATCAGCAACATAGCCAAACTATGTATGATCAGAACATGCGTATTTCCAGTGCCAATATATGGTTGTGAGGGATGAACATAAATAAAACAACAGCAAAGAGAATTGCTGCTTTCAAAATGAGATGCTACAGAAGAATTTTACATATACCATGGACAGCTAAAAAGACAAATCAAGAAGTGTTAAGATCAATAAACGTCAAAGAGGGCTGGCTTTTTAACAATATCTTAACAAGAAAGCTGTGTTTTTTGGTCATATAAAGAGACCTAACAGCATGGAAAGATTAATAACTGAAGGCAGAGTTAATGGCAACATGAGACGAGGGTGCCCAAGACAACGATAAGTGATATATCAGATAGCTTAAACACGTCTCTAGCTGCGGCAGGTCAACTTGCCCAGAACTGCTGCGTGTTCAGAGAATCCATAAGGAAGACAATGTTCTGGGAAGAAGTCATATGATGAATGAGACTTAAATAATATTTAACAAAAATTATACCAATGTATATTTCATAATGAGACAAATATTATTTAACAAAAATTAGACCAAGTACCATTTAATAAACAAAGTACCTTCCTGTACAGATTTGACATGATTCAAATTAGCTTTGTCTGTAGCTGATCTGATTGGCCTCTTAACTTCATTTTCCTTCCCATCTTGAATGACAGTAAAGTTTGAAGATCGAACAGCTTCGTACCACTGCAGACTAATCATTAAATGTCTGACCACTTGATCATCTAAGGTATGGACATCAGACAACATGTCTATAAGCCACTCATGCCATGGAGATGAGCTTCCTTGCATAAAATTGCCAACACCAAACTTGACCATCTATATTTAAAAGAAATTAAGTGAATAAAATATCATTCAACTATTCTAACCTGTGAGTTGCCCGAAAGAGGATCAAAGAATAGTAACACCTTTACCTTCCATGTTTGTCGTATGAAGTAGCTAAAGATGTTTGGGGATGGAGTTGGCTGTCCCGTCACATAGAGAGTCAAAGTGATCCAGAAGCCATGCTAAAATCAAATGTCACACCAAAAGGAGCAAATATCGCAACCAAGCTGTAAACCATGATAATAAGTTCTGCTCTCTGGGCTACATCTTGCTAGTCAGCAGGAGTGTGAGAACGCATGCAGAGGACGATAACTGCTTATTGATTATGAACAAATAATTTTTCTCCACGCAGACTTATATGTGCTCAGACTCCTGTAGAGGATGTTGAAGGGTATACATACTGACGGTTCGCTAGTTGAACACTCTCATTATGACCCGCAAGTGTCCAGTTCTACTAATACCAAGTTTGTACCTTACTAATACCCAATTCTCTCAATCTCAGCTTAGATGTGTCACTAATCAGTGCCCACCTGTAGAAGCAATAGCCAAGCAGTTTTGCGACAGTCTATTTATTCATCGTCAATTTCATGTCTGTATGTAAACCTGCCTGTTCTCTATTTCCATAAACGGCTGCATGTCCCAGTCGGTACATCTTATCATATTCAGTTTTAATGCAGGAATATTTGTTGGGATAAGAAAATTCTCATAGAAAGCACAAATAACTGCTAATTTATATGAACAGTTCAGCATTCATTCTAAATCTCCTGCAGATTAGTGGGATGTAGTCCGGTGAATGGAATGCATTATGTCATGATGTACAGCTTATTGCTATATCTGTTCTTTTCTGTCCATCAGATTTAAGCATGACTTCTGATCCACTTTGACCCTCCATGGTGTGCAACAGGCAACTCCCTACTCACTCCAAACCTTTTCACTTAGTCGCCTCACACAACATACATGACAGGTCACAGTATTGCTCTCCTTTTGAGCCCCTGCAACACACAAGTACATGTACACAGTGCAAATCTCACTTAGAAAATATAGTAGTATCACTCACAATGCTAGTAAATAACAGCAGTTTTAGCTATCACATGCCACCCAGTGACAAGTTTTTGGCCTGCAAAGTCCAATGTCACAGTGAGTGATAAATCATAATATAAAATATATGAGTGATAAAAAATAATATAGAGAGATAAGGAATAAACAAGCTGACGTTTCTGTCATTATTTGTAATCTTATCATTATTAGTAGAATTTTCTGTGACACATATCTATTTGTATAATATTTATCTTTGTATTTCTTCTTCAGCGTTCATCCTCAAACTCCCACAGGTTCTCTCTTGCAGCAGGACAATGGTCCTACTAGATTTCCAGCAGAATGTAGTCCAAAGAATGGAAATGTGTTGCGTTGCTGTTGGTCCAATTTTTTATTTGTGTTACTAGTCCATCTCCGATCTTTTCTGACTTTCTAGTAGTTATATAACCTTCTCTATACTATACAGCATACCTGTTCAAGCTGACACAATGGTTGATCATGTGCCAGTTTGTCAAAAAGTTCTTCAGTTAAGCTTTTCAAGCTTTTTGTCAGCTGATTGCCAAAGTGGGATTGTGGGTAATTAGCAAAAAAATTCTTCTTCTGTGTCTCATTGCTGTTAAGGATTTGGAAATACTTGCAGACATCAGCCAATGCCTTCTCAAAGTCCTCAAGCTCACCTTCAGACTGTGAACAAGA
The DNA here is from genome assembly GCA_034231615.1 of Meghimatium bilineatum. NCBI lineage: Eukaryota > Metazoa > Mollusca > Gastropoda > Stylommatophora > Philomycidae > Meghimatium > Meghimatium bilineatum. The sequence goes on from CM067308.1 coordinate 49,461,337, forward strand.
AATAATATCACATAAATTCTGACATTACAGCAATGTATGTCTGACACTTTGTACTAAAAAATTGATAAAAATATAAATTCTTCTCTGCCTCTGCTTGTTTTCATTTTCATCTTGTAGCATTTCGTAGCCAGAACGTTGGGATAATTATTACATGTATTAGATGAGATGTCTAAGGAAGATCGTTGGGGTCAAAAGAACAGACTGTATAAGAAACGATGACATCAGAAATTTTATAGGAACTGTACCAAGTATCAAATATATAGAAAGGCAACAGATCAAGTGCTTCGATCACTTTATAAGATTGGAGCCAGATCGCCTTTCAGCTGTAGCATATAACAGAAGAATATCTGGGTACAGAGCGAGAGGAAGATCTAGAGGCAGATGGATTGATAACATCAGAGATGTACTACAACATGGTATTACAACAAAAAATTTGGCACATTTGGAATTAGAAAGAAAACTTTCAAAGCCATGACGCTTTGCAGCATTTGTGGCTAAGACAAGACCACAACCTGTCAGGGCTGTATGGGTACCACATTGGGTCAACAAATCTGATGGTAGAATGATGAATTGGTTCGTCCAGAAGTATGTGCTACTCTTCTCACAGGACATGATGATCCTGGGATACTGCTACGGAATGCCTTCCTTCGGAGACAAAATATGCTTCTTCTTTAGTGTTGGAAATACAACCATGCCTTTGAGATGACAAACCTAATAGGAGTTTGGATGTTACCTCAGTTACTCAACTTGTCAGAAAGGCTATGAGCTGTCCAAAGTTACCTGCTCACAGCTAGAGAGACCATCAACATTCTTCTGTTGGTCATGAACTCTCAACAGCACTAGCTTCAGTCATGCACAAAGAGATGGAAGAATATGATTAAGGAAAAAAACTTGACTCATGTGACTTGAATATGATACCAGTTGCTTGATTCTTAATGGACCCAAACAACAAATACATTTCTGCCTGGTCTGGAGAGGAAATACGGAAAGAGCAAATAGGTTGTTGTTGTTTGGTCCACCATGAATTTAAAAAATGACACAATAAAGCTAGATTGAAACTATAACAAGCACACTCAGAGAGATCAATTCACCTGCACTATTTCTCAACAAAACCGAAAATGACAACATGTAATGTCAACATTGGATATACTGGTAATTCTTGAAGTATGTTTGACAGCTTTTATAACAAAAGATTATTCATTGAACTGCAGTAAAACTGTATACCACCAGGTGAAAACTGAGAACATGAAATAATTTCATTTTATAGTTTTAAAAGATTTGAAGCAATTTAGGCTACATGGAAGGTAACATGTATACAAAAATAAAAGTTGTTCCAACTGGGTTTCCGTAGTAAATGTAGGTCATTGATCTATGTGCCTGATTTTGTGTCAATTATTAAATAACAATGTACATATTTATTTCAAGGCGACACCATCTAGAAAATGTACATTATTTCTTTGCCACAGTAAGGGTTTTCATAACCTGTTGTAATGTATTTAGAAATAACCAGTGCTTTCTTTCTAGGAAAAAAGGTGGGCTTACATTTAGGTTTGCGAAAAATTGCCTATATTTTTAGTCTACAACACCCTTCCCCCACGTGTCAGTGTCCTTTTCCGTTACCATTTTGATCACAAATAAATGCAATGATCATTTGAGTATTTCACGGTTGAATTTTTGTTTTTAATATGCATAGGCGTAACCAAATCAGAACGAAAGTAAGAAAAAAAAAATAGATGGGTACAATAGGTGGGTATTCCTGTGTATACCCAGAATAAAAGAACTGCAAATAACTATAAAAATTGAGGTATTCAAGGTATACTGGCAGTAGGAGCCTGCTTGTCCGATATAAATAAGGGTAAAATCCCACTATGTCATCTATGGAAACCCAGTTTGACACTTTCTATGTTTTCTATATCAAAACCTGTTGTGTACATAATTTATTTCACAAATCAACATTCCGACAACCATAATAAAGTAGGATTACAGTAAAACTGTATAATGGTCTTTTTAGTGGAAACTTTGCTGTAGTTTATTTTGTGAATGGCAAACTAAATTATTTCACTCTGTGAACTGTAAAAGATTCTTTCGGTTCATTCTTAATTGGTTGAAATCAAGCAAGACATAATCAACAGAGACAAAACAACTTACAAAAACTTGGGATAAATATTGATGTTCAAGCTGCAACTTTGATCTAGGGAAGTAACTCTTTAACTTCTGCTCAAATATGTCTCGGGGCAATGACAAACTGTAAGAAAGATCCTGCAATTGAAATTTGTATGTTTTCTCAACAAATAAATATTTAATAAATAAGTTGTCGAAGCAAATCCAGTACAAGCCATAACTTTTTTAATAAGGGTTCTTTTTCTGTGTTTATTTTCAAATTCCCACAGATTGACAGAATGTAGTCCAGAGAACAGAATGCATTATGTCATGGTTTACAGCTGAACTGCAATATTTGCATTTTTCATCATAGCCTGACACATCTGACTTCAGCATGGCCTACTAGTCACTTTGAAATTCTATAGGATGGGACAGCCAACTTCAACATCTTTTGTTACCGCTTACACCATTCCTGGCATATGACAGTATTATTATTATTTGCTCCCATTTCAGATCCCAGGAACACACATGCAAACTATGGTTCATGTAGACGCCACTTATACCTTCAATCACATTGCCAGTGCAATATATGGCATTTCTTATCTACATGTTCAACTTCCAGCTAGTTCTCATGAGTTATGATTGTGAGACCACCTCACTAAACCCTTTGCTAAAGAAGCCATCCCACTGAAGAAATAATATTGAAAACAAAATTGTTCTTGGTTGATTATGAGAAAACTTGATTATTATGAGAAAACTGGACTGATTATAAGAAAATTAAGTCACACTGTTTTACTGGAACAACAAATAACTTAGGCCTACTACTGAAATAAAACGTCTTCCATGATCCACCACAAATATAAATACTCCGGGATATATAATAGATGGGAGGGGGGATGGGATCTCCATGTGGTAGTTGGTTAAACCATTCATTTTGTGCTAAAGAGGTTGCAGTTTCAAATCTGGCTAATTACTTCTTGTTTAAAAAGTTGATTTGTTGGAGAACCTGTATGTGATCAATTGAAGCCAGCCACGCAGTTATGTGCTTTGAGCATTACTCTCTGCCGGCAGCATGCCAGATTGTGCTGTCCATAAATTACACCAATAATTTCCTGGCAATTCCCCCCCCCCCCAGTTTAACTATGTAAAAATGTAATCCAGATCTGGGTAGTCAAGATTCAATTTCCCAATTCCTCATCTTCTTCTTCTGCGATCAGTTACTATTCATGTTGCATGATATTGATCATAGATTGACCCAGTCTTTGAGATGAATACTAAAATCTTCTGAGAAAGTAAAGATTGTGAGCACAATGCTGACCAAATCACCACTAAGTATGATACTGGTCAATGAAAAATACAGGCATAATACTGTGTTCCTCAAAACATCTCAGAAAATTACAGTATATACTTAATCTACAGCCAATTTTTTTTGGGGGTGGGGGGAGAGGATATTTCTAGGGGAGAATCATGAGGCTGTGGGGGTTGTTGTAGGAGCCGGCTTATGAATGGGTGAGATTACTATCCTATGGTTAACAACAATTTGTATAATGCTAATTAGACCACGCACAACAGCTAACTGTGCAATTTTTACGTCACATAGGAAGCACTAATGTGCCGGTATATTCCTGCTTCTGTGCAGATACAATGTGCATTAGTTCGCCAAATGTTTACCGCCATTGTTTATGAAAGAACGAACATATATAAACAACAGGTTGGTCTTATGTAATACTTTTGTTGCATCAGCTGGTTGGTGTACGAGATTTATGAATCGTCATGATCTATGCTTATGTCAGTGAACTTAAATAGCACAAAAGCTGCCTGAAGACCTTGAAGACAAAATTGAATCATTTCAGAGATTTATAATTCAATGTAGAAAAAGTCATCATTTGAACTATCTCAGATCAGGAATAGGAATGAAACTCTAATGACGTTCGATCCACCAAGCAATAGAAAAGTGACTGGAATTGGAGAGAAAACTGTTCTCATTAAAACAAATCGCCCACAAAAAGACTAATTTCACTGTAGTATTAAATTGCCTTGAAGATAGTTAAAAGCAATCTCCCGTTATTATCTATAAACGGACAAAGGTTGCCAAAGGATTCGAAGTTTCCCTCTGATGTCATAGTCCAAGCACATCACAAGGGATGGATGGAAGAGATTTGAATCATTGAATGGATGGAGAAGATATGGAATAGAAGACCAGGAGTAATTCTGAAGAAGCCTTCCATGTTAGTCTGGGATATGTTCAGAGCACACAAGACAGATGAAGTGAAGGAGGTTGCCAAGAAGCTGAAGATAACACTTGCTGTTATACCAGGAGGGTTAACTTCTGCTCTTCAACCCCTCAATGTTTGTCTAAATAAACCATTCAGAGACAAAATTCACACGATGTGGTCAAAATGTATGTGTTCTGGGCAGGATCAATTGACAAAAGGAGGCAATCTCCAAAAGCCTGAAACTGATCTTGTCACTAAATGGGCCATGGATGCGTGTGATCCAATTTCAATCGCTATTATTGAAAAATCATTTCAGAAATGCTGCATCAGTAACAAACTGGATGGATCGGAAGATGTTTTATTCAATGAATCAGATGAAGAAAAAAATTGCGAGGGTGAAGATTATAGCAACAACCGTGTATGAGGACAATATTAAAACAGAAGTTTCACACATTGTGTGGAGACTCAGATGAAGCAGACTTTGAAGGATTTATCTACCAGTAAGTAGGCCTACAGTATTTTTTTATATCATTACTAGATATCATAATTGAGAGACAACAATGATAAGAATGTTTTCCACTTCCAAAATCAAAGTTTATGATCGGGTGGGCACTTTTTTTTTCTACTTCCAAAATCAGGGTGGGGGTTGGCTTATGAGAGAGTGGGTTTTAGAACAAGTATAAATGGTACATATTTTTACTTCTAAGTTCAAACATAAAACAAGGTTCAGTTTGTCTCAAATACAATCTCATTACCTTCAATCTAAGTCCTAATGTAAGCCGTATATAAACCTGCAAACTGTTTGATGCTATAGCTTCATTAAGAATGGAGTCTAAAGCCATGACTGCATCTTCAAGCTCTTCTTGACAGTCATTTTTTACTGCCATCCAAACAAGAGCATTTCTCAGATTTATGTGTGAAAAATTATTGAAATTCACAATGTCTCCATCAACATCTGTAAACAGCTCTGCAGGGATAAACATTACAGAATAAATCAGATAACAACAGAACAATTCAACAATCTAGCCTAAAATTACATTCCTCTTTGTTCGCTTAAAATTTGTTAATATCTGTAATTGTGTCTTCTCAATAAGCTTCAATAGCATTGAGGTAATGCAGGTGGTGGATCAGCTTTACAATTAACGCGCAGACTATCAGACTTTTGGGTACCAGGATGAAAAAATACAGATAAGAGTATAAAAACAATTTCAACATTTAAACTTTAAGGTCTTTTTAAAAATGTCTGTGCCTTCATTCTTTGTAAAGTTGATTCACTTTGTTGTGTTTTATGTAAATACAACAGTGGAATCCCATTATAACAACTTCGTCCGGACCGACAAAATATGCATGTATTTACAGAAATTCACTATATATACAGTACAAACAATCTAGAATAAATATAATTGAGGATTTAGAAAAGTGTTGTTATGTAGGGAAATTTGTTATAAAAGAATGCGTTATAGAGGGATTCCACTTCATTGTTATACAGTTTTACAGCAGTCTCACTTATTATCAATAAGCTTCAACATTTTCGTAGCTATACAGAGATCCATAGAGCTTTGATTCCAGTTATGTTTCTATGGACCATTATATTTTCTCAGTATCTCATACTCAGAACATTCTTGAAGTATATGTTCTACAGTGACTGTGTTGCCAATCCTAAATTTTGAGCACATGTGACTGTGGAATAGTTGTGTATCGATTGAAACTGCATTCAAGATATAACTTCTTTCTCTCACCTGCAATGTGCTTACATCTGAAGTTTTGTTTCTTCTATAAACCTGACTGTGTTTCATAACTCGTACAGAGTTCCACATATTTCTTACAGTGTTGTTTCTTTGGGCCAGTGTGTTCAAAATTATCTTCCCTTTGATAACCCAGCCACTCAAGTTATTGTTTACAGTAGCCCAGTTAAATGGAACCCATTTCAAATCATTAAGGCTTATGAGAAATAATGTATTAAGAGTGATTCGGTCAGCCTCCAGTTGAGTTCTTTATTTTTCTCAGATACCTACTTCCTTGAGGCTGGGTTGATTTAGGAGCCATTTGTGGTGGGGGGGGGGGGGGGGGCAAAATTCCCTTCGAATGGGAATTAAACCATGTACCATTAAGACATGAGACAGTGTATTTACCACTCTAATCACACTCATATCAGAAAAAAAATCCAACTGACAAAATTCAATAACACTATAAATGTAGTATTGTAACAAGCTGCTCTTTTGATTGTAAAAATAACCTACATACTATGCTGCATTTCCTTCCAAAATGACAACATACAACAACAAATAGAGATGTTCTGCTGCGATCACTCACATTTTTTAGGATTTAGTCGAGATAATAAAATGTATTCTCATAATTTACAGCTTCAACCTGATACACTCGACTTTATCCTGGCTTTTAGGTCCCTTCTATTGGATCATACAGTTAATCATACATTTGAACCTCACTAATCATGACTTGTTGTTTGTCCATCACAAGCAACGATGACCATTTGTTACATCAACTATTTAAATTCAGTTAGAGTTATGCCCTTGACTATAAATTCGTAGATGGCTAGTAAGCCCTGCTGTGGTCGCAAATGTCCTTAGACAATTCGGGCATGTGATGACCACTGTAGATGGTTTTTGGTCTACCCATGACTTTCAAGCTACTCTCTGTTGCTGATCTGCTGCATTTCTCTTCTTTTCACAAGATCCTGCACCTTAATTTTTAACTGTAAATTGCCATGTAGCTCTATTTTGTGCAAGTTTTTCCCCATGTATCTTGCTCTATTTAAAATGCTTTCAGTGAAGTCTTTAACAAGTCCTTGTAGTGCTTTTTTTTTACCACCTTGAGAATGTATATCTTTCTGCAACTCACCATCCAGAAGTATCTTTGAAAGGCAGATGATCTAGCATTTGTACCATGACCTGCCCAACATATCTGTGTCTGAATCAGAATAGTGTCAATGTTAGGGATACCAGATGTGTCAAAGACAGTTGTATACAGAATCTTGTCCTGCCATCTAATGTCCATAACATTTCTGAGACAAGTTGAATGAAAATGATTGGGCACATGTTGTTTATACACTGTCCATGTTTCAAAAGTGTATAACAGCACTGGAAGTACCACTGTTCTGAAAAAAAATCACCTCTTACTACATACATGGCAGCCCAGTGTTGCTATTCTTTGCTCCTCTTTCAGACCCCTTCAGAGAACAGCATGCCCATCATCATGTATGGCATGGTTGTCAATTAGTAATTGTACTAAAATATTGTCTTGAAACACTTCCATTCCAAAAAAAGCTAGTACTAAAACGTAAACCACTAACCAATGATAAGGTCTTCCAGTCTATATTTACATGCATAGTCAGCTATCCAGGTATATATATCCCTCCTGGATGTCATTTTTGGAATTTTATGACTCCAAAATGGCTGACAGCTGCCTGAACTGTTTTGTCCTTATAACTTGACATTCACGTCTTTGTCGTCTGAACATACAAAAATAAAATTATAATAAAATGTGTAAATATTTACGATCAAATCAGCTCACATTTAACACCAACAAATTATGGTACTTTCCTGTTTTGTTGGCATATAATTTTTGTATTTTTATGTAACTACAAAGTCATACTTTTTAGATGGACCTTTCTGGTGATTATTTATTTTATAGTAAAGACAGCCAGTGGATCAATTGTGGGGAACTTCTAGACAGCACCTTGAAAGTTGTCTAGCTGAATTCATGTGACAGACACAGCTAGAGACTGAACTGAGCTCATTTGACACCATTCTGAATTAAATAAATAGTCACTGGCTTTCAGAATATAATATCTCCCTTTCTTTTCTTTGCTGCTTTCAGTTTCTCCATTATATTGTGTAATATTCTGTAGTTTATTTTTCTAAATGTGTATGACTTAAACTCTATCTCTCTCAGTAGGGGAATAGTCCTATCTAAATTTCCAATAGTGTGAAGTCCAGAGAACAGAAATTTGCTGTGTCTACATTTGTTATTTGCACCAATGGCCATCCAACACATCCAACTTCAGCAGTGGTAACTAATACACTCAGTGTTTTTACCACTTTCACATACAACTAGGTACTAATAGCGTTGCAACAAGGTTTTTGCAGTGTGTTACTCTTACTACTGCCAACACATTACATACTTTTACTATAAAGCAATCTACATTATCTTTGAAGCTTAAACTTCTATCATTTTTTTTCTCCCAGATACTATAGAGCAGGCATTCTCAATCTGGTGTTTGTGACCACCATGGTGCTCTCATAATGGCATGTGGTGCTTGTGCATTCTGACCTCTTAAACACAAGGCTGACATTTTAACTACTACACTACGGAGATCCCTCAATATTGAGGAAATTTGGTAGGCCTATTAAAATGTATACTGAGTACAACTGAGAACCTGCATGCATGGCAGAATATGTTTGACAATTGAGCAATAATTTCTTTTTTTATTCTACATACAGTTAGTGTTAGAGTAAAGTCTGGGCAATGTGTGCACATTCAGAGAAATATTACAAATATAGGAGTGACCAGGAGGGATGAGAAGTAAGTGCATTCTCTCTGGAAAGATCCAGGGAACGTACAACATATAGACCAAATGAGCATATACCCTTAGATGACTGATGGAATGGCAAGCCTAGCATTTATAATTTATTTTATTATGTTTCATGTAATGCCTCCAGTGCTGAGATCATAATGCTGGCTGGTTCTGTAACATAATCAAATGAAATATCATCTGAATCAAGGAATATCATCTGAATCAAGGAATATCATCTTCTTCTTCTTCTTTCTGTCCTCATGTACCTTTCGGTGTTGAGGGGAGAGTGAGTGTACAGTCTTTTGCCCTTCTATTTGCCTCCTCTGCTGTTATATTTCCGAGTGTCTCTAATACACTATCTATCCACCTTTTACGAGGGCGTCCAATAGGTCTCCTGTTTTCGTATCGTTTGTTAAGTGTTTTTTTTAATAATACTTTGCTCTTTCTGTCTGGTTATGTGGCCGTACCATTTAACTTGTTGTTTCTGTATGTATTCTATTGTTGGTTTGATCCCTAATTGTTTCCTTAGTGCTTCATTCCTGATTTTGTCTCTCAAGCTAACTCCAATCATACATCTCACACATTTCATTTCAGTGGTGTTAATCTTATGTATTGTTCTAGAATCTAATGTCCAAGTTTGACACTGATAACACAATGTTGGTAAGAAAATGGTGTTGAAAAGAGCTTTCTTTGTTTCTAGTGTAATATCTTTGTTTCTTAGTAAAGGTGTTAATTGACCAATGATCTGACAGGTCTTATTACATCTTGCGTTTATTTCTGCTTCTTGTTTGTTGTCATATCTCAATGTGCTGCCCAGATATTTGAATTCATCTACTTGTTTTAGTTGTTTATTATTTATCTGTATGTTGATGTTCTCCTTTTCTCTTGCAATATTCATTACTTCTGTTTTGTCTATGTTGATTTTCATTCCAAATTGCTTGCCTGCTGTGTCTATTATGCTTAGGTGGTCTTGCAGGTTTTTAATGCTGTTGTGGAATAAAACCTGGTCATCTGCAAAAAGCAGTTCATTTGCTTCATTAGAATTTGCTGTTTTGTTTATATGGTCCATGTATGTAATAAAAAGTAGTGGGGATAATACACATCCCTGCTTTACTCCTGTTCTAATCACAAAGTCCTCTGTGTAGCCTGCAGCTGTTATTATAGTGCAACTGCTGTTGTTATAGGAATATCATCTGAATCAAGAAATATCTGAAACAAGGAATATCATCTGAAACAAGGAATATCATCTGAAACAAGGAATATCATCTGAAACAAGGAATATCATCTGAAACAAGGAATATCATCTGAATCAAGGAATATCATCTGAATCAAGGAATATCATCTGAAACAAGGAATATCATCTGAATCAAGGAATATCATCTGAAACAAGGAATATCATCTGAATCAAGGAATATCATCTGAAACAAGGAATATCATCTGAATCAAGGAATATCATCTGAAACAAGGAATATCATCTGAATCAAGGAATATCATCTGAAACAAGGAATATCATCTGAATCAAGGAATATCATCTGAAACAAGGAATATCATCTGAAACAAGGAATATCATCTGAATCAAGGAACATCATCTGAATCAAGAAATATCATCTGAATCAAGGAATATCATCTGAATCAAGGAATATCATCTGAATCAAGGAATATCATCTGAATCAAGGAATATCATCTTCATTCACAATGTCTGAAGAAATCTCTGGGCACATAGGAGTTGTCATGGGCACATGGGAGTTTGCCTGGAGTTAAATGGCATCAGTTAATAACCAGTAACTGTAAATCTTGACTTTAGGTCTTCGCTGTGCTATAAATAGCACACCATTACATTTTTAGTTATGGATTTCCCTGAAACATCTATCATATTGATAGATGCAGTGACATCACATCTCTTGATGCAGAGGATAATTTTTACATAACTTAGCATTTCAGTTTTATTTATTTTCTTTTCCAATGATTTCAACTGTGTGATCATTATTTCTGCATGCTACACACTGAGAGAGCTCTCCTATCTTAATTCTATATAATAATTATAACCTTAACTAATTCACCGTACTTCAATCTCATACTGCAAAGGTTAAGCAATATCTCGAAACTAGAACAAAGGTCACAGTGAAGACCTAAACTAAAGATGTGCCCCAGTAACCACGGTATTACTATCACAATGGATGGCCTAAATCAATGATAGCAATACTATTACTAATAGTCTATTATTAATAGTAATAGTTTTAATACGTATAGGCCTATATCCCTCCAAACAAGAAGAAAATAAAAGAAATGGTTGTTTCAAAGAAATATACACAGCCAAGATGCAGCAGTATTGCTATCGACTCATTGAGTGGGCCTATTAAATTTAATATCAACTATGCAAAATTAAATCCAAGTGAATAAAGTAAAATTATCTTGACACCCAATTTTGTGGTGTCTCTGCCATTTCAGAGGCCACTGTGAACTTTGTTCCAGTTTAGAGATATTCTCTAACCTTTTCCGAGGTAAGATGTGATATGAATGAAGGTCAAGGCTGGAATATGGGAAGTCGCCAATGGGCAAGCTGGTGTGGTTTTTGTGTGCCGGTTTTTTTTAAGGGGGGAGGGGATTCCCCCACACCAATAATATAAGAAGAAAAATAAGGGGGTAGGGGTCCCCCCCCCACACCAATAATTATTTCAAATAATAAAGTTTTGCACACAAAAAATCTTGTGTCCGCAAGAAAATCAAGAGTTGATTTTGCCTTTCATTGTGTTTGTGCATGCACTATTGCTTAGGCGCGCAACTCAACAGTGGGCAAGAACAGTTGACATATGACAGGAAATCATAGTGTACAATTTAAGAATCAAGAAATTGAAATTGATGGATGTGAAGACGCAGCGACTACAAAAACTAGGTTATGTCGGGAGGGGGAGGGATGTGACATCACGACATCCTTCAATTCTATTGGTTTTACGCGGAAATCCGTGACATTGGATAGTTAAAATTGTAGTGTGCTATTTATAGCGCAGTGGCCTCTGAAACAGAAAATTTGACCCATATTTTAACATCAGATGGCAAGAGATTCAATAGTGTACAATTTAAGAATCAAGAAACTGGGGCCCACACAAACACTATTGAGGGTTTGTAAGACAAGGAGATACAAAGGATAATTTCCCACCTATACGTGAAAATATATGTGGAGGAAAAAACATTTGAATTAACCAGATATTTTCTTGGATTTCGTGTATGAGATTAAATAAGTTTTTCCGCCAAGTAACGATGAATAAGGTAAGTGTTTCATTGGCAGTTTCATTGAATATAACACTGTTTAAACGTTATTAACTAACCGACTGGTTTTTCCGTGTAAAACTATTGAAATTGATGGATGCTGAGACACCAGCGACTCAAAAATTATGATATGTCTGGGGGGATGTGACCTCACGGCATCATTTAATTTGATTGGTTTAAAATGTAAATAATGTCTATTTATAGCGGAGTGGCCTCTGAAACAACAAATGTACCCCATATTTTAACACCAGATGGCAAAAGTGTCAACGAAATCAAAAGCAGAATAGAGCAGGCCAAAAAAGCATTTCAAAATATGAGAACTATGCAATGGAGTAATATAATAAATTAAATCAATACATACTCGAGTTTGAGCGCTAGATAAGAGAGTAGTATATTTTGAACCAATCCTTCTGTAGATTGATGTAGTCCTTGTCATTGTGTCATGAGAGAGGTAACTCACTCATAGACGTGGTTTTTAAGAATGATGAAAATTCCATGGACAGAGCCAAGAAAAATGTAGACGCCCTCAGAGATGTCAGATGCTTGAGTAAAAACACAAAGTATATTATTATAGCAAAAATTAGAAGTGGACGATCAAGAAAAAAAAAACATGCGGTGAAAATGCAGTATTAGTATAGGTCTCCATTGTGCTATAAATAGCACATTGTTCACATTAACGTCACAGATTTCGCTTTTTATTTTATATCGATTTCCCTTTTTCATATAGATTCACGCCTTAGACGAGAATTCTTAAAGTTAAAGATTACTTATTAATTCTAATCACGCATGAGGTTGCGTCTGTGGGTCTCACCAATGGCCCATTAGACAAACCACCCATGCAACAGAAAACCTAAGTAGATGACATGCCGTTATATTGAGGTTATCTATTATAGAAGCTTCATGGCATGTCCTCTATACAATTATGCCTCTCATACTTTTAATTTCTTTGTTACAATGTATTTTATGCCATGTTGTTTTCTTTTTCATTTTTTGTTTATGTATGCACCCTCTGTAGTTGGGAGAGAGCTAGAGATTTGCTGCTCAGCGGTGGGGAGGAGAAAACTGACAGCACTGTTTTTCCTATGGCTGAGGCCCATCATAGAGGCACACTGACTCAGGACGTGACAATCCTTTTGACTTGAACATTTGGTTGCATGCCTGGAGCAATAGAGAAGTGCGGCATAACCAGTAGTCAAATGGTGGCGGAGAATGAGCACAGTGAACCCTATCTTGGCTGCAGTGGCTCGGAGCAGTTCATAGGTTGAAACCTACCTTCTTCGTAGTGTGATAGTTTTTCTCTGGCTCTGGCCTGGGACGAAAATCCACAGACTCCCCAGCAATGGGTCAAAGGGCATGAGCCCATGGACCGCTGGATCAGCAACCAACCAACCATTAATTCTAATCCTTCTCCCCCAAACATCTATAAACTAATTCTAATCCTTTTAAACCCCTTCCCCCAAAATTTATAACTTTAACTTTACTGCAACTTATCTAACACTTAGTAACACTGCTACGGTTAGGTATTACCTCGAAAGTAGAACAAAGCCGGGTCAAAGGTCACAACGGAGACCTATACTGCATTTTGGCCAAACATGATTTTTAGGGCATGAGATTGATCAGAGTTTAGAGATTCTCATAAATAAAAGCAAAACTGAAACTTGAACATCCACCAGCTCCGAAAGACAAGTGGGAACTTACCGAGAAGAGACAGAGTAAGACAACGAGAGAAATTGAAATTTCTGAATGGGTTGTCAATGTGGCAAAAACATAACAACTGAACTTATTAACAACACGACACCAGTCAGACAGAGCTGTGTAGAAACATTAGAGTCTACAACACTCGTCATGACACTTGATAGGATTGACTGTAATTCCACTTTACCTGACTCGTCTGTCCAGAAAAAGAAAAGTTGTGACCATGTTTGCCAGATTTAAGTTCTATTGAAAAGCCAAATCATACCAGGAAAGGGGGTGAAAAAAATCACAACTAACTTTATTTTTCATACTGCTCAATCAATCAATAAATCAATCAAGTGCCATGCCGAATGGCGTAGGCGATCATGTTTCTCCGCGACTCTCTGTCTCTTGTGTTGTCAATAAGCTCGGTTGGTGAGCCTCTACCGTGCCACAATACAAGTCCATCTAGTAACTTTTCTCTTTGTCATCCCGTATCTCTTCTCCCCTTGATCTTTCTAGTGGTTATTAAGTGTTCAAGCTGTGTTCTTCTCAACACATGCCCTAAAAACCTTGATTGTCTGCCCCTAATGTTTGATATGATTGATCTTTTTAAGCCAGCATCAATGAGAACATCTGCACCAGTTTTCTTTGCTGTTCATTGTATTTTCATACCATGTGTCATACTGCTCACATCACAAGAAAAGCTCCACATCTACTCCATTGGTGTCACCCTCAGTTGAAGAAGTGGGTCTAGAGCATAAACTTTGTCAGCAGTAAAGTATTTCATCAGTTTGCAGTTGTAGCTAATTCTCTTGTACGGATGGGCGACTATACTATCGATATGGTGACAGACGTACTATCTATAAACCCATAACCCGCCAGGGTCGTAGGGGTACCACATTGGATATTTCAGCAAACAGTCTTTCATCGGTGTCTATCTCCAATGATGGGGGGGGGGGGGGTTTTGTCATGTCTATTCCTTTATGTCTGTTCATGTCTCTATTTGCCGTCCTCTACTTCACCCCCCCCTCCCCCACCCCGGACGGTTCCCTGAAATATCGTTTGTCCAATACATGTCCAAACCATGCTAGTTTTCGTCGTTTCACTATTGAAAGCCAAGGTTCTTGTACACCTGCAAATATCTCTATTTTATTTTTTTACGTAAAAATGTGTCTTTTACTTTCTATATGAAATTCGTAGAATTCGTCTATTTGTACTAGAAAGCCTGTAATCGTCTCTCCGTTTCCGCAGTGGATGTCCGTGCTGCTCTATATGTTAAGTTTAATGATACTTTGGACGTCCGTTGTTCTCTGCATATCTAATTTCATGGTCACTTCGACGTCCGTGCTTCTCTTTTTAGTTTCATGGTCCCTGCGAGGTCCGTGTTTCTCTATATATATAGTTACATAGTCCTAGCACTATGTCTCAGTGTGTCTCCTTGTTAGTTTGCCTTGTATACTTATTTTCGTAAAACGAATACCTATTTCTGTTCATTTTTATATTTGCCCTGTGTTATCCGAGCCACCCATTTCCAGTTTCGGGATGTTACCCAACACTGTAACTTTTATTTCCTTATTACCTGGTGGCTGCTGGTCAGGCGTTGCCGGTCATCTGGTGGCTGCAGGCAAATAGTCTCATAAAGGGCATCAATGTCTACCTGCAGTACAGTGAGTTATTTGTCTATATGGGCCTACGTGGTGGTTTTATTATGTCATGTGTATTGCTAGATCTGCATTAATGTCAAACCTGGACATATCGTTCTCACATGTCATGGCCTAGTCTGAATGGCTCGTGATTCCTGCTGTCAGGTCAACTCACAGGCCCCTATGAGGAATTCGCTTTGACAGTTTTGCACAAACCCTCTCAAGACTTATTTTACTTCAAAGGAAAGGCTTCTCTACGTTTTAAGGAGCGAGAGTGTAAAGGGTGCTAGAAGTTGAGTTGGAACAAGTTAACACACATAAAATGTGGGTAATTACATATAAATGCATGCATTTTCTGTTGAAATAACAAAGCATTGTAACCGTGTACCATCAAGATGACACCCCCCTTTTCCCCAATTAATGTGTCCTAAAGGCACATTTTTAATCCATGCTGAACGTAGAAAAACGAGAGTATTTGTGTAATTCCATATTGAAATTGGTAGCATATCCTATTCAGCATTGTTAAACTGTAGTGATTTTCCAGGCAGTATAAATACGTTCATTAGTTTGCCATTGCTTTCTGAACTCTCTATAATGTACCAAATACAGGTAGACCTATTTCATTTTTGTGTTGCGAACAATTATGCCAACTCATTTTGTAGAGGAAAAAAAACGAATATCCTGCCAAAAAGCACTAAACGTTTTTGGAAAGCACTAAAATGCTCCGTGTTAACTTACGCGTGCTACCAATATTTATAATAAGAACACACAACAACGAGATATAACGGCAGATGACTTTTCGACTAAAATGTCTTCATCGGGACAAAAGACAAACAAGCAATATACTTTACATAATGAAATACATATGTTGTGACGATGGTAGGAGGAAGAGATGAAAACGTGTATGAGATGTATCATACTACCGAAATGCTAGCCTCGGCCTACTAGCACTGTCACAGTTAAAGTCGATTAAAAAAATTCCAAAATGAGGCAATGAGAGCGGTACTGGGATGTACTAGGGATATGTCCTTCTCAGCTATGAGATTTTTGCTTGATCTGTATTAGACCCTGTATTAGAGTTTGTCTTCAGATAGCGCAGGTCAGGTCCTACCTTAAAGCAACAAAATACAATCACTACACCAACGTCCCAACGTCTAGATGAGTCAAAGGGAGAACGAATCAAGAGCGGCAGATCATGGATGGTAGAGGCTGAAGACACACTGCGAAGAGTATGTGAATTAGAAGAAATAGCCAGGGAGTGAATTGGTGGAGGTAGACAATGATAAAAAATCACCAACATAATAATAAAACTAGATAAAGCGTGTCGAAAATATTCGGGTATCAGGGCCCAGGTTACGGTGCATGAACGCGCCTAGCTACACTCGAAACTACAAGACATAATTATATACACAGACGGCTCAGTTAACAGAAACAAGTAAAAGTGGTTGGGGTTTTATTGCCTACAGAAACGGTGTGAAGTTGATTGAGAAATCATTAGCATACTCCACTGTCACATCGAGCATGAGGATGGAAATAGAGGGAGTTACAGCAGCACTTAATTGGTTGATAACTGATACATCAACACATTCGGTAATACTCACATACTCTAAGAAGCATGTTGCGCAGGATAGAAAAATATATGCGGAGAAAGGAATGGTTATATTTATATAATAACTCAATTGTCCAGAGCATTACATGGATATACTGTCTTGTCATGCCGGGGTCAGAGGAAACGAGAGAGCCGGCTTATTGGCAGGCAATGCGGTGATAGATGGTACAATGCTGAGAAGAGATAAAGCAGACTTGATTAAGACAGTCATTGCAAAATGAAGATGAGGTTAAAGAGGCCGAGAACGTACTCATACAACAAATGTGAGAAATGGGAGTGTCTAGAGGTGTGGCTAGGAAAAGTAGTCTTTTTTGATAGACCCGAAGATCACACAATCAACATCTGATGGGACTCTTGAGTCTACACACACTGAGATGGCTGCTGGAACGGAGGGCAGAGCACTTATGGGAATGCTCCACGTGCTGTGATGCTAGTTTAAATCAAGAATAAACGTATCTAGGGAAAAGAAGAAAAATCAAAGCTATAAGGATCCAGAAAGATAAGATAAGACATACTTAGCATTGCGAGCGAATAGGGTGGACTAGAGAGTGATGATGATGTGAATGATTTAGTAAGCGATTAAAGGAAACATAAAACACAGTTTCCTCACATCTAAACAGTTTCCTCACACCTAAACACAGCTTCCTCACATCTAAACACAGGGATATCTTACACAGTATATTCTTCACTTTTTTCGAAGGAATGCGCTGCATTTGTTGAAATATTGTGTTTCTCATCTCTACTGAACTTCTTCCATTTGATATCATGGTCCCCACATACTTGAATTGGTGGACTTAACATGGTCTCCACATACTTGAATTGGTGGACTCATCATGGTCCCCTTGAATTGGTGGACTTAACATGGTCTCCACATATTTGAATTGGTGGACTTAACATGGTCTCCACATATTTGAATTGGTGGACTCATCATGGTCCCCTTGAATTGGTGGACTTAACATGGTCTCCACATACTTGAATTGGTGGACTCATCATGGTCCCCTTGAATTGGTGGACTTAACATGGTCTCCACATATTTGAATTGGTGGACTTAACATGGTCTCCACATATTTGAATTGGTGGACTCATCATGGTCCCCTTGAATTGGTGGACTCATCATGGTCCCCACATACTTGATTTGGTGGACTTATCATGGTCCCCCACATACTTAATTTGGTGGACTTATCATGGTCCCCACATACTTGAATTGGTAGACTCATCATGGTCCCCTTGAATTGGTGGACTCATCATGGTCCCCACATACTTGATTTGGTGGACTTATCATGGTCCCCCACATACTTGAATTGGTGGACTCATCACAGTCCCCTTGAATTGGTGGACTCATCACAGTCCCCTTGAATTGGTGGACTCATCACGGTCCCCTTGAATTGGTGGATTCATCATTGTCCCCTTGAATTGGTGGATTCATCATTGTCCCCTTGAATTGGTGGATTCTTCATGGTCCCCTTGAATTGGTGGATTCATCATTGTCCCCTTGAATTGGTGGATTCATCATGGTCCCCTTGAATTGGTAGACTCATCATGGTCCCCTTGAATTGGTGGACTCATCACGGTCCCCTTGAATTGGTGGATTCATCATGGTCCCCTTGAATTGGTGGACTCATCATGGTCCCCTTGAATTGGTAGACTCATCATGGTCCCCTTGAATTGGTGGACTCATCACGGTCCCCTTGAATTGGTGGATTCATCATTGTCCCCTTGAATTGGTGGACTCATCATGGTCCCCTTGAATTGGTAGACTCATCATGGTCCCCTTGAATTGGTGGACTCATCACGGTCCCCTTGAATTGGTGGACTCATCATGGTCCCCTTGAATTGGTGGACTCATCATGGTCCCCTTGAATTGGTGGACTCATCATGGTCCCCTTGAATTGGTGGATTCATCATGGTCCCCTTTATATTGGTGGACCTGTTTGAGTATTGTGTCATTTACTGTGAACAAAATAGTATAAAAATAATCTTTATTTTAAAAAAATGGCTAAAAAGATGTAAATGATTGACTTCACTGTACTCTGGTTCTCTATATGTACTTCGTCCCTCTCAATACACACCTGCCATGAGTACCACTCATAGCACGTAACTCCATAGCTTCAAGTGATAACCTCTAGGGATCTAAACAAAATATCCACTTTATAAACAAGACATCATGAGCTGGATTCAAACCTGTTACCTCTTGAGCACAACACAAATGGTTTAACCACTACACCAGAAAGATACATTAATAATCATTACTCTCATCCTAACCTCAATTCGCAACAACAGAAATGTACATATCAAAACACTTTCGCAAAAAAAAAACAAAAGGAACTTATTTTATAACAGGCCAGATTTTATTACAATTTTATTTTAAACTTATAATTAAAGACATGGCCAAGTAAATTACAATACAATTTTCTATCATTCAAACTGATGGCACCCTGTTAACATTAGAAGGTAGATTTTCAAGTGAGATAAAGAACCAAACAGCACAAGCCAAATCAGCATCCCAAACGTCCGTGTGTTGCCAGGCCCGAAAGGGGAGCAAAGAATAGCAACACTGTTTACCATTCATGCATGTCAAAAAAAAAGGTGACTAAGGAGGTTATGGGATGGAGTTGGCTGTTCTATCCCATATAGAGTCAGTGACCCAAAGCCATGCTGAAGTCGGATGTGTCAGACCGAAAGGCGCAGATATCGCAGCAATGTTGTAAACCATGACACAACGCATTCCTTCCTCCGGACTACATTTTGCTAATTTGCAGGAGTTTGAGAATGAAGGCAGAAGAAGCATTCCAAAAAATGAGAACCATTTTGTGCAATGGAAGACTATCAATGCAGAGCTGAATTCGATTGCTGAGATGTTATATCCAACCAATTCTTTTTTATGGCTGTGAAGCATGGACTGTAAACAAAAAAATTAGAGGCTACAGAGATGTGGTTTCTGAGAAGAATGATGAAAATACCATGGACAGCTAAGAAAACTAATGCAGAGGTTCTCATTGATTCTGGAGTAAAAAGATCAATCATATCAAACAATAGGGACAGACAGTCAAGGTTTCTAGGGCATGTGCTGAGAAGAACACAGCCTGAACACTTAATAACCACTGGAAAGATCAAAGGGAGAAGAGATGGGGATGACAAAGAGAAAAGTTGCTAGATGGACTAGTATTGTGGCACGGTAGAAGTTCACCAACTGAGCTTATTGACAACACAAGAGACAGTCGTGGAGAAATATGATCGCCTACGCCATTCGGCATGGCACTTGATTGATTGCGGTTATATCTTTGTGCAAATAGATTATCTGTGTTATATTCCCCTTTCACAACTGAAACCAATTTTTATTATATAAATATAGAAGCATCAAGATTTATTATTTATAGAAATATAGAAGCATAGATGATTTATTATTATAGAAATATAGAGGCATCAGTGATTTATTATTATAGAAATATAGAAGTATCGAGGATTTATTACTATAATTAAATAGTTTTTATTACAGCATAACGTTTTGTGCTTCAAATTTGTAGATGCATAAATATAAAGCAAAGTGAATAATGATGGACTGTTTAGCAAAGAAAACATATAGTTCTAAGTTTAAAACAGAATGGTAGAATGAAATTGAGGAGACAGAAATTCCAACAACAATTAAATAAAACTGTGTTATCTGTATTTATCGTGTCAGTACAAAATGCCCTTGTACTCATCAAATTCATTCGGATTTAGTATCTGTTTTTGTTCATTCTCAAACTACCAGCGCTAATTTTCATGTGATTTAAGTGGGGAAATGTCCAGCAGAAGACGGATATGTCAGGCCATTGGCACACAAAAATGGAGACACAATGCATTTTCATTCTCTGGACTACATCCTATTGGAAATCTAGAATGGATCATGGTCCTGCTACAGGAGAGATCCAGCAGGAGTTTGAGAGTGAGCAATGAAGAAGAAGTGGGGAAATATGAATGCGAGTAATGATGGCCAAGGTACCAGATTCAAATCCAGCTGCAAGAAATTGTGCACATGGACTGTTTAGAAAGAAAAGGCAAACTACTGAATGTAAATACTGCCAAAGAAAATCACTACAGTGAAAACAAAATTTGGGTTGATAGCATCCTGAATAGGATATGCTGCCAAATTGTTTTCCCCATACTGCAACAGTCTTCCAGTCTGTTGCTAGGTGACAAGTGTAGGAAGTCTTAGCCATGATAGTTTATCACCCACTGTGCCCTTGGGTTTTATAGGCCAAAATATATTCCTCATGAAAAATGATAGGGAGTTGGCTTGGGTCGACTAAATCTATCCTGCATGAAGTTTTATGCTGCCAGAGAACACTTCTCGGGTAATTAGATGATCCACTTCCCCCTTTGATCATTGATACATAACACTTTTTCCTTTAAGAGATTGGTTCAGGTGTAGCAAACACCCAACAATAGAATTGGAGGATTCAGTATCTAAACCAAAATGTAAAAAACTTAAGATATATCAGTCTATAGATGTCTGCAAGAACTAACTACTGATTTACTACTGCATCATTTATCCACATAACCTAGCATTCACATTGCAAATATATATCTATATACACACAAAATAAATTGGTTATAGATATAGTATAATATTAATAAAATATAGTATTTTCAAATTCCACAACCATGTAGAAAATTATTGCTATAGATTTGGAAATATAACACTAAATTATAATCAGTTATATAAGAATCACAAAAAACATCTGCCAGAATGTGGGCCAGGAAAGCCGTTTTTCTGGGCAAAATAAATCTAACAAGAACAAGTTTACTAAAAAAAAAAAAACTAAAAAAAAAAAAAAAATTAAATACATCTTTCCATAAAACAGATAAAAAATGTATGAGTAAGTAGATCACTTGTACAATAACCAACATTCTGTGTAAAGAAAACATAGGATAAATGTATTAGTAAGTAGATCACTTGTACAACAACCAACTTTCTGTGTGAAGAAAACATAGGATAAATATGAAAGCCATCTACTTCTTCTAGCACAGTGACAACTTATATTTAAAACCAGGTCTGCTAAAAGTACCACAGACACATACACACTAGATATATTTACAAATCCTGTCGTCTGCACTGCAGCAGGCACCTTTCCATCTTTCCAGATGATAGTAATATTGTTATGCTATAAGAAGTGTAATCTACGATCCATGGCGATGATGGATGTAACTCACAAGACCAATCTGAGCCACATTGTCTGCAGTAATAATAATATTAATACAGTGGAATTCCTCTATAACACATTCTTTTATAACAAATTTTCATATTTAACTTTTCAAAATCCCCAATCATATTTATTCTTTATTTTTTATATTGTATACAGAGAGAATTTCTGTTATTGTATATGTATTTCGTCAATCCGGACCAAGTTGTTATAGAAGGATTTGACTGTAAATAAGGCCCATAAGCTGTCAGGGTCATGGGGAGATATACAGGAAATATCAGTACAAATCATGATCAATATTATAGTGGTACTGCTATGGTAGCATTTAAATGAATACAATTTTATTTGGTAGTGCCCATCCCCTCTTCAGAACTTCAATTATCAGAAAGCAGTGTCTTACTTGTGTGTTTCTGAGACCTGTCTGAAAGGGTGCTGAATGACTGTCAATCAGGCTTCAGAAAACACAGAAGCACTGAAGGCCAAACTACATACCTTGCCCAGAAAATAGAGGATGCTTTCCAGAAAAAAAATCAAAACTCCTAGCCATTTCTTTGACCTCACAAAGGCCTTTGACAAAGCCTGGAAAGAGGAGTTATTGCTAAAACTCGCCCAGAAAGGAATTGGAGGCAAAATGTTACAGTGGATAAAAAGCTTCCAACATGGCAGACATGCAAGAGTAAAAACTCCAGAGAATGAAAAGTAAAATGATCAATATAACAGAAGGCATCCCACAATGAGGAGTGCTATCACCCACACTCTTCAAAATTTATATAGATGACCTGCAAAATTATTCACACCATATGTACATCTACTGGAAAAATTATCAACAAACTACAGGACAGAGCTGCAAGTGAGCTAATATAGTATTTTTATGCGACTGCATGTCAGTACTCCAGACCATCCAAAATGAACCTAAAGATCCCCTAACAAAAACAACTGTAGAACTTTTAAATCAACTATCTGCTAACAATAAAGTTGTGCTGCAGTGGATCCCTGAACACTGTGGAATTGCAGGAAATGAAGCAGCTGACAGACTGGCAAAAACAGGTGCAGAAAATGAATAATTCCAGCATAGAATATCATGAACTGAAGAAAAAACTCTCATCAGAAGAAAATACAAACATACATGGAGTCAGAGAACAGGCAGCAACTTTCCATAGGACCCCCATTCTAAAGCTAAACAGATCACAGCAAACCACAATTTTTAGGCTCTGCACAGGACACTGCAGACTACAACACATCTCCACAAAATGAAGACTGTGCAAACTGACTAATGCCCATGCCAAAAGGGTCCCTTGACTCTAGAACACATTCTGCAGACATGCCCACTCTTTGATGATGTGAGAACTAAAATATGGCCCCAAGAGACAGATCTGAAGGTAAAGCTGTGGGGCAATCGTGAGGACCTCCTGATGGCTGCAGAATTCATGGAGGCAGCCCACCTTCCTGTACAGACTTATGAGCATAGGAAACTTATCACAGAAGAAGAATCCGCAACCTCATGTCCACAAGGTAAATAAATTTAACTATATTCATCTGCAAAATGATGTATTCTTTCCAGAACATTGTCTTCATCATGGACACTCTGAACACTTCTGTCTTGGCTAGTAGGCCCATTTTAAGCCATGTGAACATGAATAGTGCTGTTCTTAATCATCATTTTGTGTTGTGAATATGTTCTTGATAAAACCCTATTGGTTGAAACATGGTAATTAAATTTATGTGTTATTATGTGTGTGTACTAGTGATTTGCAAAACTTCATTAGGTACAGTACAAGAAGAAGTGCCTACATTGCACTATATTCAAATTTTTAAATATTGTGAGCAATTCCATTCCAACTTTGGTATAGTACATGCAGCTTTTGTCACACCACTGAAATCAGATTACTAGTAAACCTTGTTATCAAACTGGTTAATTTAACCAGAGATTAAGTCACTAGTACTACTGCTGGATTAATCAATCTGCACGCAACACACTGAGAGGCACCTCCACTCTACCGGGTCATCCGGGAGGGGGGCCCCCTCTATGTGTGGAGCACAGATTGATGCATCTTGCAGAAGATTAATGCATCTAGTGACTATTTTTGCATGTTTATCGAATTGCGTTAAATAATGTTGGATTAGTTCTATTCATGTTTAAGATTTGTTTTGTTGAAATGTAGGCACCTCTTCTTGTATTGAACCCTTCATTACTCTTTCTACCCCATCGAAGTCAGCTCCTTGTTGTGGAGATGGGGCGTAGTCCAGCCACCAGAGACTGGAAACTAAGACTAGCCAGGCCCTCAGGAAAAAAACAGGAAAAATAACCTTAAAGAGCCGATACAAATATTTATAAATTGTAATCATTCAACAATGAAAATAACATATCAAAATAATAAATACTTATAAATTCTAATATATTTTTGCCTGGAAATGTTCTTCAAGACTATATTAGAATCATCTCTTGAATATTCTCATTGAAAACTTCTTTAAATTTGCATTGGAATCACTTCATTAATATTCTCATTGGAAACTTGGCAAAATGGAATGTAGATCTTTCCTTAGAACCTATTTACATTGACAGGGGTAACAGGAATGGCTATAACCTGAAGGTTATAAGAAAAGTTACGAATGTGTTACACTGACCAAATATGGCCAATAATGGTTACACTGTAAGGAAAAACTGAACACGTTGACAACTATGTCATACACGAATGACAAATGCAACAGGCATCCTGGCATGATTTTGACAGTCTGATAGAAAGACTGCTATTTTATCACAGAAAACATGATGTTTCGTGTACTCATGCCAGGTATCACAAGGTGATCATAGATCTGCATAGCTCAGGGTATACAGAAGTCTTCTGTATATGACACTGCCATTCAACAATTATTGAATGTCTAAGCACCACTAATACATCCAATTCTATCGCCAGTATAATGTTGATGATCACAGTTTGAACCACTAGCTAATTGAACGGGTTTGTATTGTGAGACAATCTCACTATCAACTGCTGCTGAGCAGGTATAAGTAACAACAACAAATAATAACAAGCAGGTATGTTTGATCACATCAAAGATCTTCATTAAGCAGGTTTGTTTGATCTGATTAAAGATCTTCATTAAGCAGGTTTGTTTGATTTCATTAAAGATCTTCATTAAGCAGGTTTGTTTGATCTGATTAAAGATCTTCATTAAGCAGGTTTGTTTGATCTGATTAAAGATCTTCATTAAGCAGGTTTGTTTGATTTCATTAAAGATCTTCATTAAGCAGGTTTGTTTGATTTCATCAAAGATCTTCATTAAGCAGGCATGTTTGATCTGATTAAAGATCTTCATTAAGCAGGTTTGTTTGATCTGATTAAAGATCTTCATTAAGCAGGTTTGTTTGATTTCATTAAAGATCTTCATTAAGCAGGTTTGTTTGATTTCATCAAAGATCTTCATTAAGCAGGCATGTTTGATCTGATTAAAGATCTTCATTAAGCAGGTTTGTTTGATCTGATTAAAGATCTTCATTAAGCAGGTTTGTTTGATTTCATCATAGATCTTCATTAAGCAGGAAAAAATTTTTTAAATGGATGTCTGTCAAACAATAAGGATCTTGATTTTACAAATGCAAAGTCTTCTACAGTACAAACAAGAAATGCTAATAAATATTCCAAAAGAAAAAATTGTACAAATAAGAAGATGAATGAGATTACAATAAAGACCACAATAAAAAATGGCAGGTGCATGCCAAAATTAGATGTGTTGGGTCATTGGCCCAATAAAATGGTGACACAGCACATCTCAGTTCTCTGGACTACATCCTGTTGGAAGTCATTGTCGCACTAAAAGATTTTTTTTTAATAAGTAAAAGTAAAAAGTAAAGTTATCCATAGCATTTATTAATGTCGTAGTGGTGTGAGATGTTAGCGATCTCACATTTCAATGGCTCTGCTATATGAGGGTGGTAGCCATCTCCTCTCCCTCACAGTCTTTACTTCCCGCTTGCATTAATCCGGTACTCATTTAAGGTTGGATCGACCTGGGAGCTGTTGCGATCTGAAAAACATTTCCGTCTCAACTGGGGGATGGTTTACAAATAAACACTTAAAACAGGACAGTTAACATAATCCTAAATAGATGAACACAAGTATTACAGTGTCAGCACATGTACAGTGTCAGCACATGTACAGTGTCAGCACATAATTTGTTTATGATAAATGGCATACAAGAAATGACATGGTCAACATCATACCAGCTGTCTTTACTTATAAGTATGGTGTCCAATTGAGATTTCACATCTTGCAAGCACATTTCCGATTTTGATCTTCATTTACCAGATTATTCTGGTACCGATTTTATGCAGAATTGACATGACTGTGCTCTAAAAAAAAATTTTTCACCTAAACTGGGGAGGGAGGTGTTTTGAACATGTATCTCCTTACTAGGAAGTTTACTTTATGTTATCCCCAGTCAATGCATTCATTTCTATGATATCCACATCATTATACTAACTTTTTAAGATAGGTTGATCCCATGGCAGTAACCTGACGCTGGGAATGATGATAGCTCTTCATGTACTAAGCTGTAGCAACTATTAGGTGGGGTGTCCAGTTCCTTTTCTTGTGCCCTAACTCATATTTCAGGTACCCATTTACAGCTGGGTCGATTGGAGAAATGGTTGTGTCAGGCGAGAATTCATGACACTGATTTGTCTTCTGTCCAAGCATGGTTTCAAACCTGGCAAGCTGTAACACAGACATAGTAAGCAATCTCACCATCAACTAGGCTACTGCTCTCCTCACTAACTTTTTACTGTACCCGCATCAATGCACTAACTTCTACCCTACTCAAATCAATGCACTAACTTCTATGCTACCTAATTCATTGTACTTACTTCTATACTAGCCATCTTCAAAATTATAAATAATTTTGCCAGAAATAATCAATATACACAGCACAAAATTACAATGAACAAACTCCCTACTCAATAAACAGAACCAGAATGTCAATATGCTATACATTGCACTGGTCACTATAGATAATTATAATTAATTAAATGCTGCCTATGACAAACAAACAGGAAAGTGGCAAATTAGAGGCAAAAGAAATGTGGTTCTACAGAAAAATGCTAAGAATACCATGGACTGTCAGGAAAACTAATGTGGAGGTGTTGAAAGAGTCAAATGTGAAACAGAGTCAATAATATAAGAAAAAGACAATCTTTATTTTTTGGCCACTTCATGAGACAAGAAGGTTCTGAGAACATAGTCACAACAGGCAATATTTAAGGCAATAGAGGCAGACGCTGACAACGAGAGAAAATTTTAGGCAGTTTGATAACCTGGCACAGCAAAGAAACAACAACGATCTTGATACATAATACTAGAGATAGCTGTGGAGAGCTATGATCACCTCGCCAGCCAGCATGGCACCTAATGAATGAATGACAAATTCACACTAGCACATCACACAGCCAACCAACCACTCCACTAGAACTCACCCTTCTTAATATTTCCACTCATTGTGACAGAAGAAAGATTTAAATGACATATAGAATTCAAAAACCTTACCTCTAGTTACAACATAAATAGGTGATTGCATACTCTAATGTTGATTATGCGATTAATCCAACATTTCATAACTATCTATCTATCTATCTATCTATATATATATATATATGTCAATAAATTAGATCCCAATAATAAAACAAATGTGATTTGTTATTATAGGTACATGGAAATACAGATAGTGAATGCACTTAGTTTTCAATGTCTCGTAATGATGTGTTTTGGGTGCCTGGTAATGATGTGTTTTGGGTATCTGGTAATGATGTGTTTTGGGTGCCTGGTAATGGTGTATTTTGAATGTTTGGTAATGGTGTATTTTGAATGTTTGGTAATGGTGTGCTTTGTTAAACTGTGACAATGATAATAAAGCAATTGAGTATCCGAAACATAGCATATCTAAAATTGTGACAATATAAAAATAACAGATGAATATTTTTAACTTACAAATATTTACAATTGTGACAAAAATAAAATAGATGAATATTTTGAAGTTACAATTATCTAAAATTGTGACAGTTATAAAATAACAGATGAATAACATACAAATATCTACCCAATGAAATTTCCTGATGGAAACTGAAAGGCAAATAACAAATTCAATCTTTATACGAACATTGTGTTATCAATGTACATGTACACTAACTAAAGAACAAGAGAGAAAGATTACTACTTGTGAAAAAGAGATGTCTAAGAAAAGCAGTAAACAGAACAAGAAGAGATCATGTGAGGACTAAAGACGGTACAAAAACTTTGGTCAAATATATTGAAAAAACAGAGAATGAAATGGTTAAGTCAATTAATGGGAATGAACCTTTATAGATCAGTGGAAAGAGCTTACAACATGAACATGGAAACATCAAAATGCAAAGGAAGACCAAGAAGAAGGTGGATTGAAGGAGTTACCAATATTCTGAGATGTTACAATATTACTACATATCAAATGACCAAACATGCAAAAGCCTGAAAACTGACCATCATTCAATCCCTTGACACCTATACAGCAAATGCAAAGAAAAGACAAGAGACAAATATTTAAAATGTGACACTTATAAAATAACAGGTGAACATCTTGAATATCACATATATGAAATTGTGACATTTATAAAATAACAGGTGAACATCTTGAATATCACATATATGAAATTGTGACATTTATAAAATAACAGGTGAACATCCCATATCTGAACTGTGATAGTGATAAACAGACAGCAGCCTATATAATAGAATCCGGAGTCGAGACTGTCATAATCGCTTGTGATGGATGACTATTATCATACACAAATCAGATTTATTTCTGAGTGAATGAATTGAAATGACTATTGTCACACATGATGGAAGAAGCATGGCAGGATTTTAAGCAGAAAAACAATATATAAAACAGAAACTACTTCACAATGCATAACATTTATTCTTGGTGATGTCATAATGAGGTAACTGTCTCACATATCTGCCTTGATTCCCCCTTAGAATTCTGACTGATGTAGCCGCTACTAAAATCTCTCTTGTCACTGTTTGAATATCTTCTATGGGCTTCGTTAGAAGTTGTGTGGTCTACATTACAAATTTCAACATCCTCATCACAAACAACTTCTCTTCTGTCTCCTTTTTTCTCCAGTTTAGGGGTCTCTAATTCTTTCGAGGCTGAACCTTCACTTTTCACTGCATCACCCCTGTCTGCAGTAATTTCATCACTTGATGTTCCTCCTATTCCCCAGCCACCTCCAATGCCACATGTATGAAGACCACATATACTGCTGCTATGCATATTAGCAGAGAGTGATGATGACCATGAAGAAGACGAAGCAGGAGATTGATTGGTCAAAGACAGTTTCGAAGATTTTCCAAAAGAAACTAGACCAGGTACTGAAAATGTTTTTCTTTTGTATTTCAGTTTCTCCTGCCAACTGTGATGTCTTTGGCTAGAATTAGAAAAAAATGTTGGTAGGCCTGAGGTGGCGGTATTTTGATTGGGCATTCCAACAGGCAGTTGCATCTCAAGTGAATCAGTGTCTTCATGCACAACACTTGTAGTCGGAACATCCAAACAAGGTGTCAGAAATGCAGGGCTGTAGTTGAGGTAGCTTAGAATGTCATCCAGGTCTGGGCGATATCCAGGATCAACAGACATACACCAGTGGATGAAAGATTTCCTGGATACAAATAAAATGTTTACAAAAAAAAGTTAATACAACATAAACAATCCAACAAGATATATTGTGGTTAACTGTAAACATAATGTGGTTAACTGTAAACATAAAGTGGTTAACTGTAAACATAATGTGGTTAACTGTAAACATAATGTGGTTAACTAACTGTAGACATAATATAGTTAACTGCAAACATAATGTTGTTAACTGTAAACATAATATAATTAACTGTAAACATAATTAACTGTAAACATAATATAATTAACTGTAAACATAAAGTAGTTAACTGTAAATATATTTATACAGGGTGTCTATAAAGTTGCTAGAGGCTGACAGGATTTGAATCAGGTCAGTTCTAGGAGCACTGAATTGCCTTTGCAACATACGTAAACAGATTTTTTTGTTTAACTTGACTAACTACATCCCCCCAAAATATATGATTTTGTCAAGAAATTAAAACTGTGTACTCAAGCCACTGAGAACAGGTCAATCAAGACAAGGACTATTACAACAACAACAATGAACATCTCCAACAAGTATTGAAGTATCTTCAGGACCACAAACAATGGCCTTCTAAAGTAAAATAAGCAATGTGACTTCCTAGCGTTAATAGACCCATTATATAATTACAGGTCTTTCAAATACTGCTGCAAAATTCAGGGCCAATCATTATAGCAAAGAGTTATTGCAAAATCATGATCGGAAAAGATCACGTGAGACTGTTTACCATGACAACAAATGGCTAATTGGAATGTGACATATGCTGCCGCTGGGTTGCTATCGGGACAGGAATTATGTGACATACTCTGCCGTTGGGTTGCTACCAGGACAGGAAATATGTGACATATGCCGCCTGCGGGTTGCTGCAGGTTAAGAACAGATGAGCATTGCTGCTTATCAAGTAATTTGTTAAAAATACGCTAAAATATTGACAAAAACTAATACCCAATCTTAGTTTCAAGTTTGGGGGGGGGGGGGGGGTGGAAGAATTTTTAAGTAATTATAATTTGGAGTGCTAAAGGTTCCATTATACATCTAATAAGAACTTACAGAGCATCAGTACATTTGTCAGGCAACATGAGTTGGTTTCCCTTAACTACAAAGTCTAGAACTTCCTTGTTGGATAGACCCTGATAGGGAAAACTGCCAAATGTCACAATCTCAAATACCAGAACTCCATAAGACCATATATCTGATTTGGCTGAGTAAATCCCATCTTTAAGAGCCTCAGGTGCCATCCACCGAACTGGAAGCATTCCTAGGTGAGAAAAGGTATTATAAGTTATATGTAACAGGTAACTACTTCCAGCATTCCTAGGTGAGAAAAGGTATTATAAGTTAGTGTATGTAACAGGTAACTACTTCCAGCATTCCTAGGTGAGAAAAGGTATTATAAGTTATTGTATGTAACAGGTAACTACTTCCAGCATTCCTAGGTGAGAAAAGGTATTATAAGTTAGTGTATGTAAAAGGTAACTACTTCCAGCATTCCAAGGTGAGAAAATGTATTATAAGTTAGTGTATGTAACAGGTAACTACTTCCAGCATTCCTAGGTGAGAAAAGGTATTATAAGTTATTGTATGTAACAGGTAACTACGAGGCGTGTTCAAATGAAAACGGGACTTGTTACACCACGCGTGATAGAGCGCACTGATATTGATGACATTTTGCACTAGTAATGAGTATCCAATAATTTACATACGGTCACGTGTTCATCTTCCCAGCATGCATATGTGCTGCAGAAGACTGTTAACAATATGGCGGGTGTGATTCCGAACCCGTCCAAAGTGAATCAGCGTGCTGTGATCCAGTTTCTTTCATTTGAAGGATGTCAAGCAGTAGACATTCATCGGAGAATGAAGGCAGCATATGGTGACAAATGTTTGTCGAGGACCAGAGTGATGGAGTGGGTGCGTATGTTTAAAGACGGACGTGAGTTAACGGCAGATCTTGCACGGCCAGGTCAGGCGCATATTGTTGCAACAGAAGAAGCCATAGCCGTGCTTGATAAAGCAGTCCATTTGTTCGGACCGTTGAAGAAAGCACTAAAGGGACAGCGATTCAACAGCGACGCAGACGTGAAGACAGCGGTGACCACATGGTTCAGAGAACAGCCACGCAACTTTTTCTCGGACGGCATTCGACGTCTACCTAAACAGTGGGATGCTTGCCTAAATGCATACGGAGATTTTTTCTGATGAACCCAGGTGCATTCTTATTCACAAGTGGTTGCTTTGTTCAATTCCGTTGAAAATATTAAATTGCGTATGATACTTTTTAAATAAATCCACAAGTCCCGTTTTCATTTGAACACGCCTCGTACTTCCAGCATTCCAAGGTGAGAAAAGGTATTATAAGTTAGTGTATGTAACAGGTAACTACTTCCAGCATTCCTAGGTGAGAAAAGGTATTATAAGTTAGTGTATGTAACAGGTAACAACTTTCAGCATTCCAAGGTGAGAAAAGGTAACAATGTAACATGTCTGGCATATATTGTCTATTGATCTTTAGATGCTTATATCATGATTATTTGACCATTTCATTTTATGAACAATCACAAAATTCATTGATTTTACTCAACCATCTATTCACCTTGAACATTTTAGATGCTACGCACAAGCTTACTCATTCTTCCGTGTTACTGATAAAGATGAGTTAACTAGCTTTTTTACATTTTATTTTTTAATTTTCTCATTACTAAAAAATTGTTGATTAAGGTCCGTTTCACATTTGACTCCTTCAACACCTCTACATTAGTTTTTCTGGCAGTCCATGGTATTCTCAGCATTCTTCTGTAGAACCACATCTCTGTTGCCTCTAATTTCCCACTTTCCAGTTTGTTTATTGTCCAAGACTCGCACCCATATGTTAGTATAGGGGTTATATAGCACTGCAGAACTCAGAAGTCATGGCGACACAGAATTTTACTCATTACTGGTATATATATATATATATATATATATATTCAACGGTATATAGCGAATTGTGGTTATAGCATACATATATGATCAGTCCAGCCAATTTGTTATAATGGGATTCCCCTATACAAGAATGCAGGACTATAATGTATAAATAAGATTTATAATATATATTAAACCAATCACCTTTTCGACTAAATCTGTAATAATCAACACTTGAGATATGTCTCGTCATCCCAAAGTCACCAATCTTGACAGTCTTGTTGGCATGGACCAGACAGTTACGACAAGCCAAGTCTCTGTAATAAAAGTTACAATATTTGAATGATGTGCTGACGTCTTCACATAATTTACGTCTTCATGAAAGAAGTTGATCGTGAATGTGGCCCTCCCGGACTTATCTGAAGGAAAAACTGTATGGCAATGTAGCAAACTTGTGACAGATCGCCACCATGTGGTTGTATGAGTGAATGAAAAAGAAGCAGTAATTTACCATTTTAATACTTATGATCTCCTGTTCTTGTTGTTCTTCTGTGATTAGTTATTATACATCTAGTGGTTTTTTTATCTTCTTCTTGTGATTATACTTGTGATTATAAGTCGTTTATACTCTATAATTTTGTATAATGTATATTGGATTTTTACAGTTAAGGTGGGTCTCCACAAGCCACTGTTAAACACCACAAACCAATAAGTTCCCACCATTAACTGTACAGCCAAAAAGTCCCCTGTTAATCCACACAAAAAACACCCACCATTTGATTAGGGTGGCAGGCTCTAGAGTAACTATTTGGACTTCTCTTTGTCATTTGAACCACCGAGCATGGTTCATTGGCACCGGTAGTTTACAACAAAGTTGCAATATTTGAGTCTTTCTGCCCAGCACATCTGATTTCAGCATGAGTAATATACCAATCTTGTGAAACATACCTGTGTACATATTTAAGGCAGTGCAAGTAACTAAGTCCTTTAGCAACATCTACTGCCATCTGTGTTAAGTTTTCAGCCTTGACATCCTCTGCCTCCTTGACACCTTGACCGACCAGACTTCTACGAGACAAGAGGTATGTCTTAAGATCACCTGCACAAACAAACAAGTTTATTTTAGAAACAAGACATTGTATTATAATTCAAGAAAAATCATTTGTGTCAAAACTAAATGAAATTTTATGCAAATATTCCAATGGTAACATTTGAATGGGTTGAGTTTTACTTAGTGGGGTCCATCTCCTTTTCAAAACTGCTTATCATCATTACGTAGCATATTCTAGAAAGTATGTAACAGTCAGCACAGCCTTTCAAAACTTCTCCCAGTCATTCGACATCAATTTACCAAAAACCACATAGCCCTACTTGATTTGGATGTATAATGACTCTTGATTAGGAACCAGCATCAGGAAACTGGAGGCATTCCCAAATTGCAATGCATGCCAGTCTGTCAGCCATTTAAAAATATATAAACTCTGTGTCTCAGTAAGTCAGCCATCTAAGAGTGTATAGGCTCAGTGTCTCAGTCAGTTGTTGGTTCTGGATTCTTCAGATCTCTGCAGAGAGGGCATACTTTCTCCCCTCTCCCCTGGTCACTTTCATTTCTATCATTCTCTGAACTTGTACATTGTCTCTCAGATGTATGACCATTCTTCTAATGTACTATTATTCTTCATCATGTTGTTATAGTTATGTACTTGTCTATGAGTTTGTAGATGGAGAGTTTGTAGATGGAGAGTTTGTAGATGTTGTTGTTGTTCGTACATCACATGATGATCATTTATTACATCCACTTTTGAAATTCAGTTATAGTTATGTACTTGTCTATGAGTTTGTAGATGGCTAATATGCTAATATAGGCGGGTGCTTTCAATAAATTACGCAAAATCTGGATGTCAAACACACTAAGAAACACCACAAAACTCAAGTTGTTTAACTCCAACATCATCCCTATTCTATCATATGGGTGCGAAAGTTGGATAGCCACAAAAGCCAAAGATAAGAGACTCGACTCCTTTGAAAATAAATGCATATGTACCATTCTGAACGTTAAGTGGAGTGACTTTAAATCTAACACTACTATAAGAGAGGAAAGCAAACAAACCTATATATCTTCCTTCATTAGACAAAGGCGTTGGACTTACATCGGCCATGTTCTCAGAATGAACAGCCTAAGAATTCCCCAGCAGTCACTATATTGGGTACCACCTGGAGTGAGAAGAAGAGGGACACCTATAGAAACTCTACGAAGAACCATTAATAGAGAAGGCATGTCAATGAACCTAAACAACACGCAACAATTGAAAGACCTGGCAACACAAAGACAGAAATGGAAAGCTATGGTTTCTGCCCTATGCGCCGCCTATGGCCCTGGAGGAACATAACATAACATAATATGCTCTATTTTATTCAGCAAATGTGCTTGGACAGTTCGGACATGGCATGACAACTGTAGATGGTTTTTGGTCTCCCGTGATTTTATACTTTTCTATTTTGAGCTGCTGCATTTCTCCTAATTTTTTATTTTTTTTAACTGGTGAGCTCTCTCTACTCTCTCTCTCTCTCACTCACGCATGCATGCACACACACAGAGATATATATATATATATATATATATATATATATAAGAAATACTGACCATGCAGCAGGAACTCCATGACAGCATAGATTGGCTCCTTCCGAGTGCAGACTCCCAACAACTGTACTATATTTTCATGCTTGAAACACTTCATCATGTCTACCTCACTAAAAAAGTCCAGCTGTTCACAAGAACAAAATAGAATTTAACATTAAACAAGAGCTATCTATATCTGTTTATAAACCCCTAACCACCCAGGGTTGAAGTGATACCGCATCCAATGCACCAACACACAGAGCCAGGGTCGTAGGGGTACCACATCCCATGCATCAACACACAGTCCTCCACAATTTCTTTAAACGCTATGGACAAATGAGGAAAACTCTTGACTTTTCCAGTTCTTGAAGTCTGTCCATGCTTTTCTTGTTCTCTGCTTCTTCCATCTTGAACTGTTCTCTGTAGTATTGTTTTTTTCTTCAAGGAATCATGTCAGCATACATGTCCATACCATGCAAGTTTTCATTGTTTTCTTTGTGGACCTGTATGTATCTTTATTATATTTCTTATATATACATTTGTATAATGGTGTCTATAGGAGAATGTCTAGATGCAAGGAACTGTCAATACGTGAACGATGAAAGTAGGAATGACAATGGTGAATAATTCATAAATCATCTTCATGTACTGCATACAGGACAACTACATGCAGCAGATGGAGGCTGAGGCACTGCTGCCCTAAAACGGCTCTCCAGGACTCCATTTGCTAATAAGTGTACCAGACCCTATCCATTCTTTGAAAGATTCAAAATGGCTGGTATCTTCATGAGTGGAACCTCCCAACCGTGTGGAAATTCTATTTATCTATATGACGTGTCCTTTTTAGAACATTGTCCTCACTGCCACTCTGTAAGCCTCTTGGTCCTGTATAAGCTGTCCAGCTTCTTCTGGTATCATATTCATGATACCATGTGTCATGTATCAATCATAGACTTGGTCTGCCTCTTGTTCTCTTTCCTGGAACTTTTCCTTCCATGATTAATCTTTATACATCCAAAATGTAAGTTTGTGTTTTTTGATAGTTTTGAGAAATCAGTCTACTTCTATGTTCAGATCTTTGCAGACATCTGTGTTGGTTAGTCTTTCTGTCCATGATATTCTTTGAACCTCTTTATAACAATTAATTTCAAATTTCGATATTTTATTTTCCATTGCAGATGTCATTGCCCACGTCTCATAACCACGTCTCATAACCATGTCTCATAACCATGTTTAGCTACTGGAAAAATATATCTTCTTAATAGTTGTAACTTTGTTTTTATGTCTGCACCTGGCCATAGATTATTTTATCTGTGATGTTTTTTGTAGGGCCATTGCTAATTTGTTTCTGCTCTCTGCAGAGCAATATCCTGTGGAGTTGATGATTGTGATGTTAACTCTGAGGTATCATATGAGATGGTGGCACCTATTTCTACATCAAAACTCTTATTTTTCATATGAGATGGTGGCATCTATTTCTACATCAAAACTCTGATTTTTCATATGAGATGGTGGCATATATTTCTACATCAAAGCACATAACTAGACGCAGCACATAATGACACAGTTTGCTTTATTTGTATTGAGAAAATACAATCTGCTTCTTCGTCTTCTGCATTCGTTCTCAAACTTCTGCAGATCAGCAGATCTATTCCAGAAAACAGAATGCGATATGTCCTGTTTTACAGCTTAGCTAAGACATCTGCACCTTTTGGCCTGACACATCTAACTTCAGCACAACTTCTGAGTCATTTTGATCTTAGAAGATGGGACAACCAACTCCACCCCAAAACCTTCTTAGTCACCTCTTATGACATGATTGGCAGGAAATAATATTGTTATTCTTTGCTTCTCTTTCAAGCCAGGAAACCCACAGGTAATACAACCTGCAATTTTTTGAGAATAAATAGCAAACTAATCAAGTACACATGGCAGTATCAACCTTCTCTTCCATCGTATGATGTATCTTCAGTGTCTTGACAGCAACTGCAACCCAGCCTTCTCTCTCTTTATACATCTCACCACCCATCACAGTTCCTGTAGAATAAAACACAGATGCATTCACAGGTAAACCATGATCTCAAACATCTTCAAGGAAATTGATTTTTAATCTCTGTTCTCCGGACTACATCCTACTAATTTTCCAGAGTTTGAGAACGAACGTAGAAGATTATGACTGCCCTTATACCTTGAAAATATTAAAAATGATCTCTTTAATCATTATTATGATAATTATCAGCCTTGTGGCTGAGGGGCAGTGATAATGGTTCAAAAGCTCTAGGTAATGGAATCACATTCATCAGCAAGCAGGTGCGAACCCAGAATATTAAGAAAGCAATAACAACCTACTTAAGGTAAATATTGAATATAAAATCACTCGTAAGGCAACATATCCCTGATGGGATGTATCCATCATCACAGTAAGCTTTTCTCTGATCAGTGAGTCTTCTGATGAAAAAAAGTATCATAGCCCTTTAGAGAAAAGCCATTGCCAGGTTTCTGACTCTACCAGCATCATTTTCAGATAGTCTTTGATGTTTTATTTTCATCATCTTATAGATCTGTCTCACTTTCAAACTCTCACACCACAGCTTTAAAATATTCTCTTCAGGATCTCATGACTGATGTAAGGGCATGAGCCCATGGACCACTGGATCAGCAACCAACCAACCAACCAACCATGACTGATGTCATTTGATGTGACAAAAAAAATATTAAATTCCTAGAAAGTATAGGAAGAATTTTTTGATTTATCGCGACTTCAATTGGCAATGTTTTTTGGTGAGAAAAACATGTCCAAGTTATTCTTGTTTTGAATATTTTTATGATTTTATGTTTTTTTGATTATGTGTTTCTTGAGAAAGGTTCCTGTTGGACCGTAACTTGGAAAATTGTCCTTGTTCTTTGTTTTATTGTTAGGTATTTATTTGTAATATTGATAGTTAGGATTTTACAGTAAGCTTTATACTTTATTTAGTATTTATCAATCTTTCTGATAAGCAGCACGGAATAGTGTGGTTTTCACTGGGAAGTATGAATTACGTTGTGCTGTGGTTTACAGCAGAGCTGCAATATTTGAACTTTCTGGTCCAGCACATCAAATTTTGGTATGCTTTTAATTCAGGTAGGCTTCTCTACAGCGTGACAGCTTTACCTGTCGCCATGCAAATGATTATCTACTTTCTGCTTTATGCTCACCATTTCTGAGGAAACAGTGATTTAGACTTGGTTCAACTACATCTATCTCGCACATGGTGTTTCACTAACCTTGAACTTGTTTATTGTAATTAGACTGTGTCCCATTGCTCCCTGTGTCCTGACCTTTATTTTGTCTGGGAGCTTGGTTCTGGTTTAGGAAATTTCTCAAACTGTAAAGTTAGACTAGAGTTGGTTTGCTCTCTCAGCCGAGGTTTCGGTCACCGACATTATGAACTACAAGCATCAGCTTCTACCCACACTTTCTTTTTACTGTGACAGTATGTTATCCTGCCTTTACAATTCCACATGATCTGCTGCCAGAAGACAGCTGAAAGCTTGTTCTCGAAGCGAACAATTTAATTATTGACATACTTCCATGACAATTTATCTAGTATTGTTTTTCTTCAATGACCTCTAACTCTTCCTCACAATTTCTTCCTTTCCTCTTGCATACCTGTAAACTCATACAGCTTTTCTGTATTAAAATAAATCAAACAATCAATAAACTGTAACCCTTCAGGGTTTTAGGGGCACCACATTGTATGCCTCAGCACACAGAGTCCTCCAGCGAATTCTATCCTCAGCAATGCAGATGAGTGTGGAAATATCTTGCCCTGTCCATTCCTTGATGTTGTTTGTCCATGCCTTTATTTGCCCTCATCTGCTTCTTCCACCCTCAACAGTTCCCTGCAGCATTGTTTTTGACAAGGAATCGTGCCTGCATACTTGTCCGAACCATGCTAGTTTTTATCGTTTCACTATTGAAAGCAATGGCTCCTGAACTCCTGCACACATCTCTACTTTATTTCTTATGTAAACATTGGTCTTATGTTCCCTATAGGAAATTCGTAGAATTCATCTGTAGCATTTGTACTCGAAAGCCTGTAATCTTCTCTCCATGTCCACAGTGAGTGTCCAACTCTCACAACCATACAACACAACAACAAAAAATCTATATCAGCATCTGACTCCGACTGGAGAATGAGGAAGAATATGAAGCTACAGATGTCCAGTGTTCTATTGAACTCCGACTGGAGAATGAGGAAGAATATGAAGCTACAGATGTCCAGTGTTCTATTGAACTCCGACTGGAGAATGAGGAAGAATATGAAGCTACAGATGTCCAGTGTTCTATTGAACTTGTTAACAAAAAACTGGACATACGCATATCATTGCTAAAGTCTGTGCAAATAGTGACACAATGCATTCCAATTCTCATGACTACATCCTGATGGAAACTTAGAGGACCCATTGTCCTGCTACAACAGAGATCTCATGACTACATCCTGCTGGAAATCTAGTGGACCCATTGTCCTGCTACAACAGAGGATCAGCAGAGTTGGAGAATGAACACTAAAGAAAGTCTGTATATCAGAACTGGATCTATGTAATTTATTAATAAATTTGAATGACAAAACCATTCATATAACCCATATCCTGTCAGGGTCATCGAGGTGCCACATTGGATGCATAAACATGCAGTCTTCTATCGGTATCTATCTTCTGCATTGCAGATGAGTGAGGAAAAACTTTGTTGGTCCAGTCTTTGAGGTTGTAAGACCATGATTTCCTTTACCTCCTCTGCTTCCTCCTCCCTCAATTGTTCCATCTGCAGGATCATTTTTTTTACAAAGAATAATGTTGGATTACATGTGAAGGGGAAGCGTAGCGCTGTAGTTAGTTCAATGGCTTCGCATATGAGTGGTCCTGGGTTCATTCCTCAGTTGAGGTGGAAGTGTTTTTCCATATCACAACGGCTCCCGGTTCGACCCAGCCATAAATGGGTACTGGATTAATCCGAGAAGTAAAGACTGCGAGGGAGAGGAGATGGCTACTGCTCTCATATAGCAGAGCCACTGAAATGTGAGATCGCTAACATCTCACACACCTACAACATTATTAAATGCTATGGGTAACTTTACCTACTTTACATGTACAAACCATACAAGTTTTCATCATTTTACTATTGAAAGTAATTATTCTTGTGAGTCTGTATATCTATATTGTATACCTTACATATAAATGTGTCTTATAGGAAATATAGAATATATAGAATATATAGGAAATGTGCACAAGTCATCTATACAATTTATATTTGAAGGCCTG
Organism: Meghimatium bilineatum; assembly: GCA_034231615.1. Lineage (NCBI taxonomy): Eukaryota > Metazoa > Mollusca > Gastropoda > Stylommatophora > Philomycidae > Meghimatium > Meghimatium bilineatum. The sequence goes on from CM067308.1 coordinate 49,502,075, forward strand.
TATCAGTGTCTCCATGTCTGCAGTGGGCATCCAATTCTTACAACCATATAACATAATAGAAAGCACAAGTGAGTTATAAATTTTGACCTTCAATCTAACAATGATGCTGCTTTTCTATATTAAATTTAATCTTGGCATAGCAATCAAGGACATCTCCAGCCTTATCTTTAATGATATGACAACCAACTGTCAACCATGAAAATGAATACTCGCAGTAGAATGGATGGACATGTGACCATGACCTTCACAAAACTATTCATTCATTCATTTTAATGGGGCAGAGGTCAGATCTCTCCAATTCTGTCTGTTCAAAGATATTATGTGCCGTTCTTGAATAGTATGGATATTGATTGTTTTACTTTACTTTCTCTAAGTATTCTTCTTCTGAGTGTTTCTTTTGGTGTACCTCTGACTCTTTTGCCTGTAGGTATCCATTCAAGAGATGGTGGTGTATTCTGTTGATGTCTGCGTAGGACATGCCCGATGTAGGACCAATGGTGTTTTCTGATAATATCTGTGATGAAATTTTGATGTGTCTCTTCTCTGATTTTATCATTCAATTTGAATCAATGGATTGGAATGAACTGACTTCTGTTACACAAATCGGTTTGGACTTTACGATGTTAGTTGATTAATCCAACAATTGATGGAATGATTAGAGAAACACCCTCCATCAACGGATGTCATTACCGGAAGTCACAAAACTATTGAGAGGTAATAAATAACACATACAGAAAAGTCACAAAGTAGAAACAAAAATAATTTAAAAACTGGTACCAACCAAATGCTCCCTCTCCAAGTTCTCGATTAAGTACAATATCTTTGCGGGGTATTTCCCAATCATCAACAGTAAGTATATTGGAATATTTCTCATTCAAGAGTCCAAGTTCTTTAATTCTCTCATGGGCTTCCTTGAACTTTCTCATTTTGGCATCACATCTGAATGTATTTTTTTAAAAAATAGTTATTTCAAACAGATGATGATAATGATAAAGACAGAGGGAGTTTGTGATGTTGATTCTGGATTGGTCAGACAATGTTGATAGGAAGGAAGTGTCATGAATATGAGAAGAAGGTCTTTCCTAATGTGTGTCCTAACTTTAACGTATGAAGTAAAAGCTTTGTTCATTTTTAATCTCACTTAACTAGGATGCTTTCCATTTTTTTTATCCATTTCCTTTACTAAGGAAAGTAACGCTGAATCAGATGTCCTGAAATTTAGATCTATATTTAAACACTCATGCTCCTGGCAGACCAACATAATGGTCTCATAGACAATACCATATCAATCAATATCAATAAAACCCATAACCTTTCAGGGTCGTAGGGGTACCACATTGGATGCCTCAGCACACAGAGTCCTCCAGCGAATTCTATCCTCAGCGATGCGGATGAGTGTGGAAATATCTTGCCCTGTCCATTCCTTGATGTTGTCTGTCCATGCCTTTATTTGCCCTCCTCTGCTTCTTCCACCCTCGACAGTTCCCTGCAGTATTGTTTTTGACAAGGAATCGTGCCTGCATACATGTCCGAACCATGCTACTTAACAATACCATACAGGCCCATGAATATTGTGAATACTTAAATGTATGAAAACAATGGACACAATGAAGTACAGATGCGTTGTGGGAATGTACATTCAAATAATGACTAACTATAAATTGTCAGTATGGTGTAGTTATTAATTGTTTTAATCAGGAAAAAATATATCAAAAATCGGAGATATTTCTGTTTTCAAGAGACTTAAAGTCTGAGTCAGATAGTGATTATGTGATCTTCGTAATTTTCCAGAGTGAACACGATTTCTCCCCTTATCTATGGTTATCCCCATTTCTGTTATACTTTGTATGTGTACACTATCACCTCCAACATCATCATCTTCACTCTGTAGTAAATCAATAACTGCTCTTAATAGACCAGTCCTATCTCTTTTCAATACTGTGCTATCAACTACAGCACTGTTCACCAATGAGTCTTCTCTTTCATTGCCTCTGACTCCTGCATGACCATGGCAGTATATCCGTTTAACACTTTAGACACTCGAGTTGCACAGTAACAGGACCCATTCTTTTCTAAACATGAACTTTTCTACATTTTCTCTGTGTTAGTGTTTGAGAGTTTTACCATGCAAGTTTGATATTTCCGTTACCAACTGAGTGACTAATGAACAACAGATGTAGCTACATTTGTAACTGATCTTACTAAACCCAGAATGACTGGAACGATGTATGTCCTACAAAGTAATGGTATATCAAGTAAACTTAACACAGGTTGGTTTACTGTCATCATCATCATCAGGTGCCATGCCGACTGGTGTAGGCAATCATAACTTCCCTGTCTCATGAAGTGGCCAAAAAATGAAGATTGTCTTTTTTCTTAGATTATTGACTAAGCTCTGTCTCGCATAGACTCTATCAACACCTCCACATTAGTTTTTCTAGCAGTCCATGGTATTCTCAGCATTCTTCTATAGAACAACATCTCTATTGCCTCTAATTTCCCACTTTCCTATTTGTTTATTGTCCAAGATTCTTCTTCTTCTTCATCGTTCATTCTCAAACTCCTGCTGGATCTCCCTTGTAGTAAGACCATTGTTCTACTAGATTTCCAGCAGGATGTAGTCCAGAGAATGGAAATGCGTTGTGTCACAGTTTATTTGCGCCAATGGCCCAACACATCCATCTTCAGCAGGGTCCAAGCTTCACATCCATATGTTAGTATAGGAGTTATATAGCACTGAAAAACTGTTTCTCATAGCTAATGTATTTACACACACACATGTACAACAGAGACAACTAAGGAAGGAAATATATAACAACCAAAGTTCTATAGAATAGCAGAAAAAGTGGAGAGCGCATGAGAAAATAAATAGGAAGTGTTAACACTAAGAATAACATAATGCACATTTAACAGTTGCTACAAAAAACAACAAATAAGTACAAATAATCAATAAGTACAAATAAATCAATGTTGAATAAATATAAATGAAAAACAAAAGAACAAGAACATTTTCTACATCTTTTACTTTATGCTAATCTGATATTGGTCATGTATGGAGTGATTTATTTGAGATTATTCTAGGCTTCTCACAACTTGGTTTGTAGAGATGTTTCTGTGGGCTATAGTTTCATTCTGTGAACAGCCAAGTGGGGAGAATTCTCTAGTATGCACCACTCTGGTATCAGTGTTGTGCAGACTCCTCCATTCTTCTTCTTATTCATCAAAAGTTATTCTGATTTTTTAAACTATCATTATTTACTTTCAATTGAGTACAATGCTGAGGCAATCATGTTTCTTCATAAAGTTATGTTTATTACGTCGTTAATAACTTCTGTTGACATTCTCCCATGTCACAATGACAACACATTCAGCACCTTCTCTCTTTGTCTTTCTCACTCTTCTCCACTTGATCTTTCTGATGGTTTATTAAATGTTCATGCTGCACGTTCTCATCACATGCCCAGTAAATCTTTACTATCTACCTATAATTTTCACTATAATTTATTTGTCTCTTAACTCCAGCATCACTGAGATCCTCTAGTTTTTTCAGCTTTCAACAGTTTTTTTTAATTATACTTCTAAAAAAAACATCTCCCTGTTGTTTACTTTAAAAAAGAACTGTCACACTTTTACGTGTTTGTTAGTTTTCTGATGTTTTCATTTCTGATTCTATCTCTTATTGTTACTCTGAGAATTCTACGTAGACAAATCATTTCTGATGTCACAAGTTTTCTTTTGTTTTCAGTTCCCTTGATTATTTCCCTTGACCGTAATGTGTGCCAGTTTGTACCAGATCCCACCCCAAATCAGTACATTTCTAGAAATGGGAGAAACATACCTCCTGTTAAGTATAGAAACATATACACACATTGAACATGTCAAATAGAAGCACTTACTTGTATTTCATGACAACAAGGACTGCAATCACAACAATGATGAAACCAAAGAAAACAAAAACAATAACAATAACATGTGCTATTGTGCAGCTGACGCCCAGTGCTGCCCGGAAACCATCAATAGGACAGTCCTCTACCACTGAAAAGTGAAAGGAGGATTATATGACAGAGTTGCACACTATAAGCATTAATGACAAGTGATAATAGGTGAGACTTCAGTAAAACTGTATAGCTACCAATTTATGTGACAAGTCCTTTTTTAGAACATTGTTCTTACTGCCGTTCTGTAAGCCTCTCTATGCAGGCTGCCCAACCTCTTCCAGTGTCATGTTCAGAAGGTCTTCGATATCCTGTGTCCATCATAGCCTTGGTCTGCCTCTTGTTCTCTTTCCTTGAACTTTTCCCTTCATGACTAATATTTCTAAACAATTGAGTCTCTTTATACGTCCAAAATATGTTCACTTGTGATTTTTTATTGTTTTGACCAGCCAATAATCTTCTATGTTCAGATTTTTTATTGTTTTGACCAGCCAATAATCTTCTATGTTCAGATTTTTTATTGTTTTGACCAGCCAATAATCTTCTATGTTCAGATCTTTTATTGTTTTGACCAGCCAATAATCTTCTATGTTCAGATTTTTTATTGTTTTGACCAGCCAATAATCTTCTATGTTCAGATTTTTTATTGTTTTGACCAGCCAATAATCTTCTATGTTCAGATTTTTTATTGTTTTGACCAGCCAATAATCTTCTATGTTCAGATTTTTTATTGTTTTGACCAGCCAATAATCTTCTATGTTCAGATTTGTGGGGAAGTTAGCATTGGTTCATCTTTCTGTCTATGATTTTCTTAGGAACTTCCTATAACATTTCATTTTCTTCTTCTTCTTCTTCTTCTTCAGCGTTCATTCTCAAACTCCCACTGGATATCTCTTATATCAGGATCATGGTCCTATTAGATTTCCAGCAGGATGTAGTCCAGAGAATGGAAATGCGTTGTGTCGCCGTTTTATTTGCGCTAATGGCCCGACACATCAGTCTTCGGCGGGACATTTCATTTTGAATACTGATATTTTCTTTTTCATTTTTCCATTGCGGAGGTCATTGTCTATATCTCACAACCATATGCTACCACATAAGAAAAATACGGCTTGTTAATAATTGTAAACTGTATGCCAATAGGTTAAAATAGAGAACACACGGCAACACTTGTTACAGTTCGCTAAATATATCGAATCAACGTTTCTATCAAAAGGACTTCATCAATAAATGAAAAAGACAAAAAGCAAAAAATTCAACTAATAATGCAATGGAAAAATTAATAATCCAGATCATTTGTATTATTAACTTATAGCAATCCGAAGTCTACAAATGTCGACAAATATAATCTAGCAATAGAAACCCACTGTCGACTAATGTCTGCATTGAGGTAGCCATTTATAGTCATGGACAACATCATCCTTGTTTATTTTTCCATCATGCTTTATAGTAAGTGTGTGCTAGAGTGATTGTCCCTGAATTTTCCGGAGTGATACAAATACGCAGTCATTATTTATTCGACCTTTCAAATTTGCAAGCCGAACTGTGTAGGCCTAATTTCAGTGCTGCCAATTTTTGCTAATTCTTCATGGATTATGATTCAGATATAGGACGAATTTTAAAGCTTTAGTGCTTCAGCTACTGTAGATCAATGTATGATGTTTGAGAGAGATGTTTATAATATTTAATAGTGTTGTAATTGATGTCATTTATGATAAGGAATTTGAGGAGCCATATTTTCTTCAGCCAGGTCTACGCATGACTTTGACGCAGTAAATAATTTGTATGCATTTATCTACATTCTCGATTTTGGTTGTACACAACACTGATACACACAAGCAAATAACACCTGTTAAACATATCAAGTATTCATTTATCTCTATTGTCTCTGAATTTGAAATCAATAACTCAATAAATAAAAACATTAAGCCAAAAAAACGCGTGAAAAAATCAGAAGTCATAAAAAATGGACAGGTGTCCGAGAAAATATGCATTATTTTTTAGCTAAGCTGCTACAGGTTAATGTACTTTTTGTTCAATGTTTGTCTTCTAGCTTTTTTTAAAAAATAAGGTTCTTTCAGAAGAAAATTCAGTACAGATTCAGCCTAATCTATGAGCTGTCCACTATATTTCTTAACATGACTTAGTTGATTATGTGAACTGTTAACTATATTTCTTCATCCGACTCAGTCTATTAACTATATTTCTTTGTGAATACAATGTAATAGTAACAGCAGTGAATGCAATCTGGTAATAGTAATTGTGGTGAATGCAGAATAATAGTAATAGTGGTGAATACAGCTTAATAGTTGTGAATGCAATCTAATAGAAATAGTAAAAATGGCAAGAATAAATAACAGATGACAAAAAAAAACATGAGAAATTATAGGTGAAGACAGGGTAACACCAGAAAAACTGAAATTAAACATGTCTGACTCACAACTTTCCTGATCATTTCTGATCGGCCCTCTGGGTGATAACCAACGAATCTGACCAGCATCTAGCTTCAACATTGAGCCACCTGTTGATTCTGTACCTGGAGAATATTGACCAATGATCCGCGTCTCGTTAGAAAATACTTGATGAATAAGGAGATCACCGTGTCGGTCACTGCCATCAAACTTAATCCAACCAGAAACTCCGCTGAAGCTCAAGCTACTGATTGCAGCCCTGAAGGCTCTGAAACATTAGGCATACAAGTATGAATTATCCTCAGAAAACAAGGCATTCAAATATATGGTAATTACCTCATGATTACTGCAAACAATTTAACTGCTATCTTCCTTTTATGCCCTTGAAAGGTTTCCATAAATTACTGTGAGAAAATATAATGTCACTACATGCTAAATTCATTACAAATAGTGATTTAAGAAATTAAACACACTAAGAATATGTGTCAAACATCATAAGAAAACGCAGATGGAAATACCTGGGTCACATTTTAAGATTAGATGAAAACAAAATAAACCAACACACCCTTATGTGGGAATCTGAGGGTAAAAGAAAACAAGGAAGACCTAAAGCAACCCTAAAAACACCATACTTAAAAAGAAGGGGAAATAATAGGCTGCAAGACCATACAAGAATTAAAACTGCAGGTCCTCACTGGAACACATGGAGAACCAAAACCTCTTCCCTATGTGTTGCCTGCAGCACAAAAGGAACAAACTAACATGTTAAATTTGATCATAAATTCAATCTTCATACCAGTATTGTGTTATCAATGTCAGACATGAACTCTAACAAAAGAACAAGAGAGAAAGCTTACTACGTGTGAAATGAGATGTCTAAGAAAAGCAACAAACAGAACAAGAAGAGATCATGTGAGAAATGAGATTACAAGACATGTTTAAACAACATCTGTGGTCAAATATATTGAAAAGCAGAGAATGAAATGGTTCAGGAAAGTAATGAGAATGAACCTTTATTGGCCAGCGGCAAGAACATACAACATGAGAATGGAAACAGCAAGAGGCAGAGAAAGACCAAGAAGAAAATGAATTGAAGGAGTTACCAACATTCTGAGATATAATATTACTGCCTATCAAGCGATCAACCTACCATAGCCCAATAATCTATCATCATTCAGTCCTACGACACCTTATAGCAAAAGCAGAGAAAAGACAATAGACAGACAGATAGGCTACCTGCTATATTTTCATGTGTGATAAATTTGTATAGAGTATAAATAATCATTATGAACGTTCAGAAATTGTTACATTGATTCACAGATTGAGCTGTACCATACTTCTTCAGGAATGGATATACTACAAACATTTTTGTTGTGTTCAAATGATGATGCAATGGCATTGTCACCTACAAATAAATGTCAGGATAGTGATGAAGTAATTTCTTCAGTTGTGAGCAGGTAGCACTTGACAGGTCACAGTCTTTCAGACAAAAGCACTGGTTTCCCCATTGGTAACTGAGATGATACTCACATACGTTTTTCTGTCTCAAAGACATGGTTGTGTCTCAAAGACATGGTTGTGAAAAGGAGATTTATGGATGCATGTTTAGTTTCCACAGGCAGGCGTTCCATTGCAGCTGTATCTCAGGATAATCAGGTCCTACCACGATCACAACATACATACATTCTTCATAACACAAAATCAGTTTGGACTCCTTCTGTCAGATTTGTTGACCCATATGCAGTGATGGCACACCTAGCATTCACCAACACCCAGTCTGCCACAAAAGTGCATTGTCCACTGGCCCGCATCTTTGTCATCCATAGTGACCATTCAACAGAAGATTAAAAATAAGAAATTGAGACAAGATGTGCAAATGCTGATTTTTTTACAGTACGAGTTGTCAGACTATCTTTAGTCACCTCTTACGACATACCTAGAAAGAGGACAGTGGCCATAATCTTTGCAGTGATAACACCTATGATAAAGTAAAGCATGAGAGATGGAGGTCTAACTGTTGTAGCAGGTCAGTCACTTGCTTTCATGTTGTCAGATGGCTTCTGCACTACGAACTGAGATTTGAATTTTTACCACCTAATGTAATTCATAACATGCACCCAATTGCTCTAAGTGCTTTAACCAATTGCTCTAACATGCCATCACTCTCCTGAAATGTATTATGGACATGTTTACAGGAGATACTCCACAAGTCTGAGAGCACTCTAACCCCTACAATCTACTGTCTTTATCAGGGCCAGATGTTAGCTAACATGAACAATCAGACACTCATGTTTAACTGGGGAGCAAAGAATAATAACAGTATTATCTGATATTTTGATGTCGCACATTGTACGACTAGGAAAGCAGTGAGGGTAAAGTTGTCCAATAAAGGGTCAGAGTGTCAGAAGTCATGCAGAAGTCAGATGTGTCAGGTTGAAAAGAACAGATATTACAGTCAAGCTGTAAGCCAGGACACACAGCATTCTGTTCTCCTGAGTATATCCCATTAATCTACAGGAGATTGAGGACAAATGCCGAAGAAGTACAATCAAGTACTGAAGTTTACACTCAACAGAGGAATCTATTTACCTTGCTGTTGCCTCAGTATTGATGGTCTCCAAAGAACCCTGGTTATGACGCAGAAGAGAATCCAGGCCTTTGGCATACACCCACACAGCATCATAAACAAAGCTTGCATAGTTGCTCTCCTCCACAAACTGAGAACAAATATAAGGCAACACTTGAATCAAGAACATGTTAACTGTAATAATTCTCATAGAATGGTCTCAATGTTCAAAATTTTCCTACAAAATGTTCTAGCACTTCAGAACAACATGTAGAACTTTCTCCTACTGAATCTTTTGTTCCTAAAGAAAAATTAATTTTATATATTTAGGCTTGCTAGCTATTATTTTCTTCTACTGGACAATAACTGGTGCTGAAGTCGGAGATACCAGACCAAGATGCACACCAGCAACAATGGTATCATGCAGCAGAACTAGATAACGTGTCTTCACAATAAAAAAATATTGACTGTCAACTTCCAGACAGATTGTAACATTCTGTCCAAAATAAATCTACAATTCTGCATAAAGACTCAAAGGTAAATCATCATCATCAAGTGCCATCTCGACAACAAAGATTGGCTGCAACAGACCTCCAAAATCCTCTGTCTCTTGCACTGGTGGTACACTCTGCTAGATTGTATCATATTCATCTTATGATGTTTCTCTTCCACTTGTGTTTCTGTCTACCTCTACTGTGTTTCTGTTGCTCTATTCCCCTGGACTCTACCTTCAAGCTAGGTCTTCAACAAGGTGTCATAGATTTTTAATGTACATAGATTTTGTTGATTTTGATCTCTAATAACTAGCGTGGATTGATACAACAACAACACAACATATGAGTAAAATCAGTTTGTTTAAAAGTAGGAGAAAAAAATGTACACCATGTAAATGAAGAATATTTTTTTTTAACTGAAAAAGATACCACACAATTTGAATAAAATATTTGGAAACTTACAGCAGCACCACATCTCCGGGCATACAACTCTGTGTATTTTTTCACAGTGATTCCCCCTGCTACTTGTGTGTCAGGAGATCCGGTGAATGCTTTCAACAAGACAAAATGACCTTCTGCAGCATGCTCAACTTGGGCGGTGGTACAAGGAACATTCTCTCGTTGTGAATTACCTTCATGGTGGTTGGGTTCGTTGTTATAGTATTCAACATCATACCAGTCTTTGGGATACCACGATGGAAGAATCCACACATATCCTTCGTATGCTGTCATTTTCTGAAACCAGACACACTGATAAATTATACAAGAGCTGTTTACTAAGTTCAGGGACAGATTTTTGTGGGGAGGGGGGGGGGGGTTGAAAATGTAGGTGTCTATCTATAAATCCATAACCTGTCAGGGTCGTAGGGGTACCACATTGGATGCTTCAGCACACTGAGTCCTCCAGCAATTTTTATTTTCAGCAATGCGGCTGAGTGAATAAAATGATATGTGACTGACAACCAGTCATATATAAGTTGACATCCTGTCACATATAGGCTGACAACCAGTCATATATAAGTTGACATCCTGTCACATATAGGCTGACAACCAGTCACATATAGGCTGACAACCAGTCACATATAGGCTGACAACCAGTCACATATAGGCTGACAACCAGTCACATATAGACTGACAACCAGTCACATATAGGCTGACAACCAGTTACATATAGGCTGACAACCAGTCACATATAGGCTGACAACCAGTCACATATAGGCTGACAACCAGTCACATATAGGCTGACAACCAGTCACATATAGGCTGACAACCAGTCACATATAGACTGACAACCAGTCACATATAGGCTGACAACCAGTTACATATAGGCTGACAACCAGTCACATATAGGCTGACAACCAGTCACATATAGGCTGACAACCAGTCACATATAGGCTGACAACCAGTCACATATAGGCTGACAACCAGTCACATATAGACTGACAACGAGCCACATATAGACTGACAACCAGTCACATATAGACTGACAACCAGTCACATATAGGCTGACGGCCTATCATATATAGACTGACAACCAGTCACATATAGGCTGACAACCAGTCACATATAGGCTGACAACCAGTCACATATAGGCTGACGGCCTATCACATATAGACTGACAACCAGTCACATATAGGCTGACAACCAGTCATATAAAAGCTGACAACCAGTCACATATAGGCTGACAACCAAATCTTGAGAAGTTTGTCTCCCTGGAGATTGCATAACAATAATGCATTACCCATTTATCACTATTTCTGACACAAGACTTCCAGTTCTGCTTGAATCTGTTTGGTTCTTTGCAATATCAAATTTCTCTAATGTCATGTCATTCTAGACTTATTTATACAATTATTTATTTATTTATTATTTTCGATACAATTATTTATAAGAACCTATAGTCTCATAATTCTTTTCAGTGTTCATTCTCAAACTCCTGCAGATTAGCAGGAAGTAGCCCAGAGAACAGAATGCGTTGTGTCATGGTTTACAAATTGGTTGCGATATCTGCACCTTTCAGTCTGAAATATTAAACTTCAATATAGTTTCTATGTTATATTGATCTTCTGTGGAATGGGACAGCCAACGCCAGATCTACCTTAGTTGCCTCTTACGACATGAATGGTAGGTAACAGTATCATTATTCTTTGCTCCCCTTTCAAGCCCCTTCAAAACACTGGCTGAAGTCTTTTAATGCTTTGTTTGATCATCTTTCATATTATGAGTCCACATTCTCATCAAGTAAACATCAGGTGTATTCAGATCACCATCTCAATAACCCGTTCAGTGTTGATGCTGACGGTTCCAGTTCGGTGTCAACTTTTCAGTTTAAAAGCAAGAGAGAAAATAATTAATTTAGGTACTAAATTAAACTACACAATTAAAAATGCTCCTCCCTTATATTTGTAAAGGCACTCACAAAACAGAAACGAGGTAATCTCTAGGAGAATCACTTGCCTGTTTGAAAGCTTCACACATGACTTCTCTGGCCACATTGCTAAAGACATCCGCAATAATAACTCTCACATTCTGTGATCTAAACTCCTTTAAAATCTGCAAGGTGAATGTTTCGAAATCATAAATTTAGTCAGTATTATTCTCCTGCACACATTCTCGAAATCCTGCTGCTTAGCAGGTGTTAGATCAGTGAATAGAGTACATTATGTCAGCGATTATTATAAATTATTCATACATTTAACTTTTTATCCCCATGAGGTATTTTCTACCTTGCTGTAATGTATATGCTACCCTGCCGCAATGTATTTCTACTCTGCCGCAATATATTTTCTACCCTGCAGCAATGTATTTTCTACCCTGCCTTAATGTATTTTCTACCCTGCCTTAATGTATTTTCTACCATGCTATAATGTATTTTCTACCATGCTATAATGTATTTTCTACCATGCTATAATGTATTTTCTACCATGCTATAATGTATTTTCTACCATGCTATAATGTATTTTCTACCATGCTATAATGTATTTTCTACCATGCTATAATGTATTTTCTACCATGCTATAATGTATTTTCTACCATGCTATAATGTATTTTCTACCATGCTATAATGTATTTTCTACCATGCTATAATGTATTTTCTACCATGCTATAATGTATTTTCTACCATGCTATAATGTATTTTCTACCATGCTATAATGTATTTTGTACCATGCTATAATGTATTTTCTACCCTGCCTTAATGTATTTTCTACCATGCTATAATGTATTTAGAAGTGACTATTCTATGAGTGAGTTGCAGAAGAGCATAAGTTCTCAAGGTGGTCAAAAGAAGTGCTACAAGGATTTTAAATAAACCATGATATATAAGAAGAAGCAGAATGAAATAGAACTACATGGTGCTCTAGACTCAAAAAAGTCTGATCATCTTGTGAAAAGAGGAGAAATGCAGCAACACAACAGTGGAGAGTAGCTAGAAAGTCATGGGTAGATAAAAACCATCAACAGTGGTCATCCCATGCCCGAACTGTCCAAGGACATTTGCGGCCAGAATAGAGCTCAGTAACCATCTACGAACTCATAATCATGGACATAACTCTAACTGAATTTCATAAAGTGGATGTAACAAATGGTCATCCTCACTTGTGATGGACAAACAATATAACAGATGTATGGTCATCCTCACTTTTTGACCTTCACCCAGTTGAGTTTGATACCCAACTATCAGACTATAGGGTATGTAACCCTGATAGTCTGTGAGTACATTGTAAAGATGATCCTTGTGTTTTATATAAGTACTACTGAATATGAAATTCTGAGGCAAACAAACTCGTCCTAAGTAAAAACTATCTATCTATGGTCCTTCAGCGCTGAATATGCTCCATAGGCCAGAAACCAGCGCTCTACAGTTTGTGCGATGTGATACCGCTGTATGCTTGTTTGTTGTGAGGACATGTTATCTTGCATGATACCATGATTGCTGGTGCGTCTCTTTGCCTGGTATCTCCGACTTCAGCACCAGTTTGTTTGTTTGTTTTCCGTTTGCTCCATTGTAACCAGCACGGATATCCGTGCGATTTCCGCCGGGAGCGTGATTATGTTGTGCCACCGTTATGCGCCTTGTAGGCCTAGCACATCTGATTTCAGCATGCCTTGACAATTCGAGTGGGCTACCCTAGCCTGTGACAGCCTTCATATCTGTCACCAGACGGTGAATGTGTACTGACTCTATGCCGAGACGGTTTGTCTTTCACGTCTGCCCTGCACGAGGCGTTCCGCAGTCAGTGAACATGCCTTGTGTAATTAGACGTATTGTGCCCGTGCTCATCGGGTACTAAACCTTTTCTAGTCCTCTAGCCTGGTTCCGTTTTAGGAAGAACTTGACAGAAGAGTTGGGCTTGGGCTCGTTCGTCTTCTTAGCCAAGGCGTTATTCACCAACTTCGTGAGCCCCTCGTCCAGGTCTGAATCTGTACACATATTTAGGAGCGTTAGGAACTTGTGCTTTGTTCTAGAGCTGAACAGTGCTTGTCACCTCGAACTGCTATGCCTGTGCCCATCGGGTACTGAACCTTTTCTCTCCGCGAGCACGCTTCCGGTATAGGAAAGACTCGACAGTCGAGTTGGGCCCAGGCTGGGATCACTGGTAACTAGAAACTTGTCTCGAGCAAACAATACTTTAGTTCCATTTTCATCGAACCGTCTTCCATGCTTTTTACACATGACGCTGCCCTCTAGCGCTGTGCATCTTTCTCAGTGTACTCATTGTGCTTTTATTTTTATTGGAACATCTGCCTGCTTCGTACCAACTACATTGGCCGCCCTCCAATGCTTCTACCAGACTTTCTAGCTTCACTGTGTGTCGACAGTGTTGCTGCATGTGTTGGCACAGTGGTGTCGGAGTTATTAACTGTCTTTTTGCAGTCAAATCTCATTCCATCTGTTACCTCCACATTCACTGACACGATCCCCAAAAGGTTTAGCCAGAATCAGCATTAGCCGCTGTATTTCTGTTACCAGGGTGCGCCACGAGGAGGCACTTTTGGGATCTTGGTTATCTGCTAACCCTGGGTCCGCCAAGAGCAATGCGTTCCCTTTGCACCCCTTCAGCACCAGTGAATGCTTCTGCAGGACTATGGTCTTGCTCAATGTCATGAATGGCCCGACCAATATTAGTTTCCAGCCTCTATTAGAAGGTCCATCTCCACTTCAAGGAGTTGGCTTCGATGGGGACTGCCGTGTGTTATCTTTGTCTGTTGTTGAAACCTTAGAAACGCTAAAAGAAAAAAACTCTATGGACACTTTTAAAAAATACCTGTCAATACTGCATTTTTCCGTTAGAAAGGTTTTAAGTGACTTGTGTGATAAATGCCGTAAGAAACCTCTATATATATCTTACAAAAATCAGTACAATTTACAGTAGAGACAAAATACAGATATAAATATATTATAAACAAATAAAAGACGTACATAGTAAGAATAGATAGGTCTACTAGTACATAAACTGACCTGAGGTATGTCAGGTGTGCGTGTGTTGTTGAGAAATTTTCTTCTCACAATCAACGATATTCCATGAATTTGCAGTCTATCCTGCAAGGTCAGGTGATATTCTGGAAGTTCCTGTCCGCCCTCAGCAAGAGCCCCGACTAAACTCCACCCCATCTCTTGGAACAAATCTGGGTACACATACCTGGAGCACATTACAATGTTACGTTATTATCATATCTACTTGACAACACACAACATAATGTTATGTTATTATCATATCTACTTGACAACACACAACATAATGTTATGTTATTATCATATCTACTTGACAACACACAACATAATGTTACGTTATTATCATATCTACTTGACAACACACAACATAATGTTACGTTATTATCATATCTACTTGACAACACATAAGCATCATGCTGGTTATCTGTATATTCATCTTTCAACTCCTTGAGAGAAAAGGTTCTCCACAAATCTCCTTCCATCTTGTCCAGCTATTCTTTTAGAGAAAAGGTTCACCACAAATCTCCTTCCATCTTGTCCAGCTATTCTTTTAGAGAAAAGGTTCACCACAAATCTCCTTTCATCTTGTCCAGCTAGTCTTTTAGAGAAAAGGTTCACCACAAATCTCCTTCCATCTTGTCCAGCTATTCTTCCAGCTTTTACCCATCCCTTTTATATATGCTTCTACATTTTTCTCCAGGTCTTGCTAGTTTTCCCACCTTTTGTCTTTTCCTATATATTCCAGAACATCTCCACTTCTTCCAGCAGTGTCCTAAGATTCCAATGACCACAAATGAAAATATGCATTGTCTAATGCAGTGATTTTCAACCATTTTTTTCTTCTATGCCCGCCCCCCCCTCCCCCCCGGACAAATCTTCTCCTGTTCCCACCATAAAGAGCAAAATATAAAAACAACCAGGCACATTTTTTCATGCCTTTTAACTATAAATCTTAAATATTTAAATAGTTTCTTTGCTGAGTCCCCCCTCCCCAAGGTATATCTGCCGCCACCAATGTTTTTTGTGACCCAAATAAAATGCTGCTCGGAGGGGAGGGGAAAATGACCCACATTGAGAAATGGTCTAAACATTGACAACCAATCAGAACCAATTTTGTCAGCAAGAAACATGAGTAGTGTCTAAAACAGCAATAAACAAGAATGACCAGTTCTATCAACAAGAAATGTGTATTATCTAAAATGATGTTCTTAATCTTTCTCTTATGCAGATGGCAGTATGATACTCACGTGTACAGCTGCACTGGTGGTATTGTCCTAAAGAAGTATGGGTATTTCTCAGTGTCTGATAGGTCTTGGGCCTCTGCCCCATAGCTGACCATCATCATATTGAAGTGCTTTGATATGGCAGCGATTCTTTCAGCGGGATCAGAACATCCTGTACCTGTAGGTGTTTGATCATTGTTCACATATTATTAATTATTGTTTACAAGTAAATTCAAGTAGGAAGCATGAGGATAAATGAAAATAATTCTTAAAATTGACGGGAATTGAACCAGGTCTGTTCTAGCAGCACTGAATCACTTTGCAACACAAGTAAACAGGTTTTCCGTACTTGACCAACCACATCCTCAAAAAAAAGATGTGGTCTCGTCAAGACTTTCAGCCTGTGTACTCAAGTCACTGAGAACAGACCAATCAAAACAAGGACTATTACAACATCAACAAAAAGGAAAAACTTGCCGGTGCCAGTCCAAACAGTCACTGAAATCCTTCAAACTTTTGCGCCAGCTTAGTGCGTGTTCGTAGAAACGTGTTCGTCTGTTCATGAAGTGATTGCACCATCACATTGACGCAACGAAGTCCCCAGATTTGTGTTGCTGGAATGCAGGATTTTTCAATATCGAGAGCACCCTGATCGAATATTGGTGCAGGTTATAATTAATCCGTTCTGCCTAGACTCCATTATCCATTCTGATAATTTCTCCTCCAGCGCAGGGAATGAAGCTGTACGGCCACGTGATGCTCTCTTTGACCTTGGCATCAGAGACAATTCTTCCTTTTTTTCCTCCATTCTCGCACATGTTTTTCGTTCACAATGAAGTGGCGGGACGCCATGGAATTGTTGGATTTCTTCGCAAAAACGATAATGTTCAAATTAAAACCAGCAGTATACAATGTTTGTTTCTGTCCAGGCATCCTTCTTATAAAAGACAAAATCACAATGACAATAAAAATGTATGAACTGGAAGCTAAACTACTTGTGCAGCATTCTTGGCTAGCTAAGTCAGCCTTATATTCTGTTAATTAGTCCAGCCCACTGAGGCAGCAGATTGACTACTGGCCCTACCAATTTCAATCGGCTCAACCAATCCAAGTTTCCCTCACATTTTGATGCCATTCAGATAAGTGACTGAATGCAATCTTTCTTTATAGAAGACTTGAAACAAGGTTCCAAATCACGACACATAAAAGAGGCATTTTGTAGTAAAATTCAGCCGTAATTGATTCCCCTCCCCCAACTGCACATTTAGTGGAAGACGAGATCAATTTCACAATCCTCTGTCATGTTTATTTTATTACTGTATTCTCCCTACAAGGTAAACATACAAGAAACAAAGTTCAAACTCTTCTGTATCTTTTAAAAACAAATGTAATCTGGCGGTGCCTGTTTGTCTCGCCGTTCATCGTTTCCTGCTTAGACGTTACTGTCTGCTGTATTTTTGTCAGAACCCGGTGGCAAAATAGTTTTACGTGGTAATTACTATTCACTAGCGCTGTTCCGCATCATAACGCCCAGACACCCAACACAAACAATTTGTTCAGGAAAGTATGATCTGTTGTTCCAAAGTCTCGCCATGTCATAAACCGTCTATAGACGTGGATAGGGAAGGCAGTGCAGTATTATTTTCTGATGTAGTGTTCCTGGAATACAGTAGCCTTTTTATTCCTTGATTCTTTCATTCAAATTATGTGAGTAAGCCAAATGAAAGGAATGTAATTTTATTACAATTGCGAAAGTTTGTGTTAATTTCCATTTAGCATGTCCGTTCTTTCTTATGATGACGAAGTTCATTATTGCTGGCATTGTTAAGTTGGGGATGTCGGTCTATAGTTGGATCTTAGACTTTCGCCACTTTCGGGAAGGTATAATCAGGTTCTCAACCTATAATCGGATGGGTTTATACTAGACACATTTTGTTACGGTAATCACATTTCCATAATTCTTCTCTCTCTTCATCCTTTTTTTTTGGTTGCTTTCCAGACCTGTCAGTTTCCAATACATTGCTTGTATGTAGTCTTCGTTTGATTTTGTGGTTTCATTCCATGTTTGTTTGTTCCTTATTTTATAAAGACCTTTTGGCCAAAACATCAATTTTGTGTATCATTCAATGTAAAACTGTTATATATATATATATATATATATATATATATATATATATATATATATATATATATATATATATATATATATATATATATAATCAATGATACTGAGAAAGTATTGGAGTCATAATTAAACTATGATAAATGAATATGCAAAAACAAAAGTGTTCATTTTTGTACCTAGTATTCCAGCAATAGTTGGTGTCCTCTTCTGTACTAGAGATATGAAATGATTCATAGCCACGTCATACTGACACTGGGTGTCATAAACAAGCAACTCCAGAGTGTGATTGGGCAAAGTGTTCACATCTTGGTTAACAAGATCCAAGGCAAGTCTTGCACCTGTCATGGACAAAATAATGGACAAATAAGGCACACTTAGGGAAGACCTGAACATGACACTGGGAGAGGCAGGACAGATTGCACAGAAATGAGAGGCTTAGAGTGGCAGCGAGGACAACGTTCTGTAACGAACACATCAGACAGACAGGCAAGTATTGCCAGGTCTATATTGCCGCTGGGATTTCGGCTGGTCATATATTTATAGATTTCCTTCGGTGTTTCCCATGGTATATCGCAGCAAAATTGTAAACCATGACACAGCACATTACATTCTCCGTGTTTGTTCTAATCTGAAGGAACTGGAGAATGAACGCAGTAGAAGAAAATCCACCCTCTACATTCTACATATCATGGGGCCTGCTATAGAACAATGACTTTTAATATGACAGCAACAATTCTCCCTGCCTTCTCCTTAACAAGGAAATATTCAATGATGAAAAAAAATGTTTGTTTCATTAGAACTGATTTTTTTTAGAAAATACTGGGCCGGGTTCCATTGCACTTCTTAGATTATCCTGAGACTAGTATTAATATTGTTTCATCATTTCTCATCCTGGAACTCTGCCTTCCTTGTCATTTTACACATCTTCAGATGAGATGGTCTGAACATTGACATTATTTGATTACATCTCACTACTGTACCCTGTTCTCAAGGAATCTCTGAATATCAGCATCAAGTTTCTGAATATCAGCATCAAATCTCTGAATATTAGCATCAAGTTTCTTAATATCAGCATCAAGTCTCTGGATATCTGCATCAAGTCTCTGGATATATACTATACTGTCATTATTAAAATAAGAATGGTAAGATAAGATTCTAGATACCATTGACCTCCAAAGAGCTGGTACCCCTAGTATTGATAATATTCTGATAGAGACAAAATTTGTTGGGCAGGTCATGTAATAAGTACATCAGATCACCATAATATAAGCTCTTACCTTCCACTAATCCAGGCTGTGCCCACGATTTGATGAACTATAAGCTCTTACCTTCCACTAATTCCAGGCTCTAACCACAATTTGATGAACTATAAACTCTTACCTTCCACTAATCCCAGGCTGTGACCACGATTTGATGAACTATAAGCTCTTACCTTCCACTAATCCAGGTTGTGACCACAATTTGATGAACTATAAGTTATTTCTTTCCACTAATCCAGGCTGTAACCACAATTTGATTAACTATAAGCTCTTACCTTCCACTAATCCAGGCTGTGACCACGATTTGCCAGACAAGGGGAACAGCCCACCAAGATATATTTTGGGTTTTTCCAACAGACTTATGGGTAACCACTTTTCCCACTTGTGCTCATTTTCCTGTAGCCAATGGCAAGCTATCTGGTTCAAGGACAAGTTTGGGTGATGTGATGCATTGACTATCAGTTGATCATACTCAAGGTCTGAGAAACTCAGTCTGGAGATTATGTGAAAAGCTTCAGGGGCTGCAGTCTTGAAGGGTCCCCAGACAACTTTAGTCAGCTGGTTAACAGGAAAATCACAGTCTGTGGGCACCTAGATTAAAAATTAGAAATCTGAAGTGTATATAGATTACTACAACAAAACCACAATCTGCTAGAATCTGAGATGAAGTGCATACATTATCCAGATTTTGATATACAATTTCCAGAACAATCAGATTTTATGCATATGAGATGAAATGCACATATTATTCAGGTGACATTCTTTCCAGAATTTAATTTGCTTTCTTTTAAGATGTCCTAAACTCCTAACAATTCCCCAGAGAGTTGACAAGGACAATTTAAACACTATCTTGCACCTCTTATCCATTGTTGTCTCTGGTGACTTTACCCTGTTACCAGCAACCATACCTTCCGTTACTAAATTTTACCAACTGATATAGTAAAACAATCTTTCAATTACTAAATTTTTCCTGCTGACACATTAAAACAATCTTTCAATTACTAAATTTTTCCTGCTGACACATTAAAACAATCTTTCAATTACTAAATTTTCACAACTGACAGCGTAAAACAATCTATCCATTACCTCATCTTCTTCTGCGTTCTCTCTCTGATAACAGACACAAAAGTTTGTGTGATTTCTGCCAGGGCAGCATGAAATATGTTGTGTTGCTAGTTTACAGCACAGCTGCGTCATTTGCACCTTGGAAGGTCCAGCATTCATTCCTTCCTATCTGTTGTCAGACGATGAATGTGAATCAACTCTATGCCATGACAGTTTATCAGCCATTATGACCTTGGACTTTTCAGGCCAAAACATATCCCTGGGTGGCGGTTTCCAAGAGGAGGGAATTAGACTTGGGTCGACTACATTTATCTTGCACAAGGTGTTCTGCTGCCAGTGAACGTTTTGGATGTACAATTGCCTGCAGCATGATTTGAACCCAGTATCTTGGTTGTTAAAGGCGAGCTCTGTACCGTGCCACCATCAATATCAATGAAATACTAACTGCTCAACTTGAAAAAATACTAACATTATTTAGTGGAGAAATTATGATATTCATAGATTTTCAATCAAACAGATGAACAAATCTTGTCTTGTCCTACTCATGTATGCTGCTAGGTGTCATGGGGAGCAAAAGAATTCTTTTCTTTAGCTAACTGTAATGCCACTGCCATAGTGCAGCCTTGATATTCTAGTATTTCTCTGTCATCTATCCATCTCTGTCTTCCCCTGTTTCTCTTTTCAGATGATCTTTTATTGAAAGCTGTTGATGGAATGCGATCAGGTTCCATTCTGATTAGGTGGCCAAACCATTTGATCTTTTGTGTGTCTATGTATTCTTTGCATGATATTGTTTTCATCAGATATAGTGTCATTGTTTAATCTATCTCTTTTTGTTATCCCCAGTGCTGTTCTCAGGCACTTCCTTTCACATATTGCTAGTGTTTGTTCTAGTTTCTCTGTCTGAGATCTGGTCTGTCATTGGTGACACAATGTTGGCATGAACACTGTGTTTATTCATGTTCTTTTGAAGATCATGTTGATGTTCTGGTGTTTCAGCATTGGTGCTAATTGATATAAAAGTGTGTTTGCTTTCCGACATCTTGTCTCTACTTCTCTATCTAGTCTCCCGTCTTCCAAGAACACATTGCCTAGATACATTCCTTTACTTGTTTGAGTTTTGTGCCGTCTATGTATATTTCTAATGGGGAATGATTTCTGCATATCTTCATTGTTTCTGATTTTGGTTTGTTTATTTTCATGTTGTTGATTTCACAATGGGTATTTAGTGCGTTTAGGTGTTTCTGCGGCTCAGATGTATCGTTATATATCAACGCCTGATCATCTGCTAATAGCAATTCATTAATGATGTTACTGATTAATAAATACTGACAATAAATCAGTAAAAATTATAAAATGGCACATACATTTTTATGATGAGTGTGCGTTTCTGGAAAGTTAATCCTGGTGAACTGGCCAGAAGCAATAAGCGTGTCTGGGTGCCAGTTGAAGAAAATAACTGGTAGACTAGAGTTCAACATGCCATTAACAAACTCGGTCAGACTTTCTTCCAACCAAACGATATCAACATAGAGGTCAAGCCCTTCAATCTGAGACTGAAGAATTCCAGAATCCACACCTGTAGAGAAATATGTTTTTTGTTAGTGATACGTGTCACAGAGATGTTGACAGACTCGTCTTTTTGATGGTGTGTATTTGTATCTGAAATGTTTCTTAAACAACTACCGATAGCAAAACAGATTCTTATATTCCAACTTTTGAACAGGTCATGTCCCACCTCACCCCAGTCTCAGCTAAACATCTGAACTGAATAAATAAAGGATTGGGCAAGGATGTTTCAGATTATTTGTACCTGTCGCCCTTCGTAGAATATTTTTGTCCAATCCTTCACTGTTATTTTGGAAATACACTTTCCACCATAGACTGGAAACTTTGATTTCCACTTTGGAAACTTTGCCTGTATTCTTTGATGAATATTGGTTGGTTGACATCCATCAGCTGTAAGAAACTGAATGACTGCTCATTGGTCAAATATGGACGGATTTGTTATCACACCAGCCATGATTGCATGCACATGACATTAAGCATATGATGAGAAGGATTAAGCATATATTCATAAGGAAAAGTCAAAGGTGGGAGAAGAAGCAAACAAAGAAAATCCTGGATTGATAACATCAAGGAACAGTCTGGACATGATTTTTCTACACTCCTCTGAATGACTATGAACAGAGGTGTTGGGGTGGAGGAGGGACTTTTCTGTGCTGATGTCTGCAGTGTGACACCCTATGACATTGATGGGTTATGAGTCATTATTATTATGCTATGTTCTTGGTTAAATCTTTGTGATATAAACACAAAATTTATGCATGTTTTTCTGTTTGTTTCCAGTGATTCTCAAAACTTCATTACCTAATGTGTTCACATTTTGCCTGTCAGATCAGCTTTGTTAGTCATATCTATTATCAACTAAATTTTACGAGCATTCAGCATATGCTGACCACATCTATGTTATACATCCAGCATATTCTGACCACATCTATGTTATACATCCAGCATATGCTGACCACATCTATGTTATACATTCAGCATATGCTGACCACATCTATGTTATACATCCAGCATATTCTGACCACATCTATGTTATACATTCAGCATATTCTGACCACATCTATGTTATAAATAAACAAAATGTACAATTTTTAATCAATTGCAATATTTCAGTTTTACTGAATAACAACTAACACACTATCACTGTCGGATGCTCATGTGAAATACTACACACAACAAAACACAGGATATAATCATACAAATAACAATACACAGGACATAATTGAAGTTTTGACCAAAAGGCCTTTATCAAGATACACACAAAACATCAATAAGATGACGAGTAGAAATGACCACACCACACAAAAGTGTCCAGGCGAAATATGGATGTGACATGTCTGTGTGTTGATGCATCGAATATGGTACCCTTCCCTGGTCGGTTATGGGCTCATGGATATATATATATTATGGGTGAAAGATTTTAAAGTTCTAAAATTGTGGCAAAAAATAAATGTTTTAAATGTAGAAACATACCAATAGATGCAGCAAACAATGTGGCACAGTTTCGTCTGAAGCCTTTACTATTTTCTTGACATTTGGGGTTCTTGTAAGCTTTGTATTTGTAATCTGTCTTTATCTCTTCCAATTCCTTCTGACCCCACCAAGAGAATCGGCGGACAACTTTTGGTATAAGTAAAGCTCTCCAATTATCTACAATGATCTGCTCTTTAGACCAAAGTTCTTCAACTATGGAGGTAGGAAGATACCAACCCATCCTGTAATTTAAAAATATGGACATTACATTAGTGACAGATCAGAACATAGTATCAAGAGTTATTGTCATAGTATCAAGTTATTGTCATAGTATCAAGAGTGTTTGTCATAGTATCAAGGGTATTTATTATAGTATGAATAGTGTTTGTCATAGTATCAATAGTGTTTGTCATAGTATCAAGAGTGTTTGTCATAGTAGCAAGAATGTTTGTCATAGTATCAAGGGTATTTGTCATAGTATCAAGAATGTTTGTCATAGTATCAATAGTGTTTGTCATAGTATCAATAGTGTTTGTCATAGTATCAATAGTGTTTGTCATAGTATCAAGAGTGTTTGTCATAGTATCAAGAGTGTTTGATCAAATCGTGCTATATAGAGAATATCCTGATATTCATATGTGGTCTGTTTATGTGCCTCCAAATCATGGAGTCAATAAAAATGATTGTGCATGTTTTTTGTTTCATGAGATCAAACTGTTGATGTACTAATTCAATCACTGTATTGATGGCTTCAGCCTACGTTTGATAATTTCAGCACACAAGCCTGGCAGGTTACAGTTTTACTTTCTATTACTTTTTTCTCATGAGATTGCTCTCTCTCATCACCCTCAACACTCACATGACCAGGTGAAAAACTGAAAGTGATTCCTTGTTGCTCTGTCTTTATTTAATTGCCTCAAACCATTGGGGTTTTTTTTTGTATCATACTCATCAAGTAAAATAGATAAATAAAAATAAACTTCGCCCGTGTGTTGCCAGGGCCCGAAAGGGGAACAAAGAATAGCAACACTGTTTACCTTCCACGCATGTCGTGCAAGGTGACTAAGGAGGTTATGGGATGGAGTTGGCTGTCCCATCCCATATAGGGTCAATGACCCAAAGCCATGCTTAAGTCAGATGTGTCAGGCCGAAAGGCGCAGATATCGCAGCAATGCTGTAAACTATGACACAACGTATTCCGTTCTCCGGACTACATCCTGCTGATCTGCAGGAGTTTGAGAGCGAACGCAGAAGAAGAAGAGACATATACAAAATTACAACTCTTTTACCTTCCCTCTGGTCCCAAAGGTCCTGCATCCACCAATTCTCCTGTGTCCAGCCAAGGAGCCTTATTGAACCCAGCTACCATCCATACTTCCAGATTGACGGTTATATCTGGGATTGATCCCGGTTTATACTGTGGTGGTTGGCAGTGACTGTAATGAAAACAAAAGTAAATTGCTACTTGTCCTAAAATCAGCCACTTTTATTTGTTATCTACCTTTTCACTTTGGACTCAAAGGGGAAATAGCTAATAAACAAGACGCTTTGAAGACAACTGTGTGCATATGTGCATGTGGTTATGACTATCATTGTCTATTGCTCAGGTCATAGTGGTAAATTACTTGAACTCTAGCCTATAATATATTTCAATACATTCTTGATCTATCCAAATTGGACTTCAATTGCGATTGAAAGAGGTCTGCCAAACATTAATCTCCATTTCTTTGGAGGTCGTGGTGACTGGATTACCAGAACTGCAATTACTATTTTATGATGGTAAAAAGCTCTGCTATAACCAAAATAGGCTGATATCTATCTATTGTCTATTGTCTTTCCCCAGGTGAATGATTGTTGATCTCATTCACACTTGCCGTTAAGCGTAGGGGAGGTATCTTAAGCTGTCGTTTCAAGGCCAGATGTGTCACCGAAGTTGCATTTAGTCCATGTTTGTTCAAGGTTATCTTAATGTTTTCTATCCACCGTTTTCTTGGTCTACCTTTGGATTTACGCCCGGATATTCTTGTATTATATGCTCTAATTGGTATTTGGTTTGGCTTCATTCTCATAAGGTGACCGAACCATTTTACTTGCTGTCTCTCAATATGTTCGATACATGATATTATACCAACTCTTTTCCTAATTTCTTCATTTCTTATTTTATCTAATTTGGTAACCATTGCAGCTTTTCTCAGACACTTCATTTCACATGTGACGATTTTTCTTTGCTGCGAAGCTGTTAAAGACCATGTTTGACTTTGGTAGCACAGTGTTGGTATAAAAATTGTAGATATTATTTGTTTTTTAATTTCCATCTTGATATTTGGATGAAGAAGTAATGGTGAAATTTGGTAAGTCACTGTGTTTGCTTTCTGGCACCTTGTTTCTATTTCTCTGTCTAGTCTTCCATCTTCGGAAAAATGCTGCCTAGATATTTAAATTCTTTGGCTTGTTTCACTTTGGTGTTATCTATTGTTATATTCATTGGTGTTGAAGACTTGCTAATTTTCATAACTTCTGTTTTTTGTACATTTATTTTCATGTTGTACTTCTGACATGCTAACAACAATGCATTGATGTGCTTTTGCAAAGTTTCCTCATCTTTGTATATTAAACTTTGATCATCAGCAAATAATAGTTCATTGATTTCATTATTAAGTACTTCATCAGGTTTATTTGCAATGTTTTCCTCTTTGTTGATATGAGCTTCTTTTATTATTCTGTCCATGTATATGTTGAAAAGTAGGGGTGAAAGTACGCATCCTTGTCTTACTCCATCTGATATCTGCAGTTCAAAGGTTAGTCATTCACCATAAGAGACACTTGTCACTTCACAATATCAGTTCAAACATTTGTCACTCACCATAAGAGACACATGTCACTTCACAATATCAGTTCACAGGTTAGTCATTCACCATAAGAGACACTTGTCATTTAACAATATCAGTTCAAAGGTTAGTCATTCACCATAAGCTACACTTGTCATTTCACAATATCAGTTCAAAGGTTAGTCACTCACCATAAGAGACACTTGTCACTTCACAATATCAGTTCAAACGTTAGTCATTCACCATAAGAGACATTTGTCATTTCACAATATCAGTTCAAAGGTTAGTCATTCACCATAAGAGACACTTGTCATTTCACAATATCAGTTCAAAGGTTAGTGATTCACCATAAGAGACACTTGTCATTTCACAATATCAGTTCAAAGGTTAGTCATTCACCATAAGAGACACTTGTCATTTCACAATATCAGTTCAAAGGTTAGTCATTCACCATAAGAGACACTTGTCATTTCACAATATCAGTTCAAAAGTTAGTCATTCACCATAAGAGACACTTGTCATTTCACAATATCAGTTCAAAGGTTAGTGATTCACCATAAGACACATTTGTCATTTCACAATATCAGTTCAAAGATTATCTATTCACAATAAGAGACACTTGTCACTTCGCAATATCAGTTTAAAGGTTAGCCACTCACCATAAGAGACACTTGTTATTTCACAATAAGTTTATGCATTTAGTGTTTACAGTTCAAAGAAGAGTCCATCACCAAAAGCGACACTTGTCATTTCACAATAAGTTGATGCCTTCACTGTTTAATTCCCAGTTGAACACTGATGTTCAACAATCCTCCACTATCTTGTCCTATCTTCAGCTATTTCTTCAAATTCTTACCATGTTTTGTCCATTCCTTTTGTTTACATTTTCAACTGTTTTCTCTGAGAGTATCTTGAATGGACCTAATTCAAATCTTGCCTGCAGCTTTCACATTTGTTTCAATGCTTTTGCTTGATGTTTTTTATTCATTATTCATTATCCCTTGTTACATCTGAAGCAATCTTATTTATGTTAATGTATTATTTATCTTTACAAGTAGACTTAAAGATCCTTGTAGTATGAATACCTAATGGTACGTACTTGTGTTAAATGTTTGTGATCCTTGAGGAATTTATATACCATGTGTAATGTGTGTTGTTGTTGTAGTCTGTGTCTTGATCGATTGGCCTGGTCCTACTCATTCTGAATTGATAATACACGTTAGATGTCTTGACAAAAATCGCATATTCTTTAGTGATGCTGATTGGTCAAATTTGAAAAACACAACTCAAGATGATGATGATGTTCCTCCTTCGCAAGCAAAGATGAGCATGGCATGAAAAAAACATTACATGCAATGAAAAAAAAAATATATATATATATAATAATAATTAAAAATTGATAATTAACTAATTTGGTTTGTGAGTTCGTAGATGCCCGATGAGTCCGGTCCGTGCACGGAAAGTTCTATTGCAGTGCATGCAGGAGTGCTGAAGGTTCGGGGTAGGAGAATTTTTGGATTTTTCCTTCTTCTTCTTGCGCTTGTGGATTGCCCGCAGTGATCTGGGCATGCCAGGCTGAGCGATCAAGTGCTGTAGTCTCCCGGAGCTAGGATAGATGCTGTTGTTCTTGAGAGAGTTTTTTAAAAGTACAACTCAAGATACTAAGTGAATCAGTGTCAGATAAGCTGACCTGGTATAAATCTTGTCTGCAACCTTCTAATGGTTGCTGCAGACGTAGAGATGGTGGTGGTGATGATGATGAGAGACATGAAAAACTATAAAGCAATATGCCTAATCTTCAACCTCCATTTTGTATTTATATATTTGTTAGAAAAATGTTGCCTTCAGGAAGAAATTACCTTGATTTGGTCCTTCCAGAAACTCTGTTCAGAAGCACAGTTATATTTTGGTTGTCATATATTTGGCAGTGCTGTAACTCAACCTTGGCATAGCCACCTATTTTCTGTTACAAAAGTGTCAATAGATGTATATACATTTTACAATAACAAACTCTGATTTTAAGTGATACTAATTTAGATATAATGATAGTAGCTATCTTGGTTGGTATGCATGTATGCACAGTAGCTATCTTGGTTGGTATGCATGTATGCACAGTAGCTATCTTGGTTGGTATGAATGTATACACAGTAGCTATCTTGGTTGGTATGAATGTATGCACAGTAGCTATCTTGGTTGGTATGCATGTATGCACAGTAGCTATCTTGGTTGGTATGCATGTATGCACAGTAGCTATCTTGGTTGGTATGCATGTATACACAGTAGCTATCTTGGTTGGTATGAATGTATACACAGTAGCTATCTTGGTTGGTATGCATGTATGAACAGTAGCTATCTTGGTTGGTATGCATGTATGCACAGTAGCTATCTTGGTTGGTATGCATGTATGCACAGTAGCTATCTTGGTTGGTATGCATGTATGCACAGTAGCTATCTTGGTTGGTATGCATGTATGCACAGTAGCTATCTTGGTTGGTATGCACAGTAGCTATCTTGGTTGGTATGCATGTATGCACAG
Source organism: Meghimatium bilineatum (assembly GCA_034231615.1). Taxonomy (NCBI): domain Eukaryota; kingdom Metazoa; phylum Mollusca; class Gastropoda; order Stylommatophora; family Philomycidae; genus Meghimatium; species Meghimatium bilineatum. Next base: position 49,531,014 of record CM067308.1, read on the forward strand.
TAGCTATCTTGGTTGGTATGCATGTATGCACAGTAGCTATCTTGGTTGGTATGCGTGTATGCACAGTAGCTATCTTGGTTGGTATGCATGTATGCACGATGATGACCTTGCCATCTCTCTATATGACTTGCAGACATAGTCATCTAACATGGCTGAGACATGTGAAAAGAATGTCAATTGAACGAATTCCAAAGGAAATTATCTTTGAAGTGTTCTCATCTGGTGGATGACAAAGAGGCAGACCAGAATTGAGATATAAGGATATTTGTAAAACAGATTTGAATGATTTCATGATTAATTCAAATTTGTGGGAAGAACTAGCCAATGATCGTAAAGCATGTGGTGTTGCATTTAACTGCTCTTTTATTTCCTCAAATACCCACATGTCCTGTTATAAAAATAAATGTAGCTATTTTCAACCTCGTCTTTCTCAAGGCCTCAATCCACTGTTTGCAAACAAGACCCACTTGTACCTTCCTAATCACACTCATACAGTTACTCAAGATTAAGACCTGTGTTACCTTTTGTGTGTCTACCGACTCAAATGCCCTGGTCACCACCATAATCTCCATGGTCATGCTACTCATAATCAAAGCAAAGGCCCCACTCTCCTCCCTTATCGTTTTTTCCTGCGCACTGAGCTGTAAAGGTCCAAGCACTTAGAACATGTCTAATCACAGATCCATCAGTGTATATAATAGCATCCTCTTCTTTGGCATTCTCACTAACCAAAGCCTGCACCTCTTGCTCCACAGCCATGGGACACTATTCTCTGCATTCCCTGCTAAGAGTTATTACTACTCTCAAACAAGTTTTAAAACATGCGACCTATCCATTCCATACCTGTTGCAGATATCTTGAAATCTGTGCACATGATTTGTATGACATCCTCAGCATGTCCCATTCACGACTTACCTCTCTTAAGTCTGCTACCTTTAACTTTCTGTATTTTGGAATGCAATGGGTGTTCCTTGACTGCATATATTGAAGGTACGCCCGTGCATGGTAATACTGCAATCTGTGCTCTGCCGTTGGACAGTTGAGTAGGTACCACAAAGCTCTTGTCGATGTATCTCTTGTGCACCCAAGAATGATAAGCATTGCTGCATTCTGGACTCTATCCAGTCTTTCGATCTGAGTTTGACTAAGAGTCAGAATTGCCAGTGCATATTCCACCACAGCAACTATCAAACTCTAGTACAAAAGAAATAACAAACTCTGCACACACTGCACAGCAGCCATAACCTTCATTGCTGCTAAGCCTTTGCCTGCCCTTATGATAACGTGGTCAACATTATAACATTGGATATCTTGATGGAACTGTTAAATATTGCAGTAAATCCTTTTGTACTGCAGTGGGTTGGTGTGGCCCTGCAGCACAGGAAGGTAGTTCTTAAGTGTGGTAACTGGGTATCGGGACCAACGGTTATTAGCCCCGGTCTGCCACAGGACTTGCCTCTATCTTCTGTGCTTTCCAATGTATACACCGTACACATTACTAGCAATCAAATCATTGGTACTGGCAGAATGATGATGTATGCTGACAACATCCTGGTGTATCTGCAGGGCAGAAATCGAGAAGAGTGTGTTGTGGAACTAAAGGGGATGCTGGACAGAGTGACAAGTTCGTGTAGAGATATGAGAGCAGTGGCAAATTCTTCTAAGATATTCGTAATTTGGTTTTCCTTGAACAACCACACAGTAAAGACACCAATGCCACGTGTTTCGCTGGCCGGGAACAGGTTAGAAAGAACCGACACAATAAGCTACCTGGGTGTGTTTTTTTACAACAGTCTGAGTTTCATGTTGACAATGCCAATAGCTTCAATGAACTGTGTAATTCACTTCATATCATTCATGGAACCCGCTCAGATTTGGAAGTAGTGCTGACCAGTTGGTCATATTTTCTCTCTCTTTTCTTGGTAGAGTTGACATCCATGAAGAATACCGGTATGTACTGCTGTCTCTGGGCTCAGTCAACAACTGCACAGGTCTGTCTCACCAATTTTGAGCTTTCTGAACATGTAGTACTACTTGTTTTACTTGCTTCTTTTCCTTATATATCTAATATCACACATGACAAAATTTCTAATTTCTACTTCTACTTGAACAATCAATTACTATGTTTTTAGTCCAATATTGATTATATATTTAGAGACTTGAACAATCAATTACTATGTTTTTAGTCCAATATTGATTATATATTTAGAGACTTGAACAATCAATTACTATGTTTTTAGTCCAATATTGATTATATATTTAGAGGGCTTCATTTACGTTGTTATTTACCAGATATATTTTGAATTTTAGCCGTGCTCTACAACGACATTGTGACTGATTACTGTTTGGTGTATACATTTTAATGTATTGCATAAATGCTCTGTGTTTAGACCTGTGCCAGTTGCACCAGTATTTTGCAATTTCAACAGGAATCTAGTATCTTGTGATACTTGCCTGATACCTTGTTGACAAGGGATCTCCTGCAGATTTAACTTATTTTGGATATTTTAATGGCACAATAATTATATCTATGTTGCCATCCTTGTGCAACCAGACGTCTTTACTCATTTTCCATGTCTGACATTAGTAGCACAATAATTGTATAAAAATGGTATTTATAATTTGACTTTTCATTTCCATGGGAATAGTAGAATGTTTCAAAGCACTTTATCTGGAATTGTATCAAAACTCAACAAAAATATAAATTTTACAAACTGGCATAGGTTGCCCAAGAGTGAAAACTTGCATCTCTGGATTGAAGAAGAAAATCATTGCCAGTTTGTACAGGAAAAGTACTATACTAAATTAAGTTGTACTGCTGTTTTAAGCATTCCCTAACCAAAAATTCTAAATGTTAATTCTATTACAAATGTTAACAGACAAACTTACCTCAAGCAATATCTTCAATATTCTATTTGTAATGCGGTTGGAGATACGGTTGCTGTCTTCAATAATGATGGGTAGATCATGACCATTATAGTAGAGGTAATGTGCTTGCTGAGGGTACTGACCTATTTGAATATAGGATTAGAAAGAAGATATCTTAACTAGAAATATGACTTTTATTAGAAGATTGCTTGTGTAGGAAAATAACATGTCTTGGAAAATTACTTGTGTTGAAGATTACTTGCCTATAAAGATGAACTAGAGAAGGAAGATTATTTGTGTTGAAGACTACATATCTTGGTAGATTACTTGTGTATAAAGAAGAACCTGTGTAGGAAGATTTCTTGTGTTGAATATTACATGTCAAGATAGATTGCTTTTGTAAGAAGATTACATGTCTTGGAAGATTACTTGTGTTGAAGATTACATGTGCTTAATGTTTACTTGGAAGATACTTGTGTTGAGAAATATTACGTAATTTGGCAATATCAAGATTACTATCTTGGGAGATAACTTACATGGAAGAGATTGGGAGATTACTTACATGGAAGAGCTACTTGGGAGATTACTTACTTGGAAGAGCTACTTGGGAGATTACTTACATGGAAGAGCTATTTGGGAGATTACTTACATGGAAGAGCTACTTGGGAGATTACTTACATGGAAGAGCTACTTGGTAGATTACTTACATGGAAGAGCTATTTGGGAGATTACTTACATGAAAGAGCTACTTGGGAGATTACGTACATGGAAGAGTTACTTGTGTCTGATGATCACTTTTTTTACAAAGAAAGATTGGTGTTAACATATATTGGAAAAATCACATTTGAAAAATATTTGTTGAAAATTCATTTGTGTGTTAGGATTACATGTATGGAAAAGTTATATAGAAAGATTGCATGTTTTAGAAGATGATGTGTGGGTTATGGAAAAGTTATACAGAAAGATTGCATGTTTTAGAAGATGACGTGTGGGTTATGGAAAAGTTATATAGAAAGATTTCATGTTTTAGAAGATGATGTGTGGGTTATGGAAAAGTTATATCGAAAGATTGCATGTTTTAGAAGATGATGTGTGGGTTATGGAAAAGTTATATAGAAAGATTGCATGTTTTAGAAGATGATGTGTGGGTTATGGAAAAGTTATATAGAAAGATTGCATGTTTTAGAAGATGATGTGTGGGTTATGGAAAAGTTATATAGAAAGATTGCATGTTTTAGAAGATGATGTGTGGGTTATGGAAAAGTTATATAGAAAGATTGCATGTTTTAGAAGATGATGTGTGGGTTATGGAAAAGTTATATAGAAAGATCACATATTTTAGAAGATGATGTGTATGGAAAAGTTATATAGAAAGATTGCATGTTTTAGAAGATGATGTGTGGGTTATGGAAAAGTTATATAAAAAGATTGCATGTTTTAGAAGATGATGTGTGGGTTATGGAAAAGTTATATAAAAAGATTGCATGTTTTAGAAGATGATATGTGGGTAGTTATATGGAAAGAATACCTGTGTTAAAAGATAGCAAGCATGGGAAGATATTTTTGTCGGAATATTATCTACTAAATTTTTTTTTACCTAGATTCAATTTTTCTAGAAGATATTTTTGTAGAATTATTATGCATAACATTGCAGTGTATTCTGAGCAGTGTATCATAACAGTGTAGTGTATTCTGAGCAGTGTATCATTGACAACATATCACCAGTAATACATCATAATAATAATATCCACCCATCACAGGAGATGATGACAACAGTTTCAGACGTGTGTTCTTGCATCTTTCTGGTGCCTGCGGAGATGAATAAAACATCAAATCCTGCCACATTTAGGACTCATATGATCAGAATCGGACATCTGTGTGTTTGTTGTTGTGTCTTTTCGGGCAGCACATTTTCTCAGTGTCTCAGAGATTTGATACTTCTTGGCAATGCAAGCATCTTTGCTGGTGTTGCTGCGCCATACTAGGTGATTCTGAATCCAGGATCTCAGTGGCTGTTTGTCTTGAGTTCTAGAGTCGCCGGTTTGAATCACAGACATTGTATATTAGGTGATGTATCTATGTTGTATCATATGTAGTGTATCACATCGTATTATAGGTAGTGTATCATATTGTATCAGATGTAGTGTATCACAAACAGTGTATTATAGGTAGTGTATCAAATTGTATCATAAGTTGTGTATCAGTGTATTATAGATAGTGTATCATATTGTATCATAGGTAGTGTATCATATTATAGGTAGTGTATCATATCATATCATAGGTAGTGTATCACAGGTAGTGTATCACATTGTATCATAGGTAGTTTATCATAGGCAGTGTATCATATTGTATCACAGGTAGTGTATCACATTGTATCATAGGTAATGTATCATAGGTAGTGTATCACATTGTATCATAGATAGTGTATCATAGGTAGTGTATCACACTGTATTATAGATAGTGTATCATAGGTAGTGTATCACATTGTATCATAGATAATGTATCATAGGTAGTGTATCACATTGTATCATAGATAGTGTATCATAGGTAGTGTATCACATTGTATCATAGATAATGTATCATAGGTAGTGTATCCCATTGTATCATAGATAGTGTATCATAGGTAGTGTATCACATTGTATCATAGATAATGTATCATAGGTAGTGTATCACATTGTATCATAGATAGTGTATCATAGGTAGTGTATCACATTGTATCATAGTGTATCGCAGACAGTGTATTATAGGTAGCGTTTCACATTGTATCATAGATAGTGTATCATAGGTAGTGTATCACATTGTATCATAGATATAGTATCACAGACAGTGTATTATAGGTAGTGTATCCCATTGTATCATAGATAGTGTATCATAGGTAGTGTATCACATTGTATCATAGATAGTGTATCATAGGTAGTGTATCACATTGTATTGTAGATAGTGTATCATAGGTAGTGTATCACATTGTATCGTAGATAGTGTATCACAGACAGTGTATCATAGGTAGTGTATCACAGTGTATCATAGGTAGTGTATCACATTGTATCATAGGTAGTGTATCACATTGTATCATAGATAGTGTATCATGGACATTGTATTATAGGTAGTGTATCACAGACAGTGTATCATAGGTAGTGTATCACATTGCATCATAGGTAGTGTATCACATTGTATCATAGATCGTATATCAGACAGTGTATTACAGATAGTCTATAACAATGTTTCATAGGTAATTTATTACATTGTATTATAGATAATGTATCGTAGGTCGTGTATCGTATTGTATCATAGGAAGTGTATCATCGATAATTTATCATAGGTAATGTATCACAGAAATTACCATAGGTAGTATATCACATTGTATCATAGAAGTATATCATAGATATTGTATCATGGACAGTGTATCATAGGTATTGTATCACATTGTATCATAGGTAGTGTATCACATTGTATCATAGGTATTTTATCACATTGTATCATAGGTATTGTATCACATTGTATCATAGGTAGTGTATCACATTGTATCATAGGTAGTGTATCACATTGTATCATAGGTATTATATCAAATTGTATCATATGTAGTGTATCACATTGTATCATAGGTAGTGTATCCCATTGTATCATAGGTAGTGTATCACATTGTATCATAGGTAGTGTTTCACATTGCATAATAGGTCGTATATCACAGAAAATATATCATAGGTAGTGTATCACATTGTATCATAGGTCATGTATCATAGACAATGTATTATAGATAGTGTATCACAATTTATCCTAGGTAGTGTATCACAGACAGTGTATTTTAGGTAGTGTATCACATATAGTGTATTATAGATAGTGTATCACATTGTATCATATGTAGTGTATCACATTTATCATAGGTAGTGTATCACAGGTAGTGTATCACAGACAGTGTATCATATGTAGTGTATCAGAAAGAACATTACAAGCAGTATATACTAGAGTTTATGTTATTAAACTCCCACCAGATCTCTTTCCTATGGCAGGACAATGGTCCTACTAGATTTCCAGCAGGACGTAGTCCAGAGAACAGACATTTGTTGTGTCGCTGTTTTATTTGCACCAATAGCTGGACACATCTAGCTTCCACATTGGTAGTTAATGCATTCTTCTTCTTCTTCTTCTTCTTCTGCGTTCATTCTCAAACTCCAACTGGATCTAGCTGGATCATGGTCCTGCTAGATTCCCAGCAGGATGTAGTCCAGAAAATGGAAATGCGCTGTGTCGCCGTTTTATTTGCGCCAATGGCCCGACACATCCGTCTTCGGCGGAGTTAATGCATTCAGTGTCTTATCATTTCCACTTCCATGCTGGACGTCTGTAGCCATTTCACTAGTAGACCAGCCGTACGAGAGAACTGATTCTCATACTTACACTCTGATCACCAAGCTAAAACTAACCACTGTCACTCACGCATGCTTGACCTCTTTGAACCTGTATTGCGTCGCTATCGACATATCCACAAGCAGCCACATTCTGAGATAAAATACCACCTGCATATTAAGTAAAGAGCAGAATCAGGATAAACGCAATTTTAAAAAAAACATTTAATCCAACGAGAAATGTATTTAGATTGATTTCAATAATTACCAACAGTGTTTAAGTTACATCTCTGTATTCCATCTTTACTCATCACTTCCGTCAGCAGCAGTGTTATCATCACCAATGACAGGAGATACCACATTCCACCAAGTAATTGTATGCTGTAATGACCTCTCTGGTCGCCTGGTCTCATTGTTATTGTGTGACTGCCAGGCAACGAGTTGTAGACTGTATGAGGGATTCATACCAGCATTTAGGGATGGGAGTCGTGGTTCAATCTGTGACAGAGGCTAGATAGAAGGGGAAAACAGAGTCAAATTGAGTGCTTAGATTGTGTGATGTGATTGGAAAATATGCTAGATACGTTTTTAAGTTTCAGTTAGCCTAACCATGATTGACACATGCAATATAAGTTACAGTTAGCCTAACCATGATTGACACATGCAATATAACTTTCAGTTAGCCTAACTATGATTGACACATGCAATATGACTGATAGATTGTTAGGGGAAGTGAGGTAGCATGCCAGACAGAAAAAAACTGTAAGTAGCTGCCATCAACTGATAGAAGATTCGATGTCATTTTCAGAAACAAAGTTCATCATCAAAAGTTCCATTAACATGGAATGGAACTACACCCACCCAAGCAACCAAAAAGATGATGCTATCTACAAGCTTGGAAGATAGGAACAAACAATCAATTTTGGACTGAGAACAGACCACAACAAACAATGTACGTACGGGAAGTTTGGAGTTGGTGACAACAATATGTGCACCTGTGAACAGTCTACAGAAACCACAAAACATATTTTACAGAACTGACCACTGTACGACATCACAAGAAAAAAAAGAAAAAAATACTATGGCCATCTGAACAGCATTGACAGACAAACTCTACGGCCCTGTCTCTGGGCCGGTGATCACAGTCGTGACCTTCGACAGTACTTATAAATCCTCTGCACAGAATTAATTAGGACCTCATTCGTTACGTTTTTGATTATTGTATAGATTTCCGTTGGTCACTATTTATATACTTGGAGTCGCATTAGCTATTTGTGACATGCAATTTTACTTATATGGAATATACCTCCCTGGTTGTGAGAGTTGGATACTCACTGCGGGCAAGGAGACAAAATATCATTTCCTTTCTGTGATAAGTCATTGTATTTTATAAGCAACTTCTTTGGTAGCTTACACGTTGCATTATTAGGGTCAACAAGTATTGCTTTTCAGGTTTCTTCATGCAGGAGAGTTTTACACTAAATACAATCTTCTGTAAGCAATCATGTTACAGATTGCCTATAGAGAACATAAGACAAATGTGTACGTACGAAATAAAATAGAGATGTATGCATGTCTACAAGAACCATTGCTTTCAATTGAGAAAGAACGAAAACTAGCATGGTTTGGACATGTATGTGGACATGATTCCCTGTTAACAACAATACTGCAGGGAAGCGTCGAAGGGAAGCAGAGGAGGACAAACAAAGACATGGACCGATAATAACTTGAAGGAATGGACAGGACAGGACACAATTTTTCCTCACTCATCCGCATCGTCGACGATAGAAATCGCTGAAGGACTGTGTGCTGAAGCATCCGTGTGGTACCCCTACGATCCTGACGGGCTACTGGTTTATAGATAGATAGAAATTGTGTATAAAAAATATTGTTGACATCACCTTTTGTCATTCCCCATTGTCAACAACTCTCGAACACTTTCAGACCACCTCCACCCCTAACCCAATTTGTTATGGAAGGGCAGCCCTTAAGAGCTCCCAGAAATTTATATATGTGCAACCAACCTTTACTCTGACGTGGAGTTTCCTTGCATTTAGAGAGCCTGTGGTTCGACTCTGTCTGTTATCCGTGACACACAATTTTTGCCTGTGTGACTGGATATGTTTGGGTGTGTGACTCACGAAATTGGAGTTTCGGTAACATATGGACACAATATCTACTCTGCTAAACTGAGATAACCCCTCGTACGAGTGTCCCAACTCCGTGCCTGGTTCTACCAGTTTCTCAAAACACGCGCGTGCTCTAAAAATAGACTTGTCAACTGTACATGACCTTTTAGAACAATGTCTCTCCCCTTTTTTGCCATGTGGTTCCCTTTTTACGCACATTGTCTTTCCTCTTCCACGGTGCATAAAAAATAATGACTTACATTCTTTATCGCTATATACATTGTTTATCGTTTTTCTTCTTCTTCAGCATTCATTCTCAGAATCCCGATGGGTTCTTGAAGCAGGATAATGGTCTTACAAGATTTCCAGCAAGTTGTCCAGAGAATGGAAATGCGTTGTCACCGCTTTATGTGCGCCAATGGGCCGACACATCCATCTTCGGCGGATATAGTTAACATAGTTATTTTCATCCCCCCCCCCCATTTCAACCATGTGTTCTACGTGACTCACCCCCCCTTGTTTTCGTAGAGACATTCATTGACCACGTAGGGTAATATATGGCCCACTATGAGAACCACTGTTTAAGGATATCGCCGGATGCACTATCTGATATATGCGTACGTCTCCAGGAATCTTCTGTCAGTTCATATTACGCTTAGTCAGTGTCGTGAGTAAGAATAATAATAACAACCGCGGAGTGAAAGAGATATGGGGGATGGAAGGGAGGAAAAGAACGAGAGTACGAGGAAAGAGATGATGATGATGACGACAACAATGTTAAAACCCCGACTGGGAACGAGGTTGCCACTCGTGTTCCCGATAAAAGTGGAACCCCGTTATAACTACTTGGCCCGTGCCGACAAAATATGTACCCGTATGTAATAACATTTGCTATAGACCTATACATTACACACAATATTTAATCATCACGTTTATCTTTGTCCCAGGACACGCGTGTGTGGAGGTAAACGAAATGGCTGATCAACTAGCTAATATCGCACACCTTAACATATGGTCAGCCGAGTAGAAATACGCATTGCTCTTCGAGAGTCCGCACGATCAGATGATTTTGTGATTAATGAGCATTATTTAATATCACTAATGCACGATTTGGGAGTGAGGACAGGTGTGACCCGTAGAGAACACATAACAAAGATTTCAAAAAGGAGCAGTGAAGCAACATAGGACCGGAACCATCAACCGTTATACCCAGAGATTTACTGAAGCGGAGATCTGAGCACATATGGCTGGCCATGTCAGGTGTGCGAGGAGGATAATCCACATATCTAATTCCTAATACTGAATAAGTATAACGAGATTTTGAAGGATGTTGTTATATAAATTTGTTATAAAAGGATTCGCTAAAGAGGTATACCACTGTATTGTGTGGTTAAATTCATTCAGCTCTAGAATCTTGTATGACATTTCTTGTGGTGGGAGGGGGAATGGGAATGTCCTGAACTTACCAGAAAAGTCCCCGATGACTGTTTTACTTAACGTGGATGTAAGATGCAAGGCACGCTCGTAGCTAAGTTGGGTTCGGGGTGTTCAACCCCCAACCCTTTAGGAAATCAGGACATGACATTAGGCTTAGGATTTGAAGAAATAAAATCATGCATCAAACTGGATTTGAACCAGGTCTGCTCAGATGGCACCAAATCGCCTCGCAACTTGTAACGAAACACGACGTTCTTTCAATTATTTTGCAAGGAATACTCGAGGATGGAAAAAAAAATACTCGAGGATGGAAAAAATACTCGAGGATGGAAGGAATACTCGAGGATGGAAGGAATACTCGAGAGTTCAAATCACGCGTACTGCATGATTTTTTAAATCAATAAATCGCTGTTGCTTCTATATTATTTGAGCAAAATGCAATATATCCCTCATCCCCACCACTTTTAACGATATTTACCACACAATTTCACTTAATTTCTCATTTTTGAAATAATGAAAAAGAGGAAACTACACATTAAAATAGGCGAATGACCGTTTTTAGGTAAAAATGCTCTGCTTAATATATATCTACGGCAATAGTTGTGCCATATCTACGGGGCTAGTCATAAGCTGGAAGTCTTCTATTCTATTCTACTTTATTCTATTCTATTTCTACTCTATTCTATTCTATTATATTCTACTCTATTCTACTCTATTCTATTCCATATCTACGGCGCTAGTCATGAGCTAGACAGTCTGCTTATCTCTTCTGAGAGTACCACGGACAACACGTATCTCCGTGGCTCCGGGTGATTTTTGAAGTATCTCCAAAAAACACTTATTTAGAAGAGCATAAATAGTACCCGACTCGCTGAGACTATGGTAAAATAGTACCCGACTCGCTGAGACTATGGTAAAATAGTACCTGACTCGCTGAGACTATGGTAAAATAGTACCCGACTCGCTGAGACTATGGTAAAATAGTACCCGACTCGCTGAGACTATGGTAAAATAGTACCCGACTCGCTGGTAAAATTAGTAACTCGGAGAATTGATATCTTACCTGTAAAATAATCAAGGACTTGGTAGTAATGTGCAGCACAAAATCATCTTTTACCCCTGAAGCATTATGAGCTATAGATCTACGTAAAACCGTTCCCTGCAGTTTCAAAATAAGGTCATAGAGAAATCTTTACGTTAGCAAACATCCAGGTCGTAATGTAATCAGCCGTTGTTCTAAGTTAATCTTAGCGTAGCCGACGTGACATAGTTATCAGGAGACAGCCTCCTCGCATGACTTAACTAGACAAGAGATGGCATATTTAGATGTGTGTATTGTCATGGCTATATCACGGATCTATGGATACAAAGATATGCTACAGAATTTGCCATGTCAGGGTAACAGTTGGGAATAATCATTCATGATCCTGATTAAGAGTCTTCTTCTTCAGAGTTCATTCTCAAACTCCCGCTGGTTCTCTCTTATAACAGGACAATGGTCCTACAAAATTTCTAGAGAATGGAGTCCAAAGAATAGAAATGCGATGTGTAGCCGTTTTATTTGCGCCAATGGCCCGGCACATCCGTCTTCGGTGGAGATTAAGAATCAATAATCAATCATTTACGATAGTTTATCTAGTTCTTTACCCCCCCAACCCCTCCCTGAAAAAAGGCTCCTCCAAAAGGCATTGCACCAAGCCGTAGGGTGAAGCGTCCTGGGTATGAAAGAAAGCATATTAACCTCCCCACTGCACATAGGAAGTAAGAGCTAATCACTCGTAATTCCTGAGGTTTTCAAACAAACAATCTACAGTACTGTTCATTTTCTTATACTCTTTGGCTACACTGCTTTATCTCCGTCCACCGCTAAGACAGCCAGTTAAACAGACCCCTTCTGCAAGTCAGCAGCTGAAACCTCCATTTGTATAGGATATTGTAAATACATTACGGCAGGGTAGGAAAATACTTCCGGAGATAAAAGAGTTAAAACTTGTCAAAAGTAATAGAGACGCTATTTTAACTAGAAAATGTAAATGTAAATAGTAGAACTTTCAACATCATTTATTAGTGAATTGCGTAACTAATCACAGTAAAATTCTTGGACTATAATCACAACAAGGTTTCATACGTCATGTTTTCCATTGTTCTATTCGTTGGTGTTTACATGCGATTCAAAGTATATACATAGAGGCCAACAAAAAGCACGGAATAATGAAAATCATCATGAAGGAAGGTTGGGTATTTAGTCTGCTTGTAGACCTTTACTACTGCTAGCCACTGTTAGTCATCAGATCGTCATAATTGCATGACATATCTATAGGTGTAATGATCTCCCCCTGAGTATCATCATCATCATCAGGTGGCATATTCTTTCCAGAACGTAGTCTTCCCTATGAATCTCTTGAATTCTCCGCGGTTTGAGCAAAGTGTCCTACCTCTTCTAGTGACACGAGCAGCCCCTGAGCATATCCCCAGCATATACACGACGATGGACAGTCTCAGTTCTCTGTTAGTCGACATACATTCTTTTCAGTTCATGGGGACGTTCATTTAAGACGAGAAACATTTCAAGTCCAGATCATTCATTCTGGATAATCAGTACATAAAAACACCTGTAACAGGAGACAGTCCTATACAAGTAATGTGAGGGGGCTAGGGCAACATAGGTAAAATATCAAGATAAATGGTAATAGGCATAGGGCCTATGAGGTGTTACAAATATTTATGCTAGTGTGTTATGTTTATAACTATTGGTAACACATATTCCTTTATTCTGGACATGGAAAAGAAATAACAATCATTAAAACAGGTTTATTTCTACAAACAACTATTCCTGTTACGTGGAAACTCCCGTAGTTTATCTCCGTACCCTAGTATCCATGGTCACACTCACTACAACTTTCGCATAACTTATAACGCTGCAGAAGTTCCCTTGGACTAGTTTATGTTCACGAATCATACATATGTTACCGGGACTAAAGGGGAGTAAAGGTTAGTTCGGTACAACTTCTACTACGTAAGCGGCGATGATTGTGGTTGGACGTAAGGTTGGCCATCACATCCTATGTTCTGTGTTGTAATTAATCTTGATGAAGACACATGTTTGAGCTGCTGAGAGGGAATCGTATCCCTTTTGGATTTCTCTAGTGCGGTGGTTGAGCCGCTCGCTTTGTGCTTAAGGGGTCGTGGGTTAAATGTCTCTCGAAATCTTCTTCAAAAAGTGGATTTGTTTGGATATCCCTGTGAATTATTGTTTTGTCATGGATTAACAGCAACCAAAACACAATAATAATAATAATAATTTCTAGAGCCTCGCTAGAGTTGCTAGGAGGCTGTATGGCGTGTTATAAAAGTCTGCACGATGAGCCGGCTGCCGTAAGCGCCATATACAGGATGAGAATCGAAAAAATTGTACTTACTGAGCAAAACTAAAATCCAACAGGTAGATCCAGGAAAAGGGTAACACAGTTTTGCTAACACTAGATAACACACACAATGACACACACAAATCGACGTTTCGACCAAAAGGCCTTTATCAAGACAGACAATTGAAACAAAATTAAAACATGTGACACGAAACAAACAGAAACTATGGATAGACTAAAGTCATACAAGAGACAGAAGCTCATTAATACGTCGGGTTTCAGAGTGCCATATTGATAAATGTAGCGGTTCTCAAGCGCCAGACGGGCCCGGTCATCAGAGAAGCACGACTTAATGGCCGTAACCTGAATGTCCTGGGCGCCACGATGGCCTGTGCCATTAAAGTGGACGTCAACAGGCAAACCCGAATGGTTTTTTATGCTGTACAGATGTTCGTAGAATCGGTCTGCGAGCCTCCTTCCAGTTTCACCTATATATGTCACGGCGCAACGCTTGCATATGATGGCATAGATGACGTTGATGGACACACATATGAAGCTCTCCTCAATGGTGAAGGTGGCTTTAGGGAATGAGACAGACCGGATCTGGGTGACATAGGAACAAGTGTAGCATTTGCTGCGTTTGCATCTAATGGTGCCAAAATGATTAGGAACGTCAGGCTGGAGGTGACTCCGGACCAGTAGATCCCTGAGGTTCTTGTCACGTCTGTAATCAACAAGAGGGGGGTTACAGAACACTTCCCGCGTCTCGGGGTCAGACTGGAGAAGAGGAAGGTGACGAAACAGGGCATGACGAACGGCAGCGCTATGGAGGTGCAAAGTGAGAACAAGCTTAGTCCGGTTAGACGAGGAAGACTTACGAGTGGTCGAGAGGGTGTCCTGACGGGAGAGACTGCACACACGAAGAAGGGCAGACTTGAGGACAGCCTCAGGGTAAAGGCGACAGCGGAAGAAAGCTATCATCTCGTAGGCCTTCTCAATAAAGTCATCCTCGCGACTGCACAGGCGCCGAAGACGTTGAGAGAAGGGAAGGGAATCACGACAGGCAGAGGGATGAGGTGTATAGAAGAAAGCTATGAGCATCAGTCGGTTTGTAGTGTACCGATGTACTAAGACAGAGGGGTTGAACAGTGATAGATATGTCAAGAAAGTTCACATGGGAGGTGGAGATCTCAGATGTGAACTTGATGGCCGGATGAAAATTGTCGATGAATTGTATGAAGCGTGCCAGGTCAGCCTGAGACATGTCAGTGATGCCGACCCCATCATCGATGTACCTATGGAACACCGATGGGAAGGGTCCTCCATAGGATCCCCATACCTGATGCTCAAAGTGGCCCATGAACTAGCAGGCATAGCTGGGCCCCATCTTAGTGCCCATGGCGACCCCACTGATTTGGTCAAAGAAGTGCCCATTAAACTCAAAGGAATTGATTGCAAGCACGAGTTCAGATATACAGGATGAGGGTTTTTTTTAAAAAATTTACTCTCGACAGAACAAAACTCACTCCCTACAGGGAGTCGAGCTCACGGTCGTGAGACCACAGCTCAAACCTCTCAGTCATGCACCATATAACTATGGAGTTAAATGTTATAAATGGTACTTAGCTGGTTTCAGTGAGAGGGACGGCGTATATATAGGGTAACCTGAGTACACTTAAATAATTTCTCAAAGCCTGTTCAACCTTTCAACCATCTGCAGCATGGCTCAAACTTGCTAGAATGCCACAAGTCTGTTCAACCTTTCAACCATCTGCAGCATGGCTCAAAGTTGCCAGAATGCCACAAGTCTGTTCAACCTTTCAACCATCTGCAGCATGGCTCAAACTTGCCAGAATGCCACAAGTCTGTTCAACCTTTCAACCAGCTGCAGCATGGCTCAAACTTGCCAGAATGCCACAAGTCTGTTCAACCTTTCAACCATCTGCAGCATGGCTCAAACTTGCCAGAATGCCACAAGTCTGTTCAATCTTGCCAGAATGTCACACATAAATCCCCTACAGAGTAGAAAACTGACTAGCTCGTGGAATTTTACTCTACAGTGTTAACAAGTATACCGTGACCGTCTGTGGTTATGCCGATAACGACGCAAGAAAACGCGGCAAAAAGATCAAGCAGTTGACCGTGGTTAGTTTTGAGCTTGATGACCAATGTGTAAACGCAAAGCATTTCTCTCGTGCGGAAGGCTTACAATACTAGCTCTATGGTTACAGACATCCACCGTTCAAGATAGTGGTAAAAACACTGAACTTACTAATACCAACTCTGAAATCGAATGTGTCGGGCCATTGGCGCAAATAAAATGGCAACACAACGCATTTATGCGGTTTGAACTAGATCCTGCTGAAAATCTAGTATGAACATTATCCTGTTATAAGAGAGATCATGTGGGAGTGTGAGAACCAACTCAAGAAAAAAAGGGTACCAATCTCGTGTTGAGAATTAAAAACTACACAGTCAGGAATGGGAACAAGTGACAAACGTATGCTTCCCTGGAGTTCTATAATCACAAGGCTTGACGAATCAGCAACACGGCATCCACGTCCTAACAACTGAGATCATGTGTATCGACCCTGAACAATCACAGAGACTGCCGCCAGTCTACAAGACCTTCCAATAGAATAAATTAGGCCCCTATTCGTTACGTTTTTTATTATTGTTTGGATTTCGGTTGGTCACTATATACATACTTAGGGTCGCCGTGGCTATTTTTGACATGCGATTCAAAGTATGTAAATAGTGACCAATCGAAACCAAACAATAATATTTAAAAACGTAATGAATGGTGTTCTAATTAATTCTGTTGAAAGGTCTTTAATAAAGACAGTCATGAGATTAACCCACATTAAATGGCTCAGTCACTGCGGCGCCTAAAGCTTGATATAAACCTGGGAATTTCAACTTAGAGTAGATTGCTTTTTCATTAAATATCGTTGTTCTCGAAATCAGGGTTGCCAGAATTTATTTAAATGTAACCAGACATGAAATATATGCTTTGGTCATTTATTTCTGTGTATTTTTTGTCAATTTGAAAATGTAATACCGCAACAGTTACAAATTTGATATTTTTTTGCCATTTTACTTTAATTTGACTATAATCAATTTCTACTATCTGATTACCCTGCTTAGAACCCTTGGGCCCCCCCCCCCCGTATAATCAAGCCTAACTACTTCCGTCTGACAATTGGAATACTTCCCAGCGCAGACTATATTATAACACCGTCTGGAGGCCACGGAGACTTGCATGGGTGGCCATGGAGAGCAATTTCAATATTTTGAGGCGTCAGATTGGAGGGGGAGGGGCGAGCGAGAACATGAAGGTAACTACTTAAACAATAAAGAAATTGATGATGCCTTTGAGATGTGGATATATAGAAGAATAGGGAGAACACCGTGGAAAGAGAAGAAAACCAACAAAGAAATGCTAACACTTCGTATGACGAAAAGTATTAAAGGAATTAAAGATGAAACAAATAAAGTATTGTAGAAATATCAAAAGACACGACACCTTGTTAAAGACCTTACTTAAAGGTAAAAGTCGAGGGGAGGCGAGCAAGAGGTAGGCAAAGGTACGTGTGACCTTTTGCGTCGTAAAGACGGTCATTTAACAATAAGACGCAATTCAAAATGTGTCTATGTTTGTGTATGTGTCTATGTTTCAATGTGTGCTGTGATATCAGTATATACTTTTGTATATGTCTGGATGTTTGTATGTATATGTGCTTATATTTATAGTTATCTGTCTTTGTCGGGTAGAATGTGTGCATGTTTGGTTCGTGATTGTGTCTGGATGTGTGTATATTTTTGTTGTCTATCCTGTGCTGTCAAATGCTATTCTTCTTTGCACATTTCTGTGTTCCCTATGTTTATATGTGCCCCCCCCGCTCCTACGTGCACTGTCTTTCTCCGTCATTTCCCCTTTTGTCTCCCATGGCCCACCTCCCCGTTCTTGGCAGTGCTATTTGGTGTCCCCCTTTCTTTAGTTCTGCATCTTTCATGTTTGGGTATTTCATAATTTAGACATTGATTTCCTGGTGAGATAAATCCGTCTCCCAGCCAAATGGTTTACATTCGTTATGGTTTTGTGTTCTTAACTGTTTTTATTGTCTTGATAAAGGTCCCAGTTGGACCGACACATTGACAATTGTATTTGTTCTTTGTTTTATTGTTATTTTCTATATTTTATTATTTTATATTGACAGTTTTCTTCAGTAACCTTCCTACCTTATTTGTATTTACCTCTATTTGTCTGGTGACTGCGGCACTTCCATTTTGTCGGATATCCTCCGATATTTGGGTTATTTATATTTAGATTACTTAATATAAGATAATAGTGAGAAATTGAGGCAAAATTTGACAACTATGATGTTGCACATGTGACAGGTTCTCAACCTATCCCCCAATTTTCCTTAGTCACCTCCTACGACATACCTGTAAAGAAGACAACATTCCTATTTATTTTGTTTGGCCCTAAACTAGAAATCCAGGCCACGGTTGTCACAGGGGAAGCTGTCTAAATAGATATATGGTAAACGGCTCTGATGTTAGGTTGGATATAAGGATTTTCAATACTTGAAAATCCAACCCTAGAGACAAAAATAATGTAAATCCAATTCTGAAATAAATACTTGAAATCCAATTATAGAAACATAAATATCTAAATGCAATCTTAAAAACAAAAATGCGTGAAACCAAATTATAAATATTAGAAACCCAATTCTTGTTAGCAGACACCAACAGAATACACCACCAATCTCTTGAATGGATACCTACAGGCAAAAGAGCAAGGGGTAGACCAAAAGAAACACTCAGAAGAACAATACTTAGAGAAAGTAAAACAACCAATATTCATACTATTCAAGAACTGCACAGAATAGCTTTGAACAGACATAATTGGAGAGATCTGACCTCTGCCCTATGCGCTAACTTCAGCGCAAAAGGAAAATTAAGGAATGAATGAATTCTAGAAAGAAAGAAAAATCCAAGCAGGCAATCCACAAATAAAAAATGTTTCAATGATCCGGTCAACATATTCTCGCCTAAATGACATGACTGGTGTGGAATAACACGTCTGGAGAAAAATCATAATGGGTTACAGCACTGATAAAATAGTACATTGTGTCACGTCTACAGGCTCGATCCACCGTTACCTTGTCATAAAGACTTCTCTTATCGTCATTCAACTGTGCAGAACATGTACCGTGTTTGTTTTTTTTTACGTTAGGTCGTACTTCCACAAATAAATGACCGTAAATAAACACAACTAATTTCGTTACAAATATTACTGAACTACAATAGTACATCACTTAAGTAAAACATAAGGTCGATCATATTTACAATGAGCGCACAGACTATCAGACTATAGAGTATGGATATGAAAAAATACAAATAACAGTATACAAGACAATTTCAACCGTAATGGTTGTTTTTTTTTTCTTAAAGAAAATACAAGACAAACAGTGAACAAATAGCAAAAACAGTTCAAATAATGGCACTATCTCAAAATCATTAGAAGGCAGACAATTAACAGCAATGACATCCAAGGTAACAATGGCGTACGGATACACATGCATAAATTAATATGCAAATTTACAATGGTCGTATGTAAAGAGACTCGAAATAGCTATGGCTGTCATGACAAGATTGAATGTAATAAGATAAAAATCAACTTAGTAAGACCAATCTTCCGCCGAATCGGATGTGTTCGGCCATTTGCGCAAATAAAATGGCGATACCGTGCATTTCCGTTCTCCGGAATACATCCTGATGGAAATATAGTAGAATCATATGACTACAAGAAAGATCTAATGTGAATTTGAGAACCATCCTGCTACTAGAGAGATTTGATGAGAGTTTGAGAACGAACGCAACAAAAAAGAACTGAGAACAGTGGATTTTTGTATTGACGTTTTTATAGTGGTAACCTCATGACACCGAGGAGTTATGTTTTTAGAGTGGTAACCTCATGACACCGAGGAGTTATGTTTTTAGAGTGGTAACCTCATGACACCGAGGAGTTATGTTTTTAGAGTGGTGCCCTCACGACACTGAGGGGTTATGTTTTAAGAGCGATACCCTTACAAACACTGACGAGTTATGGGTTTGACACTGCAGGACTATATTTTCAGAGTGGTACACTTAATGATACTGGCGGGTTATTGGTTTGATACTGATGTGTCCAGAGTGGTACCCTTACGACACTGCAGGATTATGTTTTCAAAGTGGTACACTTAGACACTGAGGGGTTATAGTTTTAGTACTAATGTGTCCAGAGTGGTAGGCTACCCTTACGACACTGAGGGGTTATGGGATCGGTACTGATGTGTCCAGAATGGCACGCTTACGACACTGAGGGATTATGGGATCGGTACTGATATGTCCAGAGTGGCAACATTGCGACACTGGGGGGGGGGGGGGTTATGGGATCGGTACTGATGATGAGAGAAGCCGCTACATCATGATATACAAAAATATTTATGATAAGGGCTCGTAAAACCTAACAGAAAGAGTCGAATGTTACCAAAAACAGCCGGGGTTATACGTACACTATTTGTCAAGTTATTCTCCAACATTACTGATCTCACACAGCGTCACGCATCTTGGCTTATGAACACTGGTCGCTGGGTATACTTTGTGCCGCCAGGCAAAGAAAATACAGGGGGGAAATAACCCACGTACATCAAGATAAGTGTGTGTGTGTTCGTCCATCACAAGTGATGATGATGATATTTGTTATATTCACTTTTGAAAATTCAGTTAGAGTTAAGACCATGCATAATAGTTCGTAGATGGCTAATGAGCCCTATTCGAGCTGTAAATATCCTTGGACAATTCGGACATGGAATGACCACAGTAGGCGGATTTTGGTCTATCCGTGACTTTCTAACTACTCTCCGTTGCAGCATGTCTCCTTTTTTAACAAGAGGATGCACTCTTTTTTGACTGTAGAGCGCCTTGTAGGTATATTTTGTGCAAGTTCTTCCCATGTGTCTTCGTCTATTTCAAACGTTTTCAGTGAGGTCTTTAACGAGTCCTTGTAGCGCTTCTTTTGGCCACCTTGAGATAGTGTACCCTTCTCTATAAGTAACGCAACATGAGGGATCAGCGTGAAAAACTATTCTGGAAAAGTAAGTAACACAACGTGAGGGATCAGCGTGAAAAACTATTCTGGAAAAGTACTTGTTTTTCATTTTCATGTTGTATGCTATCTATTGTTGCTGGTCAATAATTCTTCATTCTCATTAAGTGGCCGGGCCGTGTATTGCCGGGCCGGAAAAGGGGAGCAAAGAATGTGGGCGTGTACCACGGGCCCAACTAGTTTTAGAATCATCGCTAGCCACCACTGAAAATACAGGGTATCAGTTAACAGAGATTCATATCAAATAATGATTCCTGATCCTTCAGCCGAAAATGTTTAATGGCAACAAGATATACAAAGGCGGACACACACAAATTGTACCCCGCGGTCACCGAATGCTGACCAGTAAAATACAAAAGACAGTAGAGATCGCCGGATTAGATTCAGACAATTTTAAGTACGTATCTAGATAAAGAGTGTGACTGTTATGTTGAATGAACGGATAGATTGATTGAAAGAGGAGAGTTAGTGGGAATCAGTTTTTAGTTTAGTTTTGCGTTGGGTTTTGAACGGGAAGGTAGTCAGTCAGAACTGGGCCTTTGCGCCGGACAGTTGTGTCCACGAGACTCTGAAAATACAGAGTAGTTTCCAGAATAGTAGAATATTGGATAAGTCATATTTGTAGTTGAGAGTAGATTCCAGAATATTGGATGTCATATTTTCGTTGAGAGTTGATGTTATGTCTTTTTGAATTTGAACGAATATGTACAATAAAGTTACAAAATATATGTGAACGCTGGAGTTACAGCCTAGTTTCATAATTATGTTATCACCTGGATATATGTGAGAGAGCAACAACAGATATACTGTCATAACTGTTGACAAGCAGCCTTTCACCCCTTCATATACGTTCATAAGAATAGCAACACTGTTTACCTTCCATGCATGTCGTAAGAGGCGACTAAGGAGGTTACGGGATGGAGTTGGCTGTCCCATCCCATATAGGGTCAGTGACCCAAAGTCACGCCGAAGTCGGATGTACCAGGCCGAACGGCGCAGATATCGCAGCAATGCTGTAAGCCATGACACAACGCATTCCGTTCTCCAGACTACATCCTGCCAATTTGCAGGAGTTGGAGAACGAACGCAGAAAAAGATTAAGTAGCCAAACCATTTTAGTCTCTACTTTTCAATATATTTCACCACAAATGTTGTCACAACAGTTCTTGTAATCTCTTCATTCCACGCATGATCTCTTCTTGTCCTGTTTGCTGCTTTTCTTAGACATCTCATTTCCCACCTAGTTAGCTTTCTCTCCTTCAGTCAGTGTCCAACATTGGTATGAGTTCATAATTTAGGTAGTTGGATTTTTGACCTCTTGTCTCGATTTCTCTGTCCATTCTTTCGTCGTATGTAAACACACTTCCAAGATATTTAAATTCTGCACTTTTTTTTCAGTAACAACATGCAGAAATTAACACAGTAGCATAATATCGCTCAAACTGGAGAGTTCTGATTTCTGCCCTATGCACATTATTCGGCGCTGAAGGAACAACGACAGACAGACAGATAAATAAATAGATAGATAGATACTTGTTTCAGCAATTGATCATTTATCCTTATGTATTGGGTCTCTCAATGTGGATTAGCGAAGGTCTGAACCCACGGCGATGATCTTCATAGAAGTTTCGTCTCTTTTAGATTTTGGCCTGACACATCCGATTTCAGCATAGATTGTGACTAACTTTGACTCTTTACAGGATGCGACAGCGAACCTCCACTCGCAGTACCTCCTTACTAAATGCATAGAAGATAATTGTTATTCTATATTCTTCTTTCGGGCCCCGACAACCGACGTGCGCAGTCAATTCTGAATCTTGAGGATCATGGATTAAGATTCACAATAGTGAATATTATTGAAATCTATATCAGACTTTCCTCATGTGAATGATTGAGATTCAAAATAGTGAATCTTATTGAAATCTACAGACTTTTTCCCAAGGTGAATGATTGAGATTTAAAATAGTGAATCTTATTGAAATCTACAGACTTTTCCCAGGTGAATGATTGAGATTCAAAATAGTGAATCTTATTGAAATATATATCATTCCTCAGGTGAATGATTGAGATTCACTTATTGATCTATAGACTTTCCTCAAGTGAATTATTGAGATTCACAATTGAATCTTATTGAAATCTATATCAGACTTTCCCCAGGTGAATGATTGATAGTGAATCTTATTGAAATCTATATCAGACTTTCCCCAGGTGAATGATGGTTGATAGTATCCCCACTTACCGTCAGGCGTATCTAGGGGCGGTATCCACAGTTGTCATTCCAAGACCAGATGTGTCACTTTGGTTGTGAAGAGTCCATATTTGTTCAAAGTTATATTGATGTTTTCTATCCCACCGTTTCTGTGGTCTACCTAAATATTCTTTGTTATATGCTTCTTATTGGTGTATGGTGTGGGTTAGTTCTCACAAGGTGACAGAACCAATTTTACTTGATGTCTTTCGATATGCTCAAATCGTGATATTATACCTACTCTTTTCCTAATTTCTTCATCTATCTAGTTTGGTATGGGTCAAAGGGTATGAGCCAATGGACCGTTGGATCAGCAACCAACCAACCATCTAGTTTGGTAACCATTGCAGCTTTTACTTTATTTTACATGTAGCGATTTTCCGTTGCTAGATACTGTTGACATTGGTAAATTTATATAAAAAATTTTTTTAAAATAATTCTCATCAGGAGATTGTATAGAGAAAAAGAGAGGGGGGGGGGGTAGAACGAGAGAGAGAGAGAGAGAGAGAGAGAGAGAGAGAGAGAGAGAAGCGTCAGTTCTGAAGTGATACTTCAGAATTTGTCTTGATTGACGGGGGTGTTTTGTGGAAACATACCAAAGTATAGAATACACGAGCTGGTGACTGAATGAATGTGTCTGATCATCAAAGAAAAGGTCACTGGGTTCGAAGTCTGAACCAGGGATTAGATACTTCATAAAACTACGTCAGGATAGGGGTGTTTATTGACACGGCACAACGAAGTTGCTTTGACGGTGGCACTTCGATAATTGGTTAGACATTTTCAAATATAACGCATCGTTGCTTATATCTTCTTCGAGGTCAGTAATGATGCTTTGGGTATATTCATATTTGGTTGCTGATCCATCAGTTCGTGGGCGTATGCCCGTTGGCCCTATTCACCTTTTAACTATGTGATGCCCAGGTCTTCAACAAACATTATTTTTCTATTGCTAGCATAATACAAGGAAGGACTGGGTTTTACAAATAAATTCAAGTAGGAAGCATGAGGATAAATGCGTATTTGCACATTTGTGTTGCAAATGGATAAATTTGAGGATTTGTGTTGCAAAACGATTCGGCGCTGCTTGAACGGACCTGGTTCAATTCCCGTTAGCTGTAAGAATTATTTTCCGGTTTTACAACATGGCCTACAACAGCTATCACCATGCAACCGTATACTTTCAGTATAAGACATGACTATATAGCGAAGACTTTCTTTTCCGGTAAAAATTCCTCCAATATTTATCTGTCAAAAAAAAAGAGACAAATATTGCATACTTCCCGTTAAGGTGTTGCAGGGAGGGATTTTGTAGTTGTATCTGTATATTAAACATGGGGTAATGGGTTTCCTACAATTAAAAAAAGTGACCAAGAATCTTGCGAACACGAAATTAAAAAAATTATACATGAATACTGGGAAATAACTTTTACTGTATTCTAACCCACCCCCCCCCCCCCAATTACCTAAAGCGTATCTACGGCCCTCAATGCTGCTCACAGTGTTATTAAACGCCCCCATTTCAAACCCCTGCAACAAACAGATCAGTTCCATATAAGTCGCATAAAGATTAAACTACGACATCCTACACAGACGAAGGAAGTAATGAATCAAATACACACTAGAAGAATATTGAGTATGTGAACACAGCTCTTCAAGCTTGAAAAACAACATACACTGTATGAACATAGCTCTTCAAGCTTGGAACAACAACAGCCCTATGTAAATAGCGCAGCAGTCTGCCTGATATACTTTGTTGCCACAATCGACCTTCCCTCAACAACAAAAAAATTGCTTGGCCTGTATAGTGTGACTTCGCTAACAATTATTACAAATCCGGTAATGGAATCATATATTCACAATTCAGAATACCCGTGTGTGTTTTTAACATTTCAAACAACCACCTTCGTCCCCCCCCTCACCATATGTTCTACACGAACAGGCAGGTGAGAAATAACATAAGCAGGTGTAACGTCAACTATTTCCGTTACAAGAATAGAACTGGAAGTAGAGGAGCATAACAGTTAATAATAATTCATTCAGTCTTAGAATACCAGGCCCTTAACGGCTATGCACAGTTTTATGTCTTGTACTATCCTTTTATAACTTCCAATTTCCCTTAATCCTATTTCATGTTTCCAGAATTTTCCTCTGTGGATCGGTCTTGTTTCACTTGTATCCTCTTTTATTTCTTTCACCGTTTATTCCAGGATAATATCTGTTCTGCTATACTATTACGAGTATCCATGTGATGTGTTATTTTCAGATCGTTCTCATCACCGCCACTCTGTATGCCTCTTGGTTCTATGCAAGCTGTCCTGTCTCTTCTGATGTCATATTCAGAACGTCTTCGATGTCCTATTACCAGCATAATGCGTTAAAAACGTTTAGTAGTAATAATAATAAAACCCAGAGGAAATCGACATAGCATGCATACAGGAAACACACTTCACAAACAACAATAGATTCAATATCCGAGGATACCAAACATTTCGGAACGATAGAGAAAAAAGACATAAAGGAGGAGTTCTTATACTTGTGAAAAACAATATCGTTGCCTCTGAAATTCGAGTAGACACAGAAGAACAGGCTGAAATCATTGGAACCTGTCTAACCCTTCCAACTAAAGAGGTCACAGTATATAACTATTACTGTCCACAAGACAAGAGCCTATCTCTACACACAATTAACACAGAAAAAGATAACTGTCTTGTAATTGGTGACTTCACTAGCCACTCACAGGGTTGGGGATATACAGAACAAGATACTAGAGGAGAAGAAGTGGAAGACTGGCAGTGCGAGGTGAAACTTCAACTGCTATATGAACCTGAAGACCACCCAACTTTCTACTCTAGAAGATGGCACACCACCTCAACCCCTGACCTGCACCCAACTGCAGAACCAAATGACCCCTACCACCACATGTCACGCAAGGAACAAACCATCATTTTCAGACTACGAACTGGTCACAACAGACTGAGAAGTCACATGTTCCGAAAGCTGAAGATTGGTGAGACAGACCTGTGTAACTGTGGACTGAGCCCAGAGACTGCAGAACACATTCTTCATGCCTGTCAACTCTTCCGAGAAGAGAGGGAGAAAATATGACCTACTGAGACGGCACTGCTTCCAGACTTGAGGGGTTCCATGGATGACCTGAAGCGAATCACACAATTCATTGAAGCTATTGGTGCTGTAACCTGATATCTGACTGAAGAACGATGAAGAAGAAGAATAATAATAAAACCCATAACCCGTCAGGGTCGTATGGTGTCACATTGAGGCATTTGATGCAGAAAGATCTTCACGCATCGCTATCCTCTACCATCCTGAGGAGTTTGGAAACTTCACGCCCTGTCCTTGATATTATCCAGCAACGTCTTCTTTTAGAAGAGACAACGGAAGAATGGACATAGAGGTCGAAACAAGAATTCAAAAAGTCAACTACGTAAATTATGAACTTAACTAATTTTGAAACACAAATCTATCCCGATGGAAACCAACAGGAAAATCATAAATTCAATCTTCATACCAACACTGTGTTATCAATGTCAGACATGGACACTAACTAAAGAACAAGAGAGAAAGCTTACTACTTATAACATAAGATGTTTAAGAAAAGCAGAAAACAGAACAAGAAAGGATAATTTGAGGAATGAAGAGATTACAAGAACACAACTTTTTGAACAACATCTGTGGTCAAATATATTGAAAAACAGAGACTGAAATGGTTCGGTCACTTAATGATAATGAATCCTTATTGGCCAACGGCAAGAGAAAGATACAGAGAACGGGCAAGAAGAAGGTGGATTGAAGGAGTTACCAACATTCTGAGACGTCACATTATTACTGCATATCAAGCGACCAAACCGATCTTTATTCAATCCTGCCAAGCTTTACAGCAAAAGCAAAGAAAATACAATAGATAATAGAATTCTTCTTTCCACCTCGTCTTCTTCCGTCCTTCATCGCACCTTATATCAAGTGACATATTCTTTCCAGAACGTTTTCGTCGTGGATACTCTGAACGCCTCTCTGTTCCGGGCAAGCAGGCCTGCATTGGAGAGACATGTGCATACATTCTTCGATGTCGCTGGTACATCGTCTTCTTGATCTTCCTCTTCTTCTCCTACCCCGCACTCTGCCCTCTAGAATCAGCCTTTCGATACCATCATGTTGCTTTAAGTGTCCAAAATACTGTAGTTTCCTTCTTATGGTGGTATTTAGAAGCCACACTTCATTTAGTTTCAGTAATTTCAAAACTTCCATGTTATTCTTTTTCTCTCTTCATGATATTCGTAAGATCTTTCTGTAGCACTTCATTTCAAATGAATTTATTCTTTTGGATATTGTCTTGTTTAAAGTCCAAGTCTCGCATCCATATGTTGCCACTGGGAAAACACAGGATCTTAAAATGGTTAATTTAGTGTCATCATTACTATTTTTCCAAAGCTTTCTCGTTTGTGTTAATTTGAGTGTAGCAATTGCAAGTCTTCTAATCTCGACTGAACAATCTCCGGAACTATTTATATTTTCTCCCAGATATTCGAATTTGTTTACCCATTCTAGTTCTATATTGTCTATGTTGATTATTGGTTTGATCTTTGTTTTGTCTGTTGTCATAATTGTTGTTTTCTGTGCGTTTAGATATAGGTTTGCAACGAACCTAGCCTATGCTTAAAAACCTGTCACGCTCATAGATACGAAAAAAGAGAATTTGTCGGGCTCAACATTTGTTCACTCCCTTCTTAGAAAAATATAACTTGACAGAAGAAACAATTTACACATTAACAAAAAGGGTGACCTCCCCTGCACACACAAAAATCAGTGAAAAGCTTACCGGTAATTTATTTTTATTTTTTAGGAACTGTTGTAGGACAAATTGTAGCAACAATCAGGAACTTTCCCTGCTTTTATTTTAAGTAACGTCTTCATAAGCCTACAGTCCTGAACTGCGAGTTCAGCACTAAGATCTCATTAAATAGGGAAGGGTACATTACGGGTAGCAGTGACCACTTTTCAACGAAACAACTACCTACATTATTTAAAAAAATTAAATATCGATAAAGATGCATTTCATAGAAGCCAAGACTACCGGCGCATCCAGCTATGTTCCTGCTACACACTGAGAGCCCTGCCCCCCTTCCGGATGACCCTTGGGGAAAGGGGTGAGCTCAAAGTGGACAGCGTGCTGATTGGTGCAGGCATATCAACTTTCTAATCTGAGTTCAGTAAGGTCGCAAAAGTTGAATGAAACTACGCATAATGTTAAGAGGTTGAAATCTGGCCACTGTTCCCCGTAATAAACCTAGGGAAGTATGTTATAAAAGGATGCGCCGCAGAGGGATCCCTCTGTATTTCATAGAAGGGGAATTTGACCCCTAACCCTCCCCTTATCTACGGATTCGATCTACAGTATCTCCGGCGTTTGAATTCAGTGTTGCAACCCAAAACAAAATGTATTTGCACGTGTTTCATGAGTTTTTAAAGCACTGAATACATCACATATGTTCAGGATCTTGTATAGATTTCTCAACAGAACATAAACATGATTTCTTCTTTCGTTAACTTGAAACATGTCTATATTTGTTTGGATATAGACATGCTCCCATTGTGTTGTGTACGTGGCATCCTGATTAATTGTGCGCCTTTTGGCTGGTTGCCTCCGTCTTCAGCACCTGCTTCCTTGGGCAGGACTGCCCAGCCAGTCTTAGTTTCCAGCCCGATAGCTGAACTAAGCGCAGTCACCACTTCAAAGTGCTGGCCTTGATTTCATTCGTGACTTTGTTGATTATTATCGTGTTTTCGTTGGTCACTCTTTATATACTTGGAGACGCCTGCCAAAAAAAACTGGCAACCAAAGAAATTCACGGAAATAATCAAAAATGAGTCTTTCAGATTATGTTTACTTTCTGTTGAGTGGCCTTCTAGTACTGTGGAATGTCACATATCACACTATTTGTGTATGTGACATTTCCTATACATTTATACTGTCAAATAAGTAAAGTAGTTCTTATGTTATTACCAATTATGAATATCTATTGTCATTTCCACTTGTACCGCTAAGCGTCATGGGTAATGCTGAAATTCATAACTCATATTTCATAACGATATCATGCATAATACTGAAACTTAAGTGTTCTGGGTATGAAAGAATGTATGAAAAACTGGGTATTAAGTGTTCTGGGTATGAAAGAATGTATGAAAAACTGGGTATTAAGTGTTCTGGGTATGAAAGAATGTATGAAAAACTGGGTATTAAGTGTTCTGGGTATGAAAGAAGAAAACTGGAGAAACTTCTAATTGCACAGAGAAAATGAGCTTCATTGCTTGTAACTTCTGGGGATCAAAACAATCATGTGAACAGGCACCTCAAAGTAGAGAGCATATGCTTCAAGAATATCTTGAATTTGAAATGCTGAGGCAAGTACACTGGCTCTGCAGGGAAGCATCACTAGAAGCACAATTTGAAGGCCCTCTATAGTGTCAACTACAAATAACAGTCCAGTTTATTGCAGAGTCTTCTATAGTATTTGTTCTCAAACTCCTACAGGTTATCTGGATGTGGTTCAGAGAATAATGTGTGTTGTGGTTTACAGCTTGAATGAAATATATGCAACTTTCAGTTAGACACATCCACCTTCAGCATGATTTCTGTGTCACTTTGACCCTCTATATATATTATATAATGAGAAACCCAACCTGTCCCCCTAAACCTCATTAGCTGCTTCTTACAACATGGAGATAAATACTAAACCTTATTAGCTGCTTCTTACAACATGGAGATAAATATTAAATTAAGCAAACAGGTTACTGTATAAAATAATAAGAAATAACAATACAACAAAGAACAAAGACATTTATTGACATGTCGGTCCTATTGGGACCTTTATCAAGAAAAAAACAATTAAGACAACACAACTATACAAAAAAAAACAGTCAAGAAGACTGGGACAATGGTTTACTCACAATTGTGAGTAAAAAAAAACAGTCAAGAGGACTGGGACAATGGTTTACTCACAAGTGTGAGTAAAAAAACAGCCAAGAAGACTGGGACAATGGTTTACTAAAAAAACATTTTTGTAAAGAAATCATTGTCCCAGTCTTCTTGTTATCTTAATTGGTTTTTGTTTCTTGATAAAGGTCCTAATAGGACCAACACCTCCACAATTGTCATTGTTTTATTGTTATTTCTCATTATTTTATATTGATAGTTAGTTATCTCTAGTAATCTGTTTACTTAATTTAGTATTCACCTCTTATTTATCTGGCTACTGCGACACTTTCCATTTTGTTGGACATCATCCTATATTTTGGTTATTTACATTTTTCTTACAACATGCATGACCGGTCACTATCATTATTCTTTGCAACCCTAACCCTTTCAGACTTTGGCAACAATCAAGCATACAGAAGAGACAAAACAGAATTTGGCAAAAAAATCAACTATCTAGATCAGGTCGAACATCAACTATTGTAGATCATTTTTCGGTGCAACTACGGTTTAAGTCTTCACTGTGACCTTTGTTCTAGTATCGAGGTATTACCTAACCTTTGCAGTATGATTAGTAGAATTTGTATTTATAATTAAGGTATATTAATTGAAAAGTAATATTAATTTGGAATTAGTATTTATATTAAGGTTGGGAATAAGGGTTAAGTTCAGTTATAAATTGTGCATCCGGACCGTTCAGAAAGCAATGGCAACCTACTGAACGTATTTATATTGCCTAGAAAATCACCACAGCCAACAAATGCTGGGTTGATAGCTACGTCCTGGATAGGATATGCTACCAATTTTTTCAGTTATAAATAAAAAATAAATTTATTATAACAATTATAATTATAAATGTGGTTGATGTCATTTGTGTCGGGAGATGTGACGTCATGGCATCCATTAATTTCATTGGTGTTACACGGAAATCCGTGACGGCGGCTAGTTAATAATGTAAACACTGTGTGCTATTTTTTTAAATTCTTGAGACTAATGGGAATTGAACCAGTCCTCTACTGCACCAAATCACCTAGCAACAATTGCACACGCGTTTTTCCATACTTGACTAACCATCTCCAAAAAAAGATGAGATTTCATCAAGCCATTCAAACCGTGCACACAAAGTCACCCGAACGGACCAATCAAGACAAGGACTATTACAATAACAACAAACATCCCGTACAGGTATTGAAATATCCTCAGTAACAACAAACACATAACATAATATCTGTATTAGTTATACAAGGGCCGATAGGTCTTCTTGTAAACATGGATAACATATATAGACAATACAATTTTGCTTCAAATAATTGTTTATACAAGTAAATTTACTTGTGCTATTTATAGCCCAGTGAAGACTTAAACCGTAATTGTACTCATTTTTCTAATTAATTGCAGGACTGAATTAGACAGAATAGAATTGTCTATGACATTCAGAGTATTCTACAATATAACATCTATATTATAGATATGGACTAAAGTAGTCATAAAATCTACGGCCTGGGCTTAGGCCTACATTAAATCATATGATAATAATGATTATTAAATAATCATAGTATTTACTGTATAGTATATAATATTATATTTACTATATATCAAGTTGGAGTAACTGTTGACATTAGCACAAAGGAGCTCTTCTGTGTCCAAAAAAATTTATCAAATTATGTCCCTTGAAGAAAATGGCCACTAGTCTATTTCCTGACCATGCAAGTAGGCAGTGACCACATTTTAATTAGATTTCCAGTGTCCCTGATACTATTTTGCATATAGAAGTGGACATTTTTGTGACATCAAGTCTTTTCTGTACACAGTTGGGCATCTATTTGACAAAAACAGCGGATATTGTTTGAGTAATTTGTATTTTAACACTAGGTATTGTCACTTATTGTGTATTTTCATTATCCATTTTTAATCTACTATTGATTACAACTTTACTCACTGTCTAAATGTTATATTAGCCATTTATACAGTTGTATACCAAGTATGAAGGACATTATGAGCATCCCTCTGTCCCCTACAATGTTTTAAAAAGGTTCACCAAGTCCATGCTGCATTCCGCCATCTTGTTTTTTACAGACATATTGGTTAACAAGAAATACAATTGCCATCTATTTAAAATATTAAATGCTCTGTGTGTTTATGTATTTACAAAATTGTTAATTTCTTTAAAAAACTACGCCAAAGATATGAATGGGAGTTAGTTAGTTTGTTTGCCTGCTTACAAGCCTTACAAAAGGTTGTGTGTTGTCATGACAACTGTCCGACTTGGTTTGTGACTACACTACTGATGTGCTGCAATTGTGCACTCTTTGGACTATTGGTATTGCATTGCCTGCAAGTAGCAGCTTTGCTAGAACATGATCTATGCATAATAATACAAATTATATATACAATGGGATTTAGATGGGGGAAGACATGTATGACATGAGAAAGAAAAATATAAAAAAATGTCTACTTTATTCTTACCATTCTAGGAACATTTCCCTAAACAAGCAGTTCACAAAACTAAACACAAATCACATCACTATGTACATGAATAATCCATGAAAGTTTTATCACATTTGTAGCACAAAAACCCTGTAGGATATTTTATCATAATTCACAAATATATTGAATAATTATTTTAATTATGCAAATTAGCTGCCATTTTGAATATTAATCTTTGGCTGCAAATGAAAATTATGTCAATGTGATCCGCAGATTCGTCTTGTCTTCCCGAACACAGAAATGTATAGTTTGCTACATATTTTATCATAAATAATAGAAATGTTTAATAATTAATTCAATTCAATTTTAATTATGTAAATTAACCGCCATTTTTGAATATTAATTAGCTTTGATTGAATTTGAAAATTAGCATAATGTACTCCCCAGATTCGTCTTTTCTTCACGAACACAAAAATGTATAGTTTGTTCTATTTGTTACCATTAGTAGCTCTGATATGTCATGAATTATCATGAATTATTGGCTAAACTACAATTCTTGGTCACAACTTTGTGCACTAATCAGCTTATATTTCCTTATATGTTCCATGTAAATTTTTTTGATGCAAAATTAATTCATAACTTTTTTCAGAATTGACGTACAGACTTGATTGAGGTATCATTGAATTGCAATTTTCAAGGGCTATCTAACTGTGGTATTTATAATGCTGTAAACCCATTTTGAAAATTTTGTGCTAACTAATGCCTGTTGTGTAAGTTGACACTAACTTACATTTACTCCCCGCAAATGCATTCAATTCATTGATGATTGTTAAAATCGATGACAAATTAATAACTTAGATAATCATCATTATCATAATGAATAATGTTTCATTGTTGTCGTTGACAACTTGTCTTACGAACACTCTTATTTATTAGTCTTGAGTGAAATGAGTGACGGTGACATTGACATCGCCTAATAATAATTATTATTACAAGGATAATGATCAGATTGTAAAGTAAATAATAATAATCCTAAACATAATAATAGTGGTACTGAACACGAGCAGTGTACTTACATTACAAGGCACAATGTATGATTTATGATTGAGTTAAGTCCTACATTCAAAATTCGAATTCACAAACTTTGGTCCTGTAGGCTACGTGCACCAAAATTTAAAAAGGATGAATGAGGATAACCGGAGTTATGCCTCATTTTTTTTTTAAAATAACAAAAGTACTTGATTTCACAAATGCGTGAATGCTAAAATCTCTTTGCACATTACAATATTTGAACGTTGACTTAATCTTATAAGAGCCCATTTACGCGTTTCTATAATATTCTATCTATATCATTGTTATGTGTGATATCAAAGCAAAGACCATTTCATATCAACATTTTGGGTTAGTCTCATCATCATCAAGTGCCGTCTCCGCAACGAAGGTTGGCTGCAACGTATCTCCAACATCTCCTGTCTCTTGTCTTGGTGGTGCACTCTGCTAGACTGTAACCTGTCCATCGTGTAATGTTACTCTCCCACTTGTATCTCTGCCTACCTCTTGCTCGCTTCCCTTTGACTTTACCCTCAAGTAAGGTCTTCAATAGGGTGTCATGTCTTTTAATGTGTCCAAAGTATTTTATTTGCCTGATCTTTATTTCTCTTAATAGTTCTTTCTTCATATTAAGTGTCTTTAGCACCTCTTTATTTAGTTATATCTAATCTAATCAACACAAAAATTTTGTCTTGCATTACTATGGGACCGATGTCTCTTATCTTAAAAAACAAACATGTGAACATGAACACCAAAACTGCACGATATAAAACGATCATCATACTATTAATATGCTTCTAATGTCAAACGTGGATGGGATACTAACAACAAAAACCAAAAGAAGACTTCTTACAACAGAAATGACTTGTAGAATTCTCGGAGTAACAATAAGAGTTAAGAGACAGAATCAGAAATGAAAACATAGAAGACTAACAAACACAATGTCAATCCAGGATTACATCAGAGGATAATTGATTAAGTGGTTTCCATATGCTTCCAGACTACTATCAGAGAGTTCCTCTAAAAAATATTACTATACAGACACGCTACGTAGTATACAGACAGATGGATACAAAGCAGGGGCAGACCATGCAAACGATGGGTTACATAAATAAAATAGTCAACGAAAAACAAACATATGAAACACAAAAAGCCCTCCCCAGAGAACTATTCTACCGATGCTGCTTCAAGTCTTAGACCTAGGCCTAAAGGGATATAAAGCGAAAAGAAATAAAAATAAGATTGGGGGGGGGGGGCCTTCAATCAAGTGTCGTGCCGAATGGCGTAGGAGATCATGTTTCTCCACGACTCTGTCTCTTAAGTTGTCAATAAGCTCAGTTGGTGAACTTCTACCTTACAAAATACTAGTTATCTAGCAACTTCTCTTTTTGTTGCTAACTGTCTCGTCTCTCCTCGATCTCTGTTCAAGTTGTGTTCTTCTTAGCACACTCCATAGAAACCTTGACTGTCTGTCCCTAATGTTTGAAATGATTGATCTTT
Source organism: Meghimatium bilineatum (assembly GCA_034231615.1). NCBI lineage: Eukaryota > Metazoa > Mollusca > Gastropoda > Stylommatophora > Philomycidae > Meghimatium > Meghimatium bilineatum. The sequence goes on from CM067308.1 coordinate 49,566,531, forward strand.
TTACGCCAGCACCAATGAAAATATATGTATTAGTTTTATTAGCTTCCCATATTATTTTCATCATCCTTCTCAGAAACCACATTTAAGCACATATGGACTTGTCCGGAGTGCAATGACGATGATCCATCGACTTACTAACTTAGCTTGACCATGTTACCTGTATACAAAAAACGGGAAGTTGGGATGATATTCCTTTTATGTGAGGTACTTTTCTTTCAACTACGCGGTGAATCCAATTCAGTTGATCAGAAGTTTTTGACCATCATGGGGATACTGGCTCAGATTCTCCTTCGTCTTCTTTGGTTCACTTGATACATGTCTATATCTGTAATTACTGATTCAGATAATCCTGTCACCATGACTCCAATATTAACATTGGGATATAAATAGGCCTACGTGTTGTATTATATACCCCAACAGTTATGGGGCATTCCCATATGTGCCCCGCTCTCTGTTCCAGCAGCCATTCGACTCGATGGTGTTTCGAGTCTAATGCTGCCGAAACAGACGTTGCCATCAGGGCACAACTCTGGCCCTTGCAATAGGTTTCTTTGTTGTTCCGCCCACCCACACCGTGCCCGTAACTAGTTCAAGCACAACGTCGGCCAGTCGGAACAACATGGTAACTGTTATCGAAGGTTACGACTACAACTATGCATCACACTCTTAAATACACACTATTGAATTCGTGGTGGCTGGTTTACCAGAACATGACCTCTAATATTATTTGATGGGTTCTAACTCTGATATAAGCCTAACCAAACTGGTACCCTTGTGTAGCCGGGGCCAGAAAGAGGAGTAAAGAACGGCGACATTATTACCTGACAGTCATGCTGCAAGAGGTGACTAAGCAGGACTTGGGCTCGCGATAGTTGTTGCGTCCCAAAAAGGGTCAAGCTATGCTGAAGTAGGATATGTCAGGCCGAAACGCGCAAATATCGCAGCTAAGATGTAAATTATGACACAATGCATTTGTTCTCCGAACTACATAATGCTGATCTTCAGGAGCCTGAGAACAAATGCGGACAGAGCAGAGCGAAATGGACCATGTCCGCGGTTGAAAAAAGCGTACCTTACCATAAGAGCACTTTAAAGAAAATTATAATAATAAAATATTTTGTGGTACAAACAAGGGTTAGGCAATAACGAAACATGAAGATGATAAAACAGAGATTTATTACAAAAACGTGTCTTGTCTTATCTTATCCATATGTGCGTTAGGCGTCATGTGGAGCAAAAGCTTTCTTTCGATAACTGCGATGCTGCTGCTATCCTGCAGCGTTTCTCCTTTCAGATGATTATTTATTGCAGGCTATCGATAGAATGCGTCCGGGTTCTATTAATATTGTGTGGCCGAACCATTTTATCTTTTGTGTCTATGTATTCTGATAACTGTAACTTACATGTGAAATTACAGAAACATGTGATCAAAATTATTCCTCGATGACCCATACACAAATCTAAGTGTACATAAGGGACTGTTTGACCAACATGTAATCATGAATATATATATATATATATATATATATATATATATATATATATATATATATATATATATATATATATATATATATATATATATGCCTATACATACATACATACAGTGAAGGATTTACGTATAAGCTACTCAAGCAATAACTTATGACCGCCCAAGTTTTCAAAAAAAATTGTCCAAATGAGCAATTGTCATATATTACATATAAAGGACGTGTTAAGGGCCCCATATCTCAAATATATTAGGGCCTTATTAAGTCTAAATCCGGCCCTGCTTGTTGAAGATCTTATGTAAGGGTAAAGTCGAGGGAAGGCGAGCACGAGGCAGGCATAGATACAAGTGGGAGAGTAACATCACAAGATGAACAGGTTACAGTTTAGCAGGGTGCACAACCAAGACAAGGAAATGTTGGAGGTGTGTTGCAGTCAACCTTCGTTGCGGAGATGGTACTTAATGATGATGATCTTCATTCCCGACGGCAGGATGCTGCCATGGGACCTTTTTAACCTTTAGTGCGAAGGAAACAACAATAGAAGTATAAAATACTCTCCTGTCAGATTGCACCACCAAGGCAAGATAAGTGGATGGGTGAAGACTGTTATATCCAATATTGTATACGTGACGGCTCTGCATGATTATTTTTTACTTATTTGATTGTTGTGATGTCACATAGTCTTAACAATAGTAATGAACACGAGAACACAAAATAAAATGGTTGCCTGTGTTGATTGCATATCTACTTTCGTTTTCTTGAAACTTGTCGAGCTGTTGTTTCCGGAAGTTGTCTCATCACATGATTCTCTGTCAGGAGGATTATAGTTGAGCATATCATAACAAACAATTATTTATGGTTCGATTTGCCTAACATTTGACTGAAATATATGACATCTTTGACAATTTTCATAACTGGATGATAATGCCTGGACCTGAAGAAGATGGAGTTCGATCCACAGGTGGACAAGTTGATGGTATGTGAGAATTCAATCAGTAGCCTGTTGTTTCTGTTTAGTTTGTTACTTTGTAACTTACAAAGTAAGTAATGTTTGTTGTGTTTTCGGATCCGGATCTGATATAGTTAGTTAGTCGTCGGATCATCATTACTGCAGACTGGACACGCCCATAGTTGCTCCGATCTCTCCTTCAGTGTATTCGCAATTACACTTCTGCTGATAGTATCGGTCCTATGCTTGTTGACGATCATTCTTCTGCGCCCTCCAAAATGTTAACTTCTAGCAACACCGCATTTCAATCCCTGATCATTAATCCTGGCCATTGAAAAGGAATCATCATCCATATTAGTCTCACTCTCGCGTGTTATTCTTCTTCTTCTTCTTTCGTTCACTTGAAACATGTCTATATCTGTAATTCTGTCTCCTTAATAAAACTCACTGTCTTTTGTAGTTCATACAGTGTCCCATAGAGTTTTGATTCCAGTGTTGTTTCCTCTGGCCAATATGTCTGCCTCAGCGTTTCATGCTCAGAACACTCTTGAAGTATATGTTTGGCACTCTGTGCTGCCTGTCCACATGTACACATGGCCGTGTTGCCAATCTTGAACTTTGTATACATGTGACTGCGGAGTCGGTTGTGTCCTGTTCTGAGACGTAGAATTATAACTTGTTCTGATCTGTTCATATTGTGATAGTCATCTTGTGTTGGTGTTTGTGGCTTTCTTATTGACTTTATCATCTGTTTTTTCTGATGGTAGGTGATTGGTATATCTGGTTGGTCTTCGGCAGCACCTTCCTTAGCCAGTTTGTCTGCTTTTTCATTTCCTGGTATTCCACAGTGAGAGGGTATCCACTGCATGGTTACCCTATACTGGTAAGACAATTCGCTAAGTAGTTTTTTTAAGTCTGTTAGTTTTCCAGACTGGAGAGCTTGAAGCACTGACCTTGCATCTGTCAGGAATACCACAGGCTGTAGGTCAGAGTTGGAGTTCAGCAGTTTTTTAGCTGCCACACTAATTGCCTGGATTTCTGCATCATAATTATTGCAGAATTTTCCTGTCGGTGTTCTGATTGTATCTCTAGGCTTGTGTGGATATTCTATATATACACCTGCACCTCCATTCCTCACAGCATTCTGTGCTGACCCATCTGTGTACACTCTGACCCATATATCTTGTGGATATTCCTCATCCAGGAAACTGAGGGTGACTGTCATTCGCTGCACACTGTTCTGTTCGTCCTCGCTTAGTATTCCTTTCACATGGGTCTGAATGTATATTGGCATTCCATGGCTTTCACTCCACGGGGTTTGCTCTGGTACAGACCTTAAGGGGCTGTCAACTTCAGGTAGGTCTGTAAGTTGTCTACGGAGTCGTTTAGCTTGATGGATAAAGCTGCTCCTTTTCAGTCGTCCCATTGCTAGATTTTGGAATCTTTCCTTCATTGGATGGCTTGGCATACACTGAAACTTTTCTGCTTGAATTAGTACTTTTGTGTCTCTGCGTTCACCAAGTGTTTGCATTCTTCCCATTTTCTGCATCTCTGCTATGGGTGTTGATTTCATTGCTCCCAACATTATTCTAAGTGCCTGGTTTTGCACTTTATCTAGATCTTGTAATGTGGTGTTTGATGCAGGACACCACGCAGCTGAACCGTATTCCAGGTGTGGTCTTATGCCTTGCTGGTAAACTTTACTGAGTATATTTCCACTGGCTCCCCATGTGGTTCCACTTAGTTTTCTCAGGATAGCTAGCTTCCTCCTGGCTTTTGTTGTTGCTTTGTTTATGTGCTGCTTCCATGTCAGCTTATCATCAAAAGTAACTCCGAGGTATGTGGGTTGTTTGTCTTCTTTCAAGAGCTCTCCATCTATCTTGATATGACCAGCTTTTTGTTTTGGTGAGAGGGTAAAGAGTGTAGTGCTGCACTTATCTGTGTTAATGCTGACGCACCATCTATTAGCCCATAAGGTTAGGGCATCGATAGCTCTTTGTATTTGTTTAGTGGCCACTGTTGCATGTTCTTCCGTGCACCAGATCACCAGGTCGTCAGCATACATTGCCACTTTGATCCAGTGTGGTAGTTCAGCAACTAGGTCATTGATGTAAACCAAGAAAAGTGTGGGTGACAGGACTCCTCCCTGGGGGACTCCTTGACGCAGTAGAACTTTCTTGCTCTTGCGACCATCTAATTGTACCCTGGCTCTTCTATTATGCAGGTATGCTTTTACCCATTTGTACATTCTTGAGCTAACCCTGCAATTTCGCAATTTCTTTAGGAGCCCTTCTTTCCAGACCTTATCAAATGCTTTCCTGAGGTCTATCCATGCTGCTAGTACCAGTTTCTTTTCTTGGAAGGCATCCTCAATCTCTTGGGAGAGGTAGGTTGCCTGATCTTCAGTAGAGTAGCACTGTCTGAAACCTGCTTGCTGTGATACCAGAAGGTTTTCACTTTCAAGGTACCACTGCATCCTAAGATTGATAATGCGTTCCATTGTTTTACATAGACAGCTTGTGAGGCTGATGGGCCTGTAGTTGGAGACTGTGTTGCCATCTTTTCCTGATTTGAGGAGTGGTATCATTATTGCTTCTCTCCACGCCTGTGGTACATTACCTGTGGACCAGCTTGTGTTAAAGATCTGCAGTAGCTTTGCTCTTGCTGCACTTCCCAGGTTTCTAATCATTTCATTGGACACTCCATCAGCTCCAGGGGACTTTTTCATTTTCAATTTGGATATTGCATGCTCCAGTTCTCTCATTGTGATTGGTGCCTCCATGACTTCAGGTATAGGTTCACCTTGTCCAATGTTTTGCTGGTTCTCTCGAACCTCCTGTTGTTTGTCTGGGCTGACTTTGACGTTATTGTCTTCTGCAAAGGAATCTGCAAAGTAATCAGCTGCATGTTTACCTGTTAAAATGTTACTATCTTTATAAAGTGTGATCCTGGTATTTCTCCCTGTACCTTCATCATTTAGTTGTTTTACAAGTTTCCATAATTTCCTAGTATCTCTTTCTAGGTTCAGCGACTCTGTTTTTTTCTTTCCAGCTGCTCCGTCTGGCTTGTAACTTGGCTCTTTGAAATTTAGCCTTTGTTTGCTGATATTTGTTGTGATGTTCTTGGCTAGGTCTGTTCTCAGCCTGCTGTCTAGATGTTTCCATCTCATTTTGCAGCTTTTCCAGTTCATCATTCCAGTAGGGTTTGTAGTTTTTGCGTGCCCCCCTGGGTATGGTTTTACTAGCAGCATGTAGTGTACATCTATTAAATTCACTCACTGCTCTATTGATGTCTTTGTCCAAGTTCATGTCCTTAGCTAGAACACTGGTTAAATGCTGGTACATTTTCCAGTCTGCCCTCTTATAGTTCCACCTAGTGAGCGTGCTGCTGTCCTTGGTAAATTCATTGTAGATTTCCAGAAATACTGGTCTGTGGTCACTACCTCCAAGCTGCTTTCCAACAACACGTGTGATGTTCCATTCCAAGCCTGGTGAGTGGAATGCTAGGTCTGGTGTAGAGGTGGTGTGCCATGCTCTCGAGTAGAAGGTTGGCGAGTCTGCTGGCTGGTTAATAAGGATGAGATTATTTTCATCCTGCCAGCTCTCAAGTTCCTCACCTCTCTTGTCGATATGATCGTAGCCCCAGCTCTGAGAGTGGCTGTTGAAGTCACCACACACCATAAGTCTCTCTTTGTCTGGAATTGTGTCTAGTGCCAATGGTTTATCATTTGGGCAGTAGTAGTTCAGGAGATGGAATTCTGCACTGTCTGTTTTTAGTTGGAGCATCTGGTATTCTGCCCCTTCCATATATACTTCAAGCTGACATGCGCTGATATTGTTTTTAACAAGTGTCAGAATTCCACCCTTTCGCCTGTCCTTTCGGTCAGATCGGTAGCACTGGTAGCCTCTGATTTTGAAGGCTATGTCGCTGCTGAGGTGTGTTTCTTGGATACAGCATATGTTAACTTGTTCTTCACTGAGGACATTTTCAAGTTCCAATTTTTTGCTGTATCCATCTCTTTTACTGTTGACACCCTCAGCATTCCAGTGCATTATTTTTATTGGTCGTTTGTTTGTTTGGCCAGTAGCTCTATTCCCTTGCCTCCTGGCTCCTCGGGGCAATTGAGAAGGACTTCCAGTAACTGAGGTTGGGCCCTTTCGAGGTATAGGGCCCGGCACCGTCCCTGCCTGAACGTCCGCCACAGGGCAGGCACCATAACTATTTATAGATGTAGACATATTTCCATTGTGTTTTGTGCGTGGCATCCTGATTATCTGTGCGCCTTTTGGCTGGATGCCTCCGTCTTCAGCACTCTGCTTACTAGGGCAGGACTATGGTCCTGCTCGAGTGGGACTGCCCGACCAGTCTTAGTTTCCAGCCCCTGATGGCTGAACTAAGCCCCATCACCTCTGCACGGTGCTGGTCTCGATGGAGACTCTCGCGTGTTATATTTCTTAAGGAGTTCAAAACGGCAGCACGATCCATTGCCCTATGCCACAATCGCGCATGTCACCAGTTGATCCACTCTTTCATTGTCTCGAACACCCACATGTTCCAGCACGAAAATAAATGTAACCACTGTCAGCCTCACCTTTCTCAAGGCCTCAATCCATATAGTTATAGGGGCGTACTCAAAATATCACTATGTTTTAAGTAATTTAGTATGTCTTCTTCTTCAGCGCTCATTCTCAAACTCCCGCTGGTTTTCTCTTGTAACAGGACAATGGTCCTACAAGATTTCCAGTTGAATATAGTCCAGAGAATGGAAATGCATTGTGTTGCCATTTTATTTGTGCCAATGGCCCAACTCATCCGTATTCGGCGGTTTAGTATGTAATGTAGTGAAATAAATATTTGTGCTCTAAATATACGGTCCTCCCATTATACATTTTTTTAAAAGTGATCAATGTCAGCTAATAGCAATGCCGTACTATAAGCCTATGATGTATTTATTTAATTCATTTGTATAATAGTATATAGTACTGTCATGGACATGACTGGAGCACTGGGTGAGCTTGATGTCTTCACTGGTACCCCACAGTAGGTCCTCAAGGGATTATTCAGATTTCCATTATCTGTCCACCAAAGTTGGGACAGTTTTGTAAGATATGCTCTTGGGACTGATTTTGTGATCCATAGGGGCAAATAACAAAGTCTGTGGTGAGACCTATTATTGCTGATTTGATGGAGGTGTGCTGTGAGGCCATGGTGTCCTCTTCCCAGTCTAGCCATTATAAAAAGATGAGTGTATATATCTTCAACCAACGTCCAAAATTCTCTACATCAGAAGGAAGTAGACAGGATTTGAACCAGATCTTTTCAGCTGGCACCTGTTTGCCTCACAACTTGAGTCAAAAATGTTTTCCTAATATGACCACACCACATCTCAACTTGTCGCATTCAGAAAACATGTCATCTTTATGTGTTTTAGTTGTGAGCCAGAATTTTCAATTTCAGCAATGTTTGGTTTAAATTATCTCCCAAAAATAATAGCCGGCCCCATTCCCAACCAACATTAGTTGTCTTTTATGGCAGATCACACGGTAACTATAGGCTTTAATTTGTTCTCATTTTGGATCCTGATAACACGTGAAGTTATCAATGCACAACACACTTTACAAATATACACACAATAGTGAAGTACAGAAAACCCAAAAATTCATTACAAAACTGAAAAAAAACAATCTTACGAGGCAGATAAATATATTTATAAATGATAATAATTTAATATCATCATCATTAAGTGACATATTCTTTCCAGCACATAGTCTTCCCTATGGATCTCTTGAACTCTTCGTGGTCTTGAGCTAGTTGTCCCGCCTCATTTAGTGACACTCACAGGCATTATTGAATGTCTTTTGTCCAACGGCCTTGGGCGGTCTTTGCCCCTGTTGCCTTCTCTCATCCCCTTCAGTAACACTCTCTCCATGCTATTGTGTCTCATAATGTGACCAAATAAAACTATCTTTTTAAAAAATATAATGCTCATAAACCAGCCTTCCTGGACGTTAATTGTTCTTAATATCTTCTGGTTCGTTTTTCTTGCTGTTCATGGTATTCTCCAAACTCTTCTATAGCACTTTAATTCAAATGATATTATTCTCTTGGCCACAGTTTTATTTAGTGTTCATGTTTCACATCCATATGTCGCCACAGAAAACACACGTTTGTAGTAAACACAACTTGGTTCTTATGTTATTACCCTACCATAGTTTCTTTAGCCGTTTTAATACTTATAGCGCCATTGCTGTTCTTCTTTTAATCTCAACTGTGCAGTCATCCACATAATTGAATATAAGAATCACAAATAAACGATTAAAAATATCTGTTAGTTTCTTCTCATTGATATTTGTTTTGAAATGTTTATTAAGATTATATTGAAACTAGACTTGCTGTGTAGACATGTTAACGAATGAGAAGAAGAAAATCACATTGAAGTTGTGCAAGTACATAATAATTTCAGACAAAGGTTATTTGTTCTGTATCCTAAACATATTTTGTTGATTTTGCATAGAGATGACCATGGCACTCATTGACACAGTCAATGACAGTGATGAGACAGCGAGGACAGTCATTGCAAATGCTCTCTTTGATCTTGGTCGGAAAAAGCCCCACCTGATACTCAGCTCCTGCCATAGTTACTTGAAAAAACATTTGAAGGTAATCACTTTATGTTAGAGAGAAGGTCAAGATAGGGTTCAAATTAGACACAAGAAATATCAGGACACAACGGGAACAATAAGCATATATTCTCTTCACCATCTGCTAAAAACAGACTGAGCATCAATAGGTCTGCCCGGAGTGCAATAATATCAGGTGTTAAATATTTGAAAATACACTTTATTTAATAATTACTTCATATATTTTACACATTGAGTGCACTGTTGGGTAATGGCGACAGTCGAATTAGACTCAGGGTTGATACACCTTCCTAGAGAAGGTGCTGCTTTTTCAAACACATCAGGGGTCTGGGATTTGACCTGTGCATTTCTCATGCACTTGCATTATCCACTTGTGATGGTCTTCCAATTAATCGCCAGGCGTGACATGTATTTTGACTCTTCGCTATTGTGTATATTACCCAAAGAAGTATGTAGAGTATGCCTATCTTGGACAAAGAACTTTGGGTACTGAACCCAATTCTCAATGTATAAGTCAAGTTGAGCAACAGTGACAGTCGATTTGGACTAGGCTGCAATGTCTAAAGACAGGGACTTGCTTCCCGTCTACATTGTCCACAGCGTTTGGAGTCCGAGTCTGAACACTGCTCTGGACAGAAGTCATGAATAAAGTGCTCCTCAACAATTATTCAATGCTTTTCCTGTGAACAATGGGGAGCTGTATTCAAAGCTTTCTTTCATATCCAGGGGTACATGTTTGGTTACTGTATCTAATACCCGAGCCATGACTCCTACTGTGAATGGAGTCTGTTGTGGTCAGACTTGTGGCTTCTGTGTGTTCTCGAGCATGAACAGCACTTCCACCAGTCAGTTTTGTGTGCAGCCTCTAGTGAGTGTTGTTTTTTCCAGATTCAATGTATACTCATAGGATCACCACATCTTAGCTGGATCTACCCATATCGGACACTGATATTGGCCAACCTCTCTAATGTTGTTGCATTTTCTGCTGTATGAGACATAATGCACAGATATCTTTCATCACAATGTGCCAACAGCACTGCTGGGTATGTTGGTGTAGAGGTCTCAGAGATATTGCTTATCTCTTTTCAGGCAAGTCTTCATTCCATCTACAGCCTCCACGAACACGAGCCTAAAAGTGTTGGCCAGAATGACAGCAGAGAGTGGCTGTTTTTCTGTTCCCAGGGTGCAACACGGGGAGGTACTTTTAGGATTTTGGTTATCTGCTAACCCTGGTCCTCCAAGAGCAATTGGTACCCCTTGCACCACCTCTCAGTGGGGGTAAATTCTAGGAGTTTTGTAGATTTCAACCTTTCCACAACATGCAGAGTTGGAGTCAAGGGCTTCAGCTCCCTTGTGAAGCATCCCTTCTAGTGAGATGTCCATAGCAACCAAGCTCCGGATCATGGTCTCTGGTATGGATGGAGCTCCAAGTAGGGCTCCCCACTTATGCAGTGCTAAAAAGTTTGCTTGATTCTGGGCTCTTTCTGGGAATTGTCAAGTTCTGCACAGAGTTGCTTTTCCCAACACACAATGTGCCATCTGTTCATAGTTTGGGAACCATGTACACATTCATAGTTGGGACGATATTCAGGATTGGAGCTTATTTGATTCTACTAGTATTATGTGTATTGTTGGATTAAGCTGAATGTTGAACCACGAAGAGAAATGTAATTCTATCTATCTATTCGCTAAACCCTTTATTGCATTTCAGCGTCAGGGGTAGAAGAGTTCTCTGGAGATGGCCCGCGTGTGTGCTGAAATTTGTGGAATTTGTCGCCTCTTTTATTTCGGTGGTCCATCATTTTCGAGGTCGACCTCTAGTTCTGCCTTCACTGTATCTGTGAAGCATAGCTTGCTGTGGTATGCTGTCTGGTGGTAGTCTGCTGATGTGTTCAAACCATTTGATCTGTTGGCTCTCAGTTGATACTGTGAGTTTCCGGTCAATGGCAAGAGATGGCGGTTTGCCATCTCTGCTTGCCGAAAAGGAAGCAAAATTTCTGTGGTTCAGTGGTTTTTCTAGATGGACTGTGTGATTTTTTTTCTGAATAGGATAGATTAGAACATGGCATAACCATATAGAGTCACTGAAACGATACTGTGACTGGATTAGCGATCTGACAGTGTAGATATAGTACTAAATAATATCGCTCGTAGGAAATGTAATTATACAGATGAAATTTTGTGGGGCTTCCACAAGAGAAAAACCTTGCTATATTGCCATGTCATCTACCATGTCAGTAATGTTGCATAATGGTCCGTCTAGACCAATAGTGAGACCTTCAGGTCTTCAGCATGCTTGGATGCACTTGTAGTAAGGTCTTAATTTTAAAATGTTAGAATCACATTTAAAGATGCCAGCGTTGTTTGACTCATAAAAAGAGCAAAGACCACTAGGGATCATCCATGTGGTACTGTTGTTGTGATAAATAAGTGGTGGTCCACCTTGAGAACATGCCCTTCTCCAACTCACCATAGAGAAGTATCTTTGGCAGGCGATGATTGGTATACGTACCAGGGCTAGTCTTATGTGCTCAATCATTGATCTGGACTTCCCAACTATTCATTGATCATTTTGAATATTCTGTGTCTCAGTGACAATGAAAAATAGGTAAAAAGTGAAATACATTTCTAATGTGAGCTGCTCTAAGATCACAAAGTATAGGTCTTATATTTGTCGACGGTCATGTATAAATCCTCATGCCCAATAAATGCTCTATTTAAGAAACAGGAGAAATGTGCAACATTTTTGTTTGTAACTTGCAGTTATCCTTGGAACATCGTGTTATTATTCTGAACACCATTGAAAGAATTATCAGAGAAACATTGGACTCTGTAGATCTTCAGTTGGCCACTAATCTGATCAAGCAGGCTTCAACAGAGCTAACCCAGTCTAAGGTAGGTATTTGAAACAGAACAGAAAGACAGTTTTGAGATAATTTTGTTTATTAAATCAGGTTCAATCAATCAAGTGCCATGCTGAGTGGTATAGGTGATCATGTTTCTCCACAACTCTGTCTCTTGTATGTTGCTAATAAGTTCAGTTGGTGACATTCACCCATGCCACAGTGACAACCCATCCAACAAACTTCTCTCTTATCTGTGTCTCTTCCTCCATTAATATTTCCAGTGGTTACTAAAAGTTCAAGTTCTGCTCTTCTAACCATACACCCTTTGACTGCTAAAAATCTTGACTGTTGCTTCTAATTTTTGAAGAATTAATTTGTAATTTTATTGCAACTTATCTGAGGACTTCTACATTAGTTTTCATGGCTGTCTATGGAATTTTCATCATTCTTCTAAAAAAATCATAACTCAGTATCCTCTAGTTCAATTTATTTTTTACAGTCCATTCTTCACAACCATAAACAAGAATTGGTTTGATATAACATCCTAACACTCAAATTCATATATGTATTTATAGTTTTCTATTGCATAGAGTGTTTCTCAATTTTTGAAAATGTTGATTTGGCTTGTGTTATCTCACTCTTTATCTCAATGGAGCACGGACCATCAGATGTTAAAATGGTGAAATGATACTGGACTTTATCTACTTGATTTAATTTTGCATCACTGATATTAATACCAGAATGCAACATCACAGTAGATGGGATCAGTCTGAAGCAAGTCAACATATTCAAATATTTAGGTACATTAATAACATCAGGTGGAAGATGTATTAAAGAGTCAAATGTAAAATTGCCTAGACAAAGACAACATTTCACAAAATGAAAATAATCCTATGTAATATATCTTTGTCCGCTGAGGTGAGAAAGAGAGTTCTCAGAAGTTATATAGAATCAATTCTGATGTATGAAAGTGAATCTGCATATCTCAAGTTGTTTATGTTATGTCCATGCACTGATATTCCTGGAATATTATCAAATACTTGCAATATAATTTCACTGTACATATTGAACAAGTCTAGTGAAAGTGTGATAGCATACTGTTGTCACTGGTAACTATTATAACTAAAAAATTGTAAAACTAATGTCAATGAGAAAAAACAAAAGAAACAAGAAATTTTTTCACGTTACGGTCCAATAGGGAATTTTATCAAGAAACAAACCAGAAATAAACACACAAAACTGTCAATGCAAATAGATGGTCTCACAACACTATCTCATTGCATCAGAAAATAAAAGAAATAAAAAGTACACAATCTGGACACCTTGTTTTATCTGTTGGAAGGGTACTACGTAGCTGCCCACTCTTTTAGCTGATGTTTGTTGCCAATTTAATTATTATATTCTAAGAAACATAAAAACAAGTCAAAATTATCATAAATTATGGGAGTACTCAGCAGTAGACGATAAGATGGTTGGGTCATGTGAGAAGGATGAACAACTGTATCCTACATCAAATATTGTTTACCAAACTTTCGGGAGGGAAAAGAGTTAGTCATATCACTCCTGTGATACAAAAATATGCAAGGCCCCAATGAAAGACTTTTGACCAAAATTGCTGAGAAAATATGGCAGAGGACCATAGTGCATGGAGGATGACATTGTGAAAAGGCGCAGAAATGCGTGAAACATTCGAGGAACAGACTAGAATACAAGTGACTCACACGCAAAACAAAGGTCAATGCAAAACAGCAGTGACTGATTCATTGTACAATTAACACTACCTAATCACATAAACATGCTAAATAACCATCTAAAAACTGATAAAAGACCATATATACATAATAATGATTATATTAGAGTGAATAACACAGGAGAGCACTAGCAAATTGCTTAATGTAGAAGTATGATAGTTTGTACATACACTTTATTAAATTAATATTTATTGTTTGGTTTGTGTCCATCATATCTTTCTGTTCATTCAACAGGAAGTATCTCCTGAATGGCAGACAGCAGCCAGTGGCATTTTGGTTGCTCTAGGAACCAAATATTGTAATGAAGTAATGGGAGAAATGTTGGACAAATTTCAGCCTGGTGTTCTGCCGCACTTTTTTGTTGTGCAAACAATAGGAAATTTGGCTTCTGCTAATGGTAATTAACCTTTACTACACTAAATACAAATTATGTAATTTCCCCCTAAACGGCAAATTGTTTTTTGACTATTGCATAATGAAGATGAAACAATGCAACACCAAGATTGTTTTAGAATTTTTCAATCACATTGCTGTGATTCTCAGATGCATGTACAACTAGTTAGTATTCAAAATACTTAGAACAAATGTTGACATTAACAAAAATTAATTGATGTTTTCTGCAATGTTTGACGCTCTTAAAAGTTAATATATAAAAAGAAAAATGTTTACAGAACTTTATAAATATAATTGAAAACATGTGCAATGATGTACTCATTAAATGTTAACCCTGGTCACAAGAAATTTATAGCCTAAGCAAAATTTTCCATACATGCTAATCCTGGATGTCCAAGTACTTAATTTATTTATTGTACTATGGGTTTTAACATTTATTATTCATTCCTTCTGAAATATGAGTTTTTATTTAGTATTATGGTGTGATCATAAGGAGTACCATTCTTTACTCACTTAGTGCTATGTTGTATTCTTGATAAAGACATTTAGTTGAAAAGTCTATTTGTGTGTTTTCCTATATGGTTATAGTAATTTGTCAACCATTACATGTGAAGTCTGATTTTCAGTGAATTTATGCATATGAGGCATGATAATTTATTCATTAATTAGGTATAAAGGCAATTTCCAGCAACATAGTGTGCACTGCATAGAGCATGGTGAGACATGTAGAAAACTATTGTCATCTGCTGCATCAAATTTCATTTCCAGTCGTCTCGATTCGTCTTGCCACTGGTTTCAAGTGAGGTCCAACATAGAATGATTTTGATGCTTTGCATAATTCTTCCTCACTTAAATAAAATCCGAAGTGCAAGTCATTTTCACATCCACAAAAATAGAATTTAAATAGAACTAAATGGTTCTCAGTCAAAAAATAAAAAAACCAACACAGAGATTTGCAAAACTTCATTATCCTGTGTGTTAAATTTTCACATTTTGAGAAATATGTTCCATTTTGCTTTTCAGTTTATGAGATGGTTCCACATCTGACCGCAGTTCTAGGAACAATGTTGCCAATGCTTGGTCTTGCTAAGTATGATAACATGAGATGGGTGTTTGCTTCAGGTAAGGCTGAAAATGATGAAATCAATTAGATTTTAAAAGGTTGCCCGTGTGTTGTCAGGCCCGAAAGGGGAGCAAAGAATAGCAATACTGTTTACCTTCCATGCATGTCGTACGAGGCAACTAAGGAGGTTATGGGATGGAGTTGGCTGTCCCATCCCATATAGGGTCAGTGACCCAAAGACATGCTGAAGTTGGATGTGTCAGGCCGAAAGGCGCAGATATCGCAGCAATGCTGTAAACTATGGCACAACACATTCCGTTCTCCGGGCTACATCCTGCTGATCTGCAGGAGTTTGAGAACAAATGCAGAAGAAGAAGAAGAAGAGACTTTAAAAATCTCTATTCGAGTAAAAAAAATGTTTGCTTCAGGTAAAGCTGAAGATGATCTGTAATCTATTGAGATCTTTGCTGTTCAATTGGCCGAATAATTGAACCTTTATCTTGCTAAGTTATTGAACATAATATAGTAGTGATCGTAGTTTCTCATATCTTCCTATGCAGTTGTGACCCCAGGAATCTAGGGATCAGATCTAGTTCCTAATTCTATGATCAATGTAACTCAAAAGCAAAACAGTTCTCATATATTTCATCTCTCTTTCAAAAAACTTTATCAAGATGAAAATATGTCCCAGTTTTTTTAGAAATTGCTAGATTAAGAGTACTTGAATTAGTTGAATGTGTGCCAAAATTATACATGCTAAACATGTATACCAACTTTATCTGAAAAGTCAACAAAGTCTTGATTGTTAAGAACAAGATGGAGTTTAAAATCTGTCAATGTTTACATAAATAAATAACGTACTTCAGCTTAAATACATTAGCTATTCTTGTAGGGAATGAAAAAATTGTTGGTCCCAAGTTTCAGAAATAATAAAATATTCTGGGACAAAGACAGATATGTTGGGCCATTGGCACAAATAAAATGACAACACAACATGTTTCCATTTTCTGGACTACATCCTGCTGGAAATCTAGTAGGACTTTGGTCCTGCTACAAGAGAGATCTAGCAGAAGTTTTAGAATGAACACAGAAGAAGAATATTCTTATGGTTTTTAGTTTATACTTATCAGTTGTTATTCATCCCTTTCACGTCGTGATTTCTAGGTCAAATAAATTAACAAATGAGAATATATGTGTGGCAATTTTGCATCATTAATGGATGTCCAGGTTTTTATTTCCAATATCTAGTCACATGCTGGTAATACAAGTTGTTTGCTTCAGGTAAGGCTGGGGATGATGAAATCAAGTTAGACTAAACCTGTGGAAGAAAAACTCTATGCACATCTGTACGGTTTACAAAACACAGCCGAGTTTATAGAAGAGGCAAAACTTTAAATATAAAAATATAAGTACATTCCAAGCGAACGAAAGATGACTAAATCTCTATTCTAAGTCATAAAAGTTTTATTTATAAATTTTATAAAAAAGTGTCCATGTTTCACAACCATCAATTTCTGCTTGGAATATGCTTTCTCTGATTAGATGTAGTTCAGCTTTGTTTCTGATGCTTTGTTAAAGATTTTTTTCCTTTGGATAATTGTGATGTCACTGTTTTAATAAGTAAAACTCTTTGCCTTCTAAATAAATCCACTTTCTTGTTTCAGCTTTGTCAAAATTTAGCGAAGCAATTTTGGAGTATTGTGCAAATTTGGACCAGGCGCCAGACAAAACTGTTTCCAAAGACAGATTTTCTTCAGAAATATTTTCAGCATACGACATCATGATGAATGTGTGGCTTCAATCCAAGGAGGCCAAGGTTAGTTGGTGTTATATTCAAACACGTTACATTTTTAATCTATCATTGCTCACCGATTTGGCAATCAGGGTTTGGACTTCTTCTGCGTTCATTCTCAAACTCTTGCAGATTAGCAGGATGTAGTCCGGATAACGGAATGCGTTGTGTCATGGTTTACAGCATTGCTGCGATATCTGTGCCTTTCGGCCTGACACATCTGACTTCAGCATGGCTTTGGGTTACTGACCCTATATGGGATGGGACAGCCAACTCCATCCCATAACCTCCTTAGTCGCCTTTTACAACATGCGTGGAAGGTAAACAGTGTTGCTATTCTTTGCTCTCCTTTCGGGCCCCAGCAACACACGGGCGATTGGACTTCTAATTCAAGGTGCAAAGAATAGAGCCGATAATATGTACTCACTGCAGCAAAACTGAAATTCAACAGGTGATACTTGTAACAGGTTACAAAGTTTTGCTTCACCTGAAATACACGTAATAGCACACACAATTCAATGTTTCGAACAAAAATCTTTATCAAGAGCACATTCACAACAAAAAAAGAATGAGTAAGAACGGCACTATTGACATTCACATAACAGAGCCACCAACCCTCATAAATATATATGAGTCAGGCTAAAAGCTACTACCAACTTTGAAGTTAATTTTTAGAAATAGCTGCTCACTCACAGAAAGAGACACTTCACATTTATTCAACACATTGTGAGAAGAGGAAAGATGGAACACATTGTGACAACTGGCAAAAGTTGAAGAGTAAGAGGGGAAGACCAAGAGAGAAGATTCTAGACACCATGGTATTGTGGCGTGGGAGATTTTTGGTTTCAGAAATGATTGACAGCATACAAAACAGAAGGCTGTGGAAAGACATGAATGCCACACGGAATGGACTATAGGAATAAGTTAATTTGTTAATATAACTTTAAAAATTCTGGTGAATGATTGAACAATTCATGCAGTGTAATGTGAAGGCCTATGTACACATGCACACAAAAATATACACTCATCGATGCACATATCTACTCACACACAATAAAATTAATTTTTAAAAGTTGCATTACTGATGTTTTACCTTCAAAATTGTTTTTTTAATTGTTTTACGTTCACTATCATTTTGTGTAATTTTGTTTTCATTTTCCCAATCAATTCTAGCTGAGACTTTCAATCATTGAAGCAGTTGGACACATGACACATGTGATGAACCAGGACAGACTCCAAGAACAGCTTCCCAAGATCCTTCAAGGCATCTTCTCACTATATAAACGTCACCAAGAATCCTACAACATTACGCAGGTCAGCATTCTTTTTAGTCCTTTATGCTCCCATTTGAACAAATTGCTAGAATCTACCCGTCTCATATCCATAGACAATTCAATATAGCATAATATTTCTTCTTCTTCAGTGTTTATTCTCAAACTCTCGCTGGATTTCTTTTGTAACAGGGCAATGGTCCTACAAGATTTCCAATTGGATGTAGTACAAAGAATGGAAATGCATTGTCACCATTTAATTTGTGCCAATGGCCTGACACATCCACCTTTGGGAGATATAACTTAATATAATTTATTTAGTATTCTGAAGTCGGTAAGCAGTATTTGCACCACTAGCTAAACCTTTTGCCCACTGAAATGGATAATCTTATTCCTTGTCAAAAACAATACTGCAGAGAAGGGTCAAAGGTGGAAGAAGCAGAGGATGACAAATAAAAGCATGAATAGACATCAAGTATTGGACAGGACAAGATTTTTCCTCACTCATCCGTATCATTGACGATAGAAATCTCTGGAGGACACTGTGTGTTGATGCATCCAGTGTGGTACCCCTATGACCCTGATAGGTTATGAGTTTATAGATAGAAGCATGGTTTAAAGGAACACACTTGCCTGTAAGTTGAAGTGGCCAGAGGATGGCAGAGAATACAAACATTTTCACCTGCCATACATTTTATAAGAGGTGACTAAGGTGGTATGGGAGTGGCATTGGCTGTCCCATTCCATTACTCAACATTATCCAAAAGCCTTGCTGAAGTCTGATGTATCAAGACAAATATGAAAATAAATATTTTATAAATAAGTAAGAAGAATGTTGAAGAGCAAGAGGGATAGAGGAAGACCAAGAGAGAAGATGCTAGACTGTGGTATTGTGGCATAGGAGAGCTTTGGTATTAGAAATGATTGACAGCATACAAACAGAAGGCTGTGGAAAGATATTATACCTAATGCTGCACAAAATCAACAATTAAAAAAACAAATTAATTTGTTCACCTTTAGCACGCTGTGTTTATAATTACGTAATTTTTCACCTGCCGCGGACTTCGCTTTTAAAAATGCACGCAATTGCTGGTTGCTGTTTTGAAATTGTGATAACTTTTTTGTTGTTACAGATATTTAAATAATATTTGCACATATAAATAAAGAATTAAATTCTGCATATATTAGTGTATGTTTTGTTTGTGTGTGTGTAATACGAGACGTGTGAGAAAGTGATAAAGACAGATTTAGACCTTTCTAGATCTAGACTTATTGTATTTTTGATCGATCGAAAGCTGTTGAATATTATATATTTTACATAATGAAAACCTTGTAGAACCACGTGGTCTTTTTTATTTAATCTATTTGAAGCACTTACCTCTCAAGATTTCCACTTTAAATTCCGAATCAATAATGATTTCACTGAATATACAATGAAATAAAAGTATATAATACTCAATTCACTGCCATGTCGCTTCGCCTTTATGCGGATGGCTAGAGATTGCTCGGATTTCAATTGTATAATCACATGATGTCTCCTAACACCATTTTATGAACAGAAACAGGAAGTTAAATAATATACCTACTTGAGTTACCATTCAAAAAATTTGAATTCTGGCTTTTTTAAAAATTTGGGTTTAATGCGAGTTTAACGCACTGGGCGATGGATTTTGACTTTTAGAATCATGAAATGACACAATGCTGACTAAATGTATCGCCCGAATTGTAAACACAGTGTGCTACAGGTCAATATAACTTTAAAGATTCTTAAGTATAATTGAACAATTTATGCAGTGTAATGTGAAGGCTTATATACACGTGCGCACAAAAATACACACATGAACCCATCCACTCACACAATTAATAAATAGGTGTTCAATAATCAAGGTGTTTCCAAAAATACTAGTGATGAGGAAAATAAGGATAATGATTGAGATGCTATTTACAAGCTTGATAGAAAAGAACAAACAATCACTTTTAGATCACAGACCACAACAGACTCAATCAATACATGTGTGGAAAGTTTGCCATTCAAGACATCGATATGTGCACATGTGGATAATCTTAAGGAAAACACAAAACATATTTTACAGAACTGACGACAGTACCACACAACAAGAAGAAAACTATGGCCATCTCAAATGAGACTGATGGATACACTCTATAGCCCTGTATTGGGAATCATGGCTATAGTATAATTTATTGATGAAATGCATATCTCCAACAGAACGAGGAAGAATAAAATAACCTATACTATCATATTGTATTGTACATATTCATGATTTTCTCATTATTAGTATTATTTTTGGTAACAAATCCTTATTTCTTTATGTAATATTTATGTCCATATGTAATGGCTGAAAATGAAAGAATTTCACATCAAATGTTTCACAAGTAGTACAGGGCACCAACAGGATGCATTGAGGGGTTTGCTTAACTAATGAAGTACAGGAACAATTAACATACATTGCACCTTTTACATCTACTAAGGAAGACTGAGCACCTATGGGTCTTCTTGGAGTGCAATTATTCAATAATTATTCTATTGAAGATTAGCAATAGCTATGTGGTTATACAAGAACTATTGGAACAATGTCTGTGGTCAAATATATTGAAAAATAGATACTCAAGCGGTCCAGCCACTTAATGAGCAGGAATCCTTATTTGCCAGCAGCAAGAGCATACAATATGAAAATGGAAACAGCGAGAGGCAGAGGAAGACCAAGAAGAAGGTGGATTGAAGGAGTTACCAATGTTCTAAGACACCAAAATATTACTTAGTTAGTTAGTTATTCTTCTGTGGCCAAAGACGGCACATAGGGTGGATGTCATAGATTTCCATGTTTCTCGTTTCATTGCAATTTGCTTTAGATCTTCATTGTTTCTGATACCAATGGTGAAACGTTCTCTTGTAATAGTTCTACATAAAGTTTCTTTTGGCCTTCCTCATTTTCTCTTGCCCTTTGGTGACCACATCAAAGCTTGACAGGGAAGTCTTTCAGTATTCATTCCAAAAAAAAAATTCTGGTTCCGATTTAAGTAATGAAGGAATGTTTTTCTTTCTTGCTAAATCAAGAACTGATTGATCATTAATTTAACACATTAATATCGCAAAAAAATATAAAAAATACTACTGCATATCAAGTGACCAAATGTGTCATAGCCTGAAAACCGATCCTCATACAATCCTGCGACGCCGTACAATAAAAGCTAAGAAAAGAGATTAGATAGATAGATATATTGTGATTATACATAATCATGAGAGAATATTGTTGTCCCTAGGGTCTTTGCATGGTGCTGGATGCAGTATGTGTCGAAGGGAGTCTGATACTTGAACCACATCTTGACAATCTGCTGGTCATTTTGTTTAACCAGGTAAAATGTTGATCATCATTCTTTGTTTATTTCTATTGTCTTTATTTCCACTACCTCTATTGTAATGATGAGCGCAGTCACTGTTAGGACAATTGTCAGATATGTTATAATTTTATACATGTACCATGTATCATGAGAGAAATGGACTGCCAGAAAAACTAACGTAGAGGTGTTAAAAGAGTTAAATGCGAAACGGACCTTAATCAACAATATAAGAAAAAGGCAATCTTCTTTTTTTGGCCACTTCATGAGACAGGCAGATTTAGAGAACATAATCACAACAGGCAAGATTGAAGACACCAGAGACAGAGGGCGACAACGTGAGAAAATATTAGACAGTTTGACAACCTGGCACGGCAAAGAAACAACAATGACTTTGATACATAATACTGTGGACAGAGAGCTGTGGAGAGCCATGACCGCCTACGCCACCCGGCATGGCACCTGATGATGATGATGACCATGTACATATCACAAAACTAATGAGTGGGAGTTATAACTGGTTGATACAATCTCAGGAGTGGGGCTAGAACTGACTCATATGATCTCAGGAGTGGGTGCTAGAACTGGCTCATACGATCTGAGTAGGAGTGCTAGAACTGGCTGATATGGTCTCAGGATTGGGTGCTAGAACTGACTCATATGATCTCAGGAGTGGATGCTAGAACTGGCTCATACGATCTGAGGAGGAGTGCTAGAACTGGCTGATCTCAGAAGTGAATGCTAGAACTGGCTGATCCATTATCAACAAAATTATATTATCATGCAATCCATTGTCATCAAAATTATATTATCATGCAATCCATTATCAAAATTATATTATCATGTAATCAATCTATTGTCATCAAAATTATATTATCATGTAATCAATCCATTGTCATCACAATTATATTATATAATCCATTATCATCAACATTATATTATCATGTAATCAATCCATTGTCATCAAAATTATATCATACAATCCATTATCATCAAAATCATATTATCATACAATCCATTATCATCAAAATTATATTATCATACAATCGTCATCAAAATCGCTTTGTTATTGAAAATATTTTCCAGATTTTTCAGCCTGTAGACTATACCAATCCATTGAGTATTAAAAACCACAATGAACTCTTGAGGTCATTTGCAATTATAGGTTTGTCTTTGTTCTATATTTGCAATTATAGGTTTCTCTTTGTTCTATATTTGCAATTATAGGTTTGTCCTTGTTTTATATTTGCAATTATAGGTTAGTCTTTGTTCTATATTTTATATTCTATATTTGCAATTATAGGTTTGTCTTTGTTCTATATTTACAATTATAGGTTTGTCTTTGTTCTATATTTGCAATTATAGGTTAGTCTTTGTTCTATATTTTATATTCTATATTTGCAATTATAGGTTTGTCTTTGTTCTATATTTACAATTATAGGTTTGTCTTTGTTCTATATTTGCAATTATAGGTTAGTCTTTGTTCTATATTTTATATTCTATTTTTGCAATTATAGGTTAGTCTTTGTTCTATATTTTATATTCTATATTTGCAATTATAGGTTAGTCTTTGTTCTATATTTGCAATTATAGGTTAGTCTTTGTTCTATATTTTCAATTATAGGTTAGTCTTTGTTCTATATTTTATATTCTATATTTGCAATTATAGGTTTGTCTTTGTTCTATATTTACAATTATAGGTTTGTCTTTGTTCTATATTTGCAATTATAGGTTAGTCTTTGTTCTATATTTTATATTCTATATTTGCAATTATAGGTTAGTCTTTGTTCTATATTTTATATTCTATATTTGCAATTATAGGTTTGTCTTTGTTCTATATTTACAATTATAGGTTAGTCTTTGTTCTATATTTGCAATTATAGGTTAGTCTTTGTTCTATATTTTATATTCTATATTTGCAATTATAGGTTAGTCTTTGTTCTATATTTTAACCTTCATATTAAATGGTACACTTATTATTATGAATAATGTTTAGTATTTGATTGTGCGGTTGCTCATAGATCACTCATTGTTTTGTGTGTGGGAATGATGTTTCACTTTCTTTGTGTATGGGGGATGATAGATCTCAAATCGTTTTGTATGTGGGGACTAATACATGATTAGAATGGCTTCTTTAGTTTTAAAAACATAGAATAAAATTCAGATATTTTAATTGCCATGTTAAATGGAGCTGCAGAGAAGTATTTAATTGTAGTAATATCCATCCTCATATTGAAAGTAGTTTGTATGCACCGTTACACTTGGTGACAGCCTTGAATTGTTTATTAGAAACAGACATCGAGGCACATGGAACAGCACCATGTTTGTTCCATTTTAGCAGCTATCCAAGAGTATACAAACTTAAATTTTCAATCAGGTGTTGATTGTGAAATCTTTTTATACACTTTATTGCTCGTACACTTTTATAAATGACTACCGGTAGTTTTGTTTACTGTGGTAATTAAAACAAAAAAATGCAGATGTTTGCAAAGACCAGAACATAGAAGAAGACCAGCCAAATAATCAACAAAATGCAAGCTAACATATTTTTGACATATAGAGAGACACAATGGTTTAGAAAGATTAATCATGGAGGGCAATGTTCCAGGAAAGAAAGCAAGAGACAGATCAAGACTATGATGGACACATGATATCGAAGACCTACTGAACATGGCACTAATAGCTGGACTGCATGCACAGAACTGAGAGGCTCTCAGAGTGGCAGTGAGGACAATGTTCTAAAAAAGACATGTCACATAGATAGGTCATGTATTTTGTACCTCTTGTAATGATTCAAAGGTTCAATTGGATGTGAACCCAATTTGGTTATATCGTTGTTTTTTTATAACCATAAAAAAATAATGCAGATCATGCTTCAGATAATCCTGTCACCTTGACTCAGAAAGTTAATAGTTTATTGTTTACTTATCAGCTGGTGAATATGATGATAATGAAATAATCCCTTTAACTGTGAGCAGATAACCCTTGGCAGCCCATAGCCATTATGACAAAATCTTAGATCCTACTCAGCAGTTTGATTGTGGTGGCACCTTTACTCAGGTTGTCTCAAAGGCATGGCTATGTAAAGGGGGTTTATGGATGAATGTTTAATCCCAACATGGAGGCATTCCAATGTGCAAGTATCCCAGGGTTACCATGTTATGCCAGGATCACAGTACACACTTCTGGGACAAGTATCTCATCATTCTTCTGTCAGATTTCTTAACCCGTCTGCAGTGATGGTACATCTAGCATTCCCTGTCACCTTGAAGTCTACCCCAAAAGGATAATGGTGAAATGTCTGCTGATCTGCATCTCTTCTTCATATATAAATAACAAAAATATCAGAGGATGTCTGACAAAATAGATATTGCTGCAGTAACCAGACAAATAAGAGGTCATCATCATCAGGTGCCTGGCGTAGGCGGTCATGGCTCTCCACAGCTCTCTGTCCACAGTATTATGTATCAAGGTCATTGTTGTTTCCTTGCTGTGCCAGGCTGTCAAACTGTCTAATATTTTCTTACGTTGTCGCCCTCTGTAAATAAAGAGGTAAAATACTAAATAAAGTAAACAGGTTACTATGAATACCTAACTATGAAAAAATATTTAAAATGTTTTACATTGATAGTTAGGTATTCATAGTAACCTGTTTACTTTATTTAGTATTTATTTCTTCTTCATTCATGGGAATTATAACTTTCGTTAATGCATCTTGATAGAAGATAACTTTCGTTACTGCATCTTGATAGAAGATAAAAGTAAGAAACAATATATGACTGATTTTTCATGGGTGACGGGTTGTCATCCAATTCCTCCCAACTTTCCTTAGTCACCTCCTACAACATACATGGAAACAAGACAGTGACCATATCCTGTTCACCTTGAACTAGAAGTACAAACCCCAACTGCCGCACAGGTATACCTGATTATGGACAGAACTACAACAGAATATTGTTTGGAATGTATAATGTATGTCTACATTATCTCTGTTTGTTATTTCTTAATATCAAATATGATAAATTTTGTGCTTTGATATTTCAGCTCGTGCCTTTTCTGGTAAATTGGTGGGAGTTCTCCTCAGCAAACTGGAAAGCAGAGATGAAAAAATTAAAATTGGGATTTTGTCAATTTTCAAGCATGTGATCAATGCTGCAGGTATGTTCAGTCAACACGTTTCTTATTGAAGTGGGTCTCTGCTGATGCTGTTTCCATGTCAGTGTAGAAAGTGGGCTTCTGTTATTATTTATACCATTTTAGTAATTAATCAGTTTCTGTTGATGTTTTTACCAATCAGTAAAGACAGTTCTGAGACAGAATATTACTGCATATTAAACGACAAACATGCTATAGCCTGAAAAAAAACCCAAAGATTTTCATTCAATCCTGTGATGCCTTAATACAGCAAATGCAGAGAAAATATGATAGATGAATGGATGGATGGATGAATGAATGGATCGGATAGATAGATTGATAGATAGGTGGGTTTTTTTGCTAGAACCTCCACTTGGGCAATGGTTTTTCTGTAAAGAAACCATTGTCCCAGTCTTCTTGCTGTTTTTTTATAGTTGTGTTGTCTTAATTGGTTTTTGTTTCTTGATAAAGGTCCCAATAGGACCGACACGTCAATAATTGTCTTTGTTCTTTGTTTTATTGTTATTTCTGATTATTTTATATTGATAGTTAGTTATCTACAGTAACCTGTACTTTCCATTTTGTCGGACATACTCCAATATTTTGGTTATTTACATTTATCTTGGCTGCAGTGTCTCAGAGCAGTGCATAGGTTGAAACCTACCTTCATGGTGGTGTGATAATTATTCTCTGGCGTGGGGTGGACCAAAAATCCAGACTTCCCAGCAATATAATACCATTTTAATGGCATTGGGTCAAAGGACCCATGGACCGCTGAATCAGCAACCAACCAACCATCAGTAATGAATGTGGGTGTTTAATACATTTTTCACATCCATAGTGGAATATGATTTCTATTTAGACATTTCCCACATTATTCATGAATGTAGGTATAACTGTTATACTTTTACTACATCAGTAAGAATATCTGTTAACATATAACTTTATTTTGTGTATTATTTGTTAACAGTAACTCATCACACTAGTTAACTGATTATATATATTTTAGATTCAATCTTGGCTCACAGTCTGTACTCATACTTGACATCTTACAGACGGGTCATTCTGTATTTCACCTCAAAATATCCAAAATATTCTGTATTTCACCTCAAAATATCCATAATATTCTGTATTTCACCTCAAAATATCCAAAATATTCTGTATTTCAACTCAAAATATCCAAAACATTCTGTATTATTTACTCAAAATTTTTAAAGAGAACTTCACTTAAGGAAAATACTAATGGTCAGTATGGATATATTCAATAAAAACCTGAGTATTATTGTGCACAAATACAGAAAATCTGGACTAGTTGATAGGTATATATTCCTGAAAGATGCAAGATCAGCACTCTACATGCTCCAGTCTAGAAAAGTGCCAGACTTGAAAATGTTATTGACTGAACTAAGTAGTAACTGAAATGTAGCCATGCAGTAGATACCATTACATACTGGAGCCATGGTAGTGTAATGTAGTCATCACTTGCTGACAAGAAAAACTAGGTTTTGAGTCCACTTGTTATTCATGATTTATTCTTCAGCGTTCATTCTCTCTTATAGCAGGACAATGATCCTACAAGATTTCCAGCAAGATGTAGTCCAGAGAATGGAAATGTATTGTGTTGCTGTTTTATTTGCGCCAATAACCTGATACATCTGTCTTTGGCAGGTTATTAATAATTTGAAATGAGAATTACTCCTGTGATCACTCAGCCACCAGGAAGTAGGGTACCAGGACTCATGCTCTAGGAAGGTTAAGGAATGGCATCATTGCTACTGAGCAAGTGCAGTAGGCAACGTTATTCAGGCGATTTCTGGTTAATTACCAAGCAACTGAACACTCATGGAAAACAGTGCTCTATGATTCTGGTCCATAAATCATATTATATTTACCTTAGACTGGATTTTTTGAAAATGATGAAAATGACTAAGGAAGGTACAGCTGATGACTAACTAGATGTGCCAATAACTTCCAATCAAAGAAAACAGATCATTAAAGCAAACAGAGTAACCAACACAAGATGACTACCAAATTATGAACAGACCAGATCGAGTTGTCATTCTACACATCAGAACAGGACACAACTCAACTAACTCCACAGCCATATGTATACAAATTTCATTATTGGCAACACAGCTATGTGTACTTGTGAACACAGACATCTCATGCTGCAGATAGCACACTTCAAGAATCTCCCAAATATGCAAACACACTGGCCAGGAGAAACAACACTGGAAGAAAAATTCTATAGACATCTGTACATATTAAAAAACACAATCACGTGTATAGAAGAAACAAACCTGAAAATATAGGAACATTGCGGGTAAACAAAAGAAGAAGAAGAAATATCACAACTTTATAATTTTAACGATAATTAACCTTATTTGTTAACTGAGGATACATTTCATACATACTTTGTATCATCGCTGTTAACAGTGGCTGCCATGGAGGACAAGAAGGAGGTAATTGTCTCTGGCCTTAAAGGACTTTGTAATGACACCAACAATAAGGTAATTAAAAGACTTTGTAAGGTAATTAAAGGACTTTGTAATGAAACCAACAATAAGGTAATTAAAGGGCTTTGTAATGACACCAACGAATAAGGTAATTAAAGGGCTTTGTAATGACACCAACGAGTAAGGTAAATAAAAGACCTTGTAACAGCACCAACAATAAGGTAATTAACCTTACAGACCCTACAGGCGCAATATTGCGCCAATAAGTATGCGCTCCTAGTACCTACTACTACAACGATGCGCCCATAGGCCTTCATAGATATTGCCCGATTCCCGAGTACGGAACTTCACAAAATAAAGCTCATATGACATAGAATTCCCACCACACAAAGCTAGGAATACGTCACAGCCTAAAGGTGAAATTCCTTTACACATTGCGATTGTAAGAAGGAAGAAAGCCAGCTGATTTATTCAAAAATTTTCCGGAACAACTTTGTCCATTTTCGATGCGATATTTTACTATCAAATGGAGTACTGAGTGGCATGGTAAGTGATTGTGACTACATGTTTTAATTGTTGTTTTTGTATTTTATTTGTTGTTATCTTATAAGAATGTTTGTTTATTCATTCAAAAACACAAAAAACAATGTGTATCAGGGGTACCACATGTGTGCATGGAATATTATTACGTTGTATATAGTTCTAGACCTAGTGTTGGACGTACGGGCATTGTATGCGATTTCTTCGTTTTATTAGTTTGTTCAGTCCATATTATATTAGTTGGTTCAGTCCATATTATATTAGTTTGTTCAGTCCATATTATATTAGTTTGTTCAGTCCATATTATATTAGTTTGTTCAGTCCATATTATATTAGTTTGTTCAGTCCATATTATATTAGTTTGTTCAGTCCATATTATATTAGTTTGTTCAGTCCATATTATATTAGTTTGTTCAGTCCATATTATATTAGTTTGTTCAGTCCATATTATATTAGTTTGTTCAGTCCATATTATATTAGTTTGTTCAGTCCATATTATATTAGTTTGTTCAGTCCATATTATATTAGTTTGTTCAGTCCATATTATATTAGTTTGTTCAGTCCATATTATATTAGTTTGTTCAGTCCATATTATATTAGTTTGTTCAGTCCATATTATATTAGTTTGGATATGAAACAACATATTTACAACAAGTATAGGTATTTAGTAGGATCTGATCAATGTTGCCACACATTGCTCAAGTTTTATGGTCATCAAGAAATTTTATTTGCGTTTTTATAAATGGCATTTTGAGATTACCCCCCCCCCCCCCAATTTTCAACTTTACAACTTGCTTACAACTATTATATCACATATACAACAACAAAAACACAATTATTTTCATTATTAACTTCTCTATTTACATGTTCTATGAGGGGGACCCTTGGCAGCTTTGTTGAGAGGGACATAGTACATATTGGATAACTCGAGTACAATACAATTAATAATCTATGCCTTTTGAGTATTTATTTTAAATTTGTAAAAATTTCATGTTTTCTTCTTGTGAAACATTTGTGTAGTTGCTTTGACAACTTTGACGTTGTTTGGCAGCGTAAATTTTGCTTTCATGGCAAGCTTCCTTGTGTTTTCTTGTCATTATTTATATGTTTACCACCGACTTGATTTTTCCTTCTTAATTTATTTCTACATTATTTTGTGTAGGTAAAGAAGATGTTTGCACAGGTGATCATCGCAATGGCTCATCATGGATACCTTAGCCTAGAAGGAGGCCACCATATGGTGGAGTTCATTGTCAAACAGTGCTCTCTAGAGGATGAACCAAAGGTCAGTCTTAATCTGTGTGGACATTAGTCATCTACAACTGTCACAAACATCTTCACTTCCCAGAACTCAATTTGTATAAACTGCAGATAAACTCTAAACCTGCCATTTGATGATGGAAGTGTTCAGAGAGTGTGACAATTTCTTCTCCTGGTTCATTATCAACTCCTTCAGGTTAAAAAAAAAACTGTTGATACTGCATATTTTCCCATTAGGGATTTTCATGGAGTTTGCGAATCGCTGAGAATGTCTGGTCTAGAGAATGAAATAAGCGTATCATAGTTTGTATGATATGCTGCAAAATCTGTGGTTTTCGGCCCGACACATCCAGCTTTAGCATAATTTTTGGGTCACTTTCACCTATGGGATTTATGAGCCAATTCCACACCTACTGTCCCCCTCAAAACTCCTTTGTTGACTTTTATCACTTGTATAGCAGATCACATTATTACTATTAATTTCTTCCATTTCAGACACATTATCACATGGGTTTTACAAGTTTCTTCTACAAGTTGGTTTTGCAAGTTTATAAAGTTATAATTTAAAGTCATTTTTTTCTACAGAATTATATATCATTTGTTTTATTCACCATTTCTGGTGTTATTATCCAACTCTCACATCGTACATAGGAATAGGTATCATTTGAGATTATCTTCACCTCTGTACTGTACTTATTCTGTTCTTCTATATGATATTTAATCTGGACATTGCAGTTGAGGCTATTTCAAGTCTAATTTTCATTTCTTTGTTACTGCTTCCATCGCTGTGCATATGAAACTCTAAGTATTTAAAGGTATTAGCTTCTAGTTTCTGTCCATTCACCCAGATATTAACTCTGTTTGCCATTATCTTGCTTTCCTTGATGTTTTTTTTTCAATACCATAAATTTAGTAAATTTTTTCAAGTTTAGAAGTAAGTTCTTGAAATTACTTTCCCACTTCTATAAGATCAATGTCATCTGCAAGCCGCAAGTTGCAAAAAGAACGGCCGCCAATTAAAATTGTTGTTTGGTAGTTCTATACTTATTACTATATTAATTATTACTATATTAATTATTATTATATTACTTATTACTATATAAATTTACTTTGTACTTATTCACAGGGCAAGCGCTCAACGGATCCTGAATATGTCACTAACCAGGCTCTGCGGAGTATGTGTGATAACATTCTGCAGTTAGTCACCACTACTATAGAAAATATGGAAATTGTGAGTAATTTGTGAACATTGTAAGCTATTACAGAATGTAAGTAGTGATTAATGTAAGTAAAAGAAATAGACTCCCACCATCTAAGTTAGAAAATCTACAAATTGTATACAACAAGGTAAAATAAATATGCAAAAAAACATCAATTGCAAATGACGAAAATTGAGAAAAAGATATGTCAAATAAAATGAGATTTTCTTAAGACCACAAAAACTGATACAATAAACACAACTAGTTACAACAAAAAAAAAGAAAAAGGGGTTGAATGATAATACTTTGATGAAACTCAAACAAAGAAAGCAACTCAACAAAACTGCTATCATACAATTAAGCTGATGAGTTGAAATAAAATGAAAGTATACTCTGCTACAGGTGTTCTCAATCTGGTGCTCTCGTAAGGACATATGCTTGTGCCATATAAGTTAAAATGCTCACATATACTGAGTACATGTTGACTGTGCTTGCCATCTAAAAAGGTTGAGAATCCCTGCTTTACTAAATAAAGAAGTGAAATAAAGAAAACTAGCACTAGAAGTGAGAAGAGAAACTTGGTTAGCAATCTGGCAAGACAGGAAGAATTAGCTGCTAATTCACGTAGCAGCACTAGTCTATATCAAATTACACAATAACTATTAAACTCATGCCACAAAGCATGCCACTATTAAAGATACCGATGGAAAACTATTAAAATCAAATAATCAACAACCTCGGTGATAGGCACAGAATTTTCAAGAAATGCTTAATAAAATAATATTAATAAGATCAATAACCTGTCAGAGTCGTAAGGGTCACACTAGAGACATCAGCACAAAAAGATCTCCAAACAACTCTATCCTCAGTCATTTGGAGTGTAGAAAAATCATGTCCAGACCTTTCCCTGATGTTATCAATTTAGGATTTTCTTCGTAACCCCTTCTCCTTCTACCCTTGACTGTTCCTTGCAAAATAATTTTAGAAAATAATAGACCACAATCGACCTTCTCTGCAGGACTAGACAAATAACGCATGCCACCATTAGAAGCATCATGTGAAAAGATTACACTTGCAGACATGAAATAGGTAATGAAAAAAAAAAAATACAAAGCCACTGATAAAGATGAAATCTCTGGGGAAATCATGACAGCTGCTAGTGACATTACTGCATCATTTGTTATTACTTCGCAATAAAGTTTGGCATAATGAATATCCACCAAAACAATAAACATCAGATACTATTTTTAAATTAACAAAGAAAGGAAATTATCTGACTGCAATAACTGGTGGGGAAATATCACTGAGGGTGCTTACATATATTCAAGTAAACATGAAACACATTTCAACAACAAAATAATAGCATAAGAAGCATTATTGTATAGATGATGTGCCATGAAGCTTCTATAAGAAGATAACCTCAATATAACGGCATGTCATCTACTAAGGTTTTCTGTTGCATGGTTGGTTTGTCTAGTAGGCCATTGGTGAGACCCACAAACGTAAAACCATGCGAACGTAATGTCCAGGTGACTGTCATTAAACCATGCGTCTCATACGACTCAATATGTGCTTAAGAATCGTATCCTCAGCAATCTGTACACTGCAGATATTTAGTATTAATATTTGTCATATCTATAAATAGATATCGGGTTGTGTTCTGTCAATTTTCTATTTGTTTTGTTTCATTCTCATCCTTCTAGTTTTTACTTTTCCAGACTTTCAGCATATGTTCCAATTAGCTCTGTTTTGTGATCACGGACAGTGTCGTTATTTACACTTTGTGTTGTGTTCTTGATACGGTCTTTTCGTTGAAATGTCAATTTGTGTGTGTGTGTTTCCTGTGTATTTTAGTTAAACTTCATTACTGTTTTCCTTTTCACATTTATTACACCTGCCGAAAAAAAGATGTGTTGGACCATTGTCGCAAATAAAATGGAAACACAGCGACATTTTTATT
Organism: Meghimatium bilineatum; assembly: GCA_034231615.1. Classification (NCBI taxonomy): domain Eukaryota; kingdom Metazoa; phylum Mollusca; class Gastropoda; order Stylommatophora; family Philomycidae; genus Meghimatium; species Meghimatium bilineatum. The sequence goes on from CM067308.1 coordinate 49,599,633, forward strand.
CAACTAAGCAGGTTTTGGGGTTGGAGAATGCTTTCTCATCTCATAGATAGTCAAAGCGACCAAGAAGTAATGCTGATGTCAGGTGTGTCAGATCGAAAGGCACAATTATCACCAAAAAACTATACATTATGACACAACGCATACCATTCTTCAAACTACTTCCTGTTAATCTGCAGGAGTTTGAGAATAAACACAGAAGAAGTTCAGTTTATTCATAATCATCTCATTACCTCCATTACTCATTATCTTCATCATTACCATGACAATATATTTAGCAAAACTCAGTTACATCAAAGCACTTAACATTTATTTGATTTATCCAGGTTCTGTGGCCATATTTGCTGGAACTTCTAATCCCCGAGCAGTACACAACTGCAGCAGGATCTGTGTGTCGCTCGTTAGGTTTTCTTTCTAATAAGAAAAGATCTGAGACTGCTCCAGACTATGACATTGATTATGACACTTCTCGTAAGTTTTTAAATATTTCATTTGTTCATGTTAGAACTAGAGATATAGCTGTTGTTCATGTTAGAACTAGAGATATTGCTGTTGTTTATGTTAGAACTAGAGATATAGCTGTTGTTCATGTTAGAACTAGAGATATAGCTGTTGTTTATGTTAGAACTAGAGATATAGATGTTGTTTATGTTAGAACTAGAGATATAGCTGTTGTTTATGTTAGAACTAGTGATATAGCTGTTGTTTATGTTAGAACTAGAGATATAGATGTTGTTTATGTTAGAACTAGAGATATAGCTGTTGTTTATGTTAGAACTAGAGATATAGCTGTTGTTTATGTTAGAACTAGAGATATAGCTGTTGTTCATGTTAGAACTAGAGATATAGCTGTTGTTCATGTTAGAACTAGAGATATAGCTGTTGTTCATGTTAGAACTAGAGATATAGCTGTTGTTTATGTTAGAACTAGAGATATAGCTGTTGTTTATGTTAGAACTAGAGATATAGCTGTTGTTTATGTTAGAACTAGAGATATAGCTGTTGTTCATGTTAGAACTAGAGATATAGCTGTTGTTTATGTTAGAACTAGAGATATAGCTGTTGTTCATGTTAGAACTAGAGATATAGCTGTTGTTCATGTTAGAACTAGAGATATAGCTGTTGTTTATGTTAGAACTAGAGATATAGCTGTTGTTCATGTTAGAACTAGAGATATAGCTGTTGTTTATGTTAGAACTAGAGATATAGCTGTTGTTTATGTTAGAACTAGAGATATAGCTGTTGTTCATGTTAGAACTAGAGATATAGCGTTGTTCATGTTAGAACTAGAGATATAGCTGTTGTTTATGTTAGAACTAGAGATATAGCTGTTGTTTATGTTAGAACTAGAAATATAGCTGTTGTTCATGTTAGAACTAGAGATATAGCTGTTGTTTATGTTAGAACTAGAGATATAGCTGTTGTTTATGTTAGAACTAGAGATATAGCTGTTGTTCATGTTAGAACTAGAGATATAGCGTTGTTCATGTTAGAACTAGAGATATAGCTGTTGTTTATGTTAGAACTAGAGATATAGCTGTTGTTTATGTTAGAACTAGAGATATAGCTGTTGTTTATGTTAGAACTAGAGATATAGCTGTTGTTTATGTTAGAACTAGAGATATAGCTGTTGTTCATGTTAGAACTAGAGATATAGCTGTTGTTCATGTTAGAACTAGAGATATAGCTGTTGTTTATGTTAGAACTAGAGATATAGCTGTTGTTTATGTTAGAACTAGAGATATAGCTGTTGTTCATGTTAGAACTAGAGATATAGCTGTTGTTTATGTTAGAACTAGAGATATAGCTGTTGTTTATGTTAGAACTAGAGATATAGCTGTTGTTTATGTTAGAACTAGAGATATAGCTGTTGTTCATGTTAGAACTAGAGATATAGCTGTTGTTTATGTTAGAACTAGAGATATAGCTGTTGTTCATGTTAGAACTAGAGATATAGCTGTTGTTTATGTTAGAACTAGAGATATAGCTGTTGTTCATGTTAGAACTAGAGATATAGCTGTTGTTCATGTTAGAACTAGAGATATAGCTGTTGTTCATGTTAGAACTAGAGATATAGCTGTTGTTCATGTTAGAACTAGAGATATAGCTGTTGTTTATGTTAGAACTAGAGATATAGCTGTTGTTTATGTTAGAACTAGAGATATAGCTGTTGTTCATGTTAGAACTAGAGATATAGCTGTTGTTTATGTTAGAACTAGAGATATAGCTGTTGTTTATGTTAGAACTAGAGATATAGCTGTTGTTTATGTTAGAACTAGAGATATAGCTGTTGTTCATGTTAGAACTAGAGATATAGCTGTTGTTTATGTTAGAACTAGAGATATAGCTGTTGTTTATGTTAGAACTAGAGATATAGCTGTTGTTTATGTTAGAACTAGAGATATAGCTGTTGTTTATGTTAGAACTAGAGATATAGCTGTTGTTTATGTTAGAACTAGAGATATAGCTGTTGTTTATGTTAGAACTAGAGATATAGCTGTTGTTTATGTTAGAACTAGAGATATAGCTGTTGTTTATGTTAGAACTAGAGATATAGCTGTTGTTCATGTTAGAACTAGAGATATAGCTGTTGTTTATGTTAGAACTAGAGATATAGCTGTTGTTCATGTTAGAACTAGAGATATAGCTGTTGTTCATGTTAGAACTAGAGATATAGCTGTTGTTTATGTTAGAACTAGAGATATAGCTGTTGTTCATGTTAGAACTAGAGATATAGCTGTTGTTCATGTTAGAACTAGAGATATAGCTGTTGTTCATGTTAGAACTAGAGATATAGCTGTTGTTTATGTTAGAACTAGAGATATAGCTGTTGTTTATGTTAGAACTAGAGATATAGCTGTTGTTCATGTTAGAACTAGAGATATAGCTGTTGTTTATGTTAGAACTAGAGATATAGCTGTTGTTCATGTTAGAACTAGAGATATAGCTGTTGTTCATGTTAGAACTAGAGATATAGCTGTTGTTCATGTTAGAACTAGAGATATAGCTGTTGTTTATGTTAGAACTAGAGATATAGCTGTTGTTCATGTTAGAACTAGAGATATAGCTGTTGTTCATGTTAGAACTAGAGATATAGCTGTTGTTCATGTTAGAACTAGAGATATAGCTGTTGTTTATGTTAGAACTAGAGATATAGCTGTTGTTTATGTTAGAACTAGAGATATAGCTGTTGTTTATGTTAGAACTAGAGATATAGCTGTTGTTTATGTTAGAACTAGAGATATAGCTGTTGTTCATGTTAGAACTAGAGATATAGCTGTTGTTCATGTTAGAACTAGAGATATAGCTGTTGTTTATGTTAGAACTAGAGATATAGCTGTTGTTCATGTTAGAACTAGAGATATAGCTGTTGTTTATGTTAGAACTAGAGATATAGCTGTTGTTAATGTTAGAACTAGAGATATAGCTGTTGTTTATGTTAGAACTAGAGATATAGCTGTTGTTCATGTTAGAACTAGAGATATAGCTGTTGTTCATGTTAGAACTAGAGATATAGCTGTTGTTCATGTTAGAACTAGAGATATAGCTGTTGTTCATGTTAGAACTAGAGATATAGCTGTTGTTCATGTTAGAACTAGAGATATAGCTGTTTTTCATGTTAGAACTAGAGATATTGCTGTTGTTCATGTTAGAACTAGAGATATAGCTGTTGTTCACGTTAGAACTAGAGATCGCCCATGTGTTGCCGGGGCCTGAAAGGGTAGCAAAGAATAGCAACACTGTTTACCTTCCACTCATGTCGTAAAAGGCGACTAAGGAGGTTATGGGATGGAGTTGGCTGTCCCATCCCAAATAGGATCAGTGACCCAAAGCCATGCTGAAGTCGGATGTGTCAGGCCAAAAGGCGCAGATATTGCAGAAATGCTGTAAACCATGACACAACGCATTCCGTTCTCCGGACTACATCCTGCTAATCTACAGGAGTTTGAGAACGAACGAAGAAGAAGAATAAGAAGAACTAGAGATATAGCTGTTGTTCATGTTAGGACTAGAGATATAGCTGTTGTTCATGTTAGAACTAGAGATATAGCTGTTGTTCATGTTAGAACTAGAGATATAGCTGTTGTTCATGTTAGAACTAGAGATATAGCTGTTGTTTATTTTAGGACTAGAGATATAGCTATTTTTCATGTTAGAACTACATGTTTGACTTTTGGTACATGAAAAGAAGGTTTAAGGCTCTTCAATATAAGTGCTGCAGGAGTTTATTAAAAATTAGTTATGTATAATATGAGAAAAATATATTTATCCAGCAAAAAATAAATTATTTGCAGATAATCAAAAATCACTTTTGACAATGTTGAAAATGGTCAATTCATTAGGTTTAGGAATATTTTCTTCTTCTTCTTTCGTTCACTTGAAACATGTCTATATCTGTAATTCTGTCTCCTTAATAAAACTCACTGTCTTTTGTAGTTCATACAGTGTCCCATAGAGTTTTGATTCCAGTGTTGTTTCCTCTGGCCAATATGTCTGCCTCAGCGTTTCATGCTCAGAACACTCTTGAAGTATATGTTTGGCACTCTGTGCTGCCTGTCCACATGTACACATGGCCGTGTTGCCAATTTTGAACTTTGTATACATGTGACTGCGGAGTCGGTTGTGTCCTGTTCTGAGACGTAGAATTATAACTTGTTCTGATCTGTTCATATTGTGATAGTCATCTTGTGTTGGTGTTTGTGGCTTTCTTATTGACTTTATCATCTGTTTTTTCTGATGGTAGGTGATTGGTATATCTGGTTGGTCTTCGGCAGCACCTTCCTTAGCCAGTTGGTCTGCTTTTTCATTTCCTGGTATTCCACAGTGAGAGGGTATCCACTGCATGGTTACCCTATACTGGTAAGACAATTCGCTAAGTAGTTTTTTTAAGTCTGTTAGTTTTCCAGACTGGAGAGCTTGAAGCACTGACCTTGCATCTGTCAGGAATACCACAGGCTGTAGGTCAGAGTTGGAGTTCAGCAGTTTTTTAGCTGCCACACTAATTGCCTGGATTTCTGCATCATAATTATTGCAGAATTTTCCTGTCGGTGTTCTGATTGTATCTCTAGGCTTGTGTGGATATTCTATATATACACCTGCACCTCCATTCCTCACAGCATTCTGTGCTGACCCATCTGTGTACACTCTGACCCATATATCTTGTGGATATTCCTCATCCAGGAAACTGAGGGTGATTGTCATTCGCTGCACACTGTTCTGTTCGTCCTCGCTTAGTATTCCTTTCACATGGGTCTGAATGTATATTGGCATTCCATGGCTTTCACTCCACGGGGTTTGCTCTGGTACAGACCTTAAGGGGCTGCCAACTTCAGGTAGGTCTGTAAGTTGTCTACGGAGTCGTTTAGCTTGATGGATAAAGCTGCTCCTTTTCAGTCGTCCCATTGCTAGATTTTGGAATCTTTCCTTCATTGGATGACTTGGCATACACTGAAACTTTTCTGCTTGAATTAGTACTTTTGTGTCTCTGCGTTCGCCAAGTGTTTGCATTCTTCCCATTTTCTGCATCTCTGCTATGGGTGTTGATTTCATTGCTCCCAACATTATTCTAAGTGCCTGGTTTTGCACTTTATCTAGATCTTGTAATGTGGTGTTTGATGCAGGACACCACGCAGCTGAACCGTATTCCAGGTGTGGTCTTATGCCTTGCTGGTAAACTTTACTGAGTATATTTCCACTGGCTCCCCATGTGGTTCCACTTAGTTTTCTCAGGATAGCTAGCTTCCTCCTGGCTTTTGTTGTTGCTTTGTTTATGTGCTGCTTCCATGTCAGCTTATCATCAAAAGTAACTCCGAGGTATGTGGGTTGTTTGTCTTCTTTCAAGAGCTCTCCATCTATCTTGATATGACCAGCTTTTTGTTTTGGTGAGAGGGTAAAGAGTGTAGTGCTGCACTTATCTGTGTTAATGCTGACGCACCATCTATTAGCCCATAAGGTTAGGGCATCGATAGCTCTTTGTATTTGTTTAGTGGCCACTGTTGCATGTTCTTCCGTGCACCAGATCACCAGGTCGTCAGCATACATTGCCACTTTGATCCCGTGAGGTAGTTCAGCAACTAGGTCATTGATGTAAACCAAGAAAAGTGTGGGCGACAGGACTCCTCCCTGGGGGACTCCATGACGCAGTAGAACTTTCTTGCTCTTGCGACCATCTAATTGTACCCTGGCTCTTCTATTATGCAGGTATGCTTTTACCCATTTGTACATTCTTGAGCTAACCCTGCAATTTCGCAATTTCTTTAGGAGCCCTTCTTTCCAGACCTTATCAAATGCTTTCCTGAGGTCTATCCATGCTGCTAGTACCAGTTTCTTTTCTTGGAAGGCATCCTCAATCTCTTGGGAGAGGTAGGTTGCCTGATCTTCAGTAGAGTAGCACTGTCTGAAACCTGCTTGCTGTGATACCAGAAGGTTTTCACTTTCAAGGTACCACTGCATCCTAAGATTGATAATGCGTTCCATTGTTTTACATAGACAGCTTGTGAGGCTGATGGGCCTGTAGTTGGAGACTGTGTTGCCATCTTTTCCTGATTTGAGGAGTGGTATCATTATTGCTTCTCTCCACGCCTGTGGTACATTACCTGTGGACCAGCTTGTGTTAAAGATCTGCAGTAGCTTTGCTCTTGCTGCACTTCCCAGGTTTCTAATCATTTCATTGGACACTCCATCAGCTCCAGGGGACTTTTTCATTTTCAATTTGGATATTGCATACTCCAGTTCTCTCATTGTGATTGGTGCCTCCATGACTTCAGGTATAGGTTCACCTTGTCCAATGTTTTGCTGGTTCTCTCGAACCTCCTGTTGTTTGTCTGGGCTGACTTTGACGTTATTGTCTTCTGCAAAGGAATCTGCAAAGTAATCAGCTGCATGTTTACTTGTTAAAATGTTTCTATCTTTATAAAGTGTGATCTTGGTATTTCTCCCTGTACCTTCATCATTTAGTTGTTTTACAAGTTTCCATAATTTCCTAGTATCTCTTTCTAGGTTCAGCGACTCTGTTTTTTCTTTCCAGCTGCTCCGTCTGGCTTGTAACTTGGCTCTTTGAAATTTAGCCTTTGTTTGCTGATATTTGTTGTGATGTTCTTGGCTAGGTCTGTTCTCGGCCTGCTTTCTAGATGTTTCCATCTCATTTTGCAGCTTTTCCAGTTCATCATTCCAGTAGGGTTTGTAGTTTTTGCGTGCCCCCCTGGGTATGGTTTTACTAGCAGCATGTAGTATACATCTATTAAATTCACTCACTGCTCTATTGATGTCTTTGTCCAAGTTCATGTCCTTAGCTAGAACACTGGTTAAATGCTGGTACATTTTCCAGTCTGCCCTCTTATAGTTCCACCTAGTGAGCGTGCTGCTGTCCTTGGTATATTCATTGTGAATTTCCAGAAATACTGGTCTGTGGTCACTACCCCCAAGCTGCTTTCCAACGACACGTGTGATGTTCCATTCCAGGCCTGGTGAGTAGAATGCCAGGTCTGGTGTAGAGGTGGTGTGCCATGCTCTCGAGTAGAAGGTTGGTGAGTCTGCTGGCTGGTTAATAAGAATGAGATTATTTTCATCCTGCCAGCTCTCAAGTTCCTCACCTCTCTTGTTGATATGATCGTAGCCCCAGCTCTGAGAGTGGCTGTTGAAGTCACCACACACCATAAGCCTTTCTTTGTCTGGAATTGTGTCTAGTGCCAATGGTTTATCATTTGGGCAGTAGTAGTTCAGGAGATGGAATTCTGCACTGTCTGTTTTTAGGTGGAGCATCTGGTATTCTGCCCCGTCCATGTATACTTCCAGCTGACATGCGCTGATATTGTTTTTAACTAGTGTCAGAATTCCACCCTTTCGCCTGTCTTTTCGGTCAGATCGGTAGCACTGGTAGCCTCTGATTTTGAAGGCTATGTCGCTGCTGAGGTGTGTTTCTTGGATACAGCATATATTTACTTGTTCTTCACTGAGGACATTTTCAAGTTCCAATTTTTTGCTGTATCCATCTTTTACTGTTTACACCCTCAGCATTCCAGTGCATTATTTTTATTGGTCGTTTGTTTGTTTGGCCAGTAGCTCTATTCCCTTGCCTCCTGGCTCCTCGGGGCAATTGAGAAGGACTTCCAGTAACTGAGGTTAGGCCCTTTCGAGGTATAGGGCCCGGCACCGTCCCTGCCTGAACGTCCGCCACAGGGCAGGCACCATAACGTTTATTAGATGCAGACATGTTTCCATTGTGTTTTATGCGTGGCAACCTGATTATCTGTGCGCCTTTTGGCTGGTTGCCTCCGTCTTCAGCACTCTGCTTACTTGGGCCGGACTATGGTCCTGCTCGAGTGGGAGTGCCCGACCAGTCTTAGTTTCCAGCCTCTGATGGCTGAACTAAGCCCCATCACCACTTCAAGGTTCTGGCCTCGATGGGGGTTTAGGAATATAAAAAGAAACAACTCACTTTCTAAAACTATTTTGAAAGAAACAGTTGAGGGTTGAAAGATAAGAAGCAGACAATGAATATTATGGATTGAAAACATCAAGGGAATGATCTCTGCATTATTTTTCTACACTCATTCCATTGGTTGGGGACAGAAGTGTTTGGAGAACTTTTTTTGTGATGATGTCACCAATGTGGCACCCCTACGACCCTGATGGAGCTTTTTATTTATTATAAGTTTGACTGAGTAGTATTTTTTAAATGGGCCCACTAACTTCTCAATTGAGCGTATATATTAGATATGCTTTGATTCAATTTAAAATTTGAGAAAAGTCAGGAAATCAATGCTGTGTTCTGTATGATCAAACAATGAAAATGCTGACAATGGCACATGCTCTATTCTTGCTTGAGTCATACATCTGTGCTCATCCATGCATTTCGATTTTTTCACTGAGAACATTCAGCAAGTTCAGTGCATAGGCAGTGGATGGAGTCACAGCAAAGATACAAATTGTTGTTAGTTTAGGGATTAAAGTATTCCTTAGAAGGCATGCCCTCTCAACCCTGGATAAAAATTATCTGTGTGATATCAGGCAAATGATGTCAATGTCAGTCACATTCATCATTGTACAGTAGCATGGGCATTAAGAGCAGTGTCAGAGAAGATAGACTCTGAGAGCAGTGTGAGAGCAGATAGGCAGTGTGAGTGCAAATAGACTGTGTAAGAGCAGATAGGCAGTGTGAGTGCAGATAGACTGTGGAGAGCAGATAGATTGTGTGAGAGCAGATAGATTGTGTGAGAGCAGATAGACTTATGAGAGCAGATAGACTGTGAAGAGTAGATAGATTGTGTGAGAGAAGATAGATTGTGTGAGAGCAGATACACTGTATGAGAGCAGATAGACTGTGAAGAGTAGATAGATTGTGTGAGAGAAGATAGATTGTGTGAGAGCAGATAGATTTTGTGAGAGCAGATAGATTGTGTGAGAGAAGATAGACTGTATAAGAGCAGATAGGCAGTGTGAGTGCAGATAGACTGTGGAGAGCAGATAGATTGTGTGAGAGCAGATAGATTGTGTGAGAGAAGATAGACTGTATGAGAGCAGATAGACTGTGAAGAGTAGATAGATTGTGTGAGAGAAGATAGATTGTGTGAGAGCAGATAGACTGTATGAGAGCAGATAGACTGTGAAGAGTAGATAGATTGTGTGAGAGAAGATAGATTGTGTGAGAGCAGATAGATTTTGTGAGAGCAGATAGATTGTGTGAGAGAAGATAGACTGTGAAGAGCAGATAGATTGTGTGAGAGCAGATAGACTGTATGAGAGCAGATAGACTGTGAAGAGTAGATAGATTGTGTGAGAGCAGATAGACTGTATGAGAGCAGATAGACTGTGAAGAGTAGATAGATTGTGTGAGAGAAGATAGATTGTGTGAGAGCAGATAGATTTTGTGAGAGCAGATAGATTGTGTGAGAGAAGATAGACTGTGAAGAGTAGATAGATTGTGTGAGAGCAGATAGACTGTATGAGAGCAGATAGACTGTGAAGAGTAGATAGATTGTGTGAGAGCAGATAGACTGTATGAGAGCAGATAGACTGTGAAGAGTAGATAGATTGTGTGAGAGAAGATAGATTGTGTGAGAGCAGATAGATTTTGTGAGAGCAGATAGATTGTGTGAGAGAAGATAGACTGTGAAGAGTAGATAGATTGTGTGAGAGCAGATAGACTGTGTGAGAGCAGATAGAATGTGAAGAGCAGATAGATTGTGTGAGAGCAGATAGATTGTGTGAGAGCAGATAGATTGTGAAGAGCAGATAGATTGTGTGAGAGCAGATAGACTGTGTGAGAGCAGATAGATTGTGTAAGAGCAGATAGACTGTGTGAGAGCAGATAGACAGTGTGAGAGCAGATAGACAGTGTGCGATCAGATAGACTGTGTGAGAGCAGATAGACTGTGAAGAGCAGATAGATTGTGTGAGAGCAGATAGACTGTGTGAGAGCAGATAGATTGTGTGAGAGCAGATAGACTGTGAAGAGCAGATAGATTGTGAAGAGCAGATAGACTGTGTGAGAGCAGATAGATTGTGTGAGAGCAGATAGATTGTATGAGAGCAGATAGACTGTGTGAGAGCAGATAGACTGTGTGAGAGCAGATAGATTGTGTGAGAGCAGATAGATTGTGTGAGAGCAGATAGATTGTGAAGAGCAGATAGATTTTGTGAGAGCAGATAGACTGTGAAGAGCAGATAGACTGTGTGAGAGCAGATAGACTGTGAAGAGCAGATAGACTGTGTGAGAGCAGATAGACTGTGAATAGCAGATAGACTGTGTGAGAGCAGATAGACTGTGAAGAGCAGATAGACTGTGTGAGAGCAGATAGACTGTGAAGAGCAGATAGATTGTGTGAGAGCAGATAGACTGTGAAGAGCAGATAGACTGTGTGAGAGCAGATAGATTGTGTGAGAGCAGATAGACTGTGAAGAGCAGACAGATTGTGAAGAGCAGATAGATTGTGTGAGAGCAGATAGATTGTGTGAGAGCAGATAGACTGTGTGAGAGCAGATAGATTGTGTGAGAGCAGATAGATTGTGTGAGAGCAGATAGATTGTGTGAGAGCAGATAGACTGTGTGAGAGCAGATAGACTGTGTGAGAGCAGATAGACTGTGAAGAGCAGATAGACTGTGAAGAGCAGATAGACTGTGAAGAGCAGATAGATTGTGTGAGAGCAGATAGACTGTGAAGAGCAGATAGATTGTGTGAGAGCAGATAGACTGTGTGAGAGCAGATAGACTGTGAAGAGCAGATAGACTGTGTGAGAGCAGATAGATTGTGTGAGAGCAGATAGACTGAAAGCAGATAGACTGTGTGAGAGCAGATAGACTGAAAGCAGATAGACTGTGTTAGAGCAGATAGACCTTGTGAGAGCAGATAGACTGTGTTAGAGCAGATAGACCTTGTGAGAGCAGATAGACTGTGTTAGAGCAGATAGACCTTGTGAGAGCAGATAGACTGTGTTAGAGCAGATAGACTGAAAGCAGATAGACTGTGTTAGAGCAGATAGACTGTGTTAGAGCAGATAGACCTTGTGAGAGCAGATAGACTTGCTAGTTCTACCATCAAATCCAGTACATAGATGTCAATTTCTGGAAGGAGTGTTTTGTATTTTTGATAAAATTGTATGTATTTCTACTACAAAAATGTCTATAAATAGTACTTCACTTTCAACTCGTAAAAAATAACTGCAGTTTTCACACTTTACAATAATTACAGATCAATAATTAGCATGACACAAACAAACATTTATCTTACCGATTGCATATTTAAAATGCATATACCCTTGAAAAAATAACCTCATAATGATGAGCAATTATGTAGAACAGTTTGTGCAATAGATTTGCAAAATACACACTTAAAATATAAATATAAAATATACTAATGAATGGTAGTTATAATAATAATAAGACCCAAAACCCTTCAGGATTGTAGGTGTGTCATACTAGAAACATCAGCACAAACAGTCCACCAAAAACCAGAGTCCTTATCCATTTGGAGGAGTGTAATAAAATAATGCCCAAACCATTCCATGATGTTATCAATTTAGCATTTTCTTTACCCACTTTTCTTCTTTCACACTTGATAATTACTTGCTAAATAATTTTAGAGAGTGGGTTATGTCTTATTACATGTCCAAACCAAACAAGTTTACTCCATTTTACCGCTGCCAAAAGTGGCTCGTGATAATCTGGAAGTTTGTTTATTTGCTACAAGATGGATATGTTTGCCTAATGATAGTTATAATTATTGCAATGTTTCAACTTGAATTGACTTGCACATCTCTATAATTTATTTTACATATGCAACGTTTGCTCTTTTCAAAAGAAAGTCAGTGGGTCTCAAAATTTAGACAGTATGTGTCAGAAAAATAAATTAAATTTAAGAAAACAAATATTTCTGGTTTAACAGTTTTCAATTTCTTTTCCCAGCCAATATTCCAAAACCAGCAAATTTGATTGCAAGAATGATGGTAATTATACTGTGCTGCTTGTTTAGTTTCACCAATGCATCATTTTTGGTGTAATTTGTGCTGAATAAAAATCTCATTGTAGCATTTTCTTCTTCTTTGTATTTTTCTTCATCTTCTTTGTATTCTTGTTTTCCTTTTTCTTTTGTTTTCCATGTAGAATATTTACAAGTATCTCTGTAGAGTGTAAAAATGATAAGTTTTATAATTCTATGATATACTTGAGGTTGCCCTGGCTGAGAATAAAAAAAAGGACAATAACAAACATTTTTCCAAAATTCATCTGCATGCTTTATAATTAATAAGCCTAACAAAATACATATCCCGTTCCTGAAGATTGCCAAGACATAACATATGTAGAATTTAATTTTGTTAATAATTCGGTATTCCAACTTTTTAGAAGTGACCTAGGTCTAACACACACAAAATCTATTAGACTCCTAAGACAAAATATGTACTTATACAGTTATATGTAGACCTATGTGATTTCATGGATACATTTATTACCAAAAAAATGTTTAACTTATAATGTGACAACTGTGTTATTTTTGTATACATGCTCGTAAAAAAAACACCTCACTGTCTCTGGGATCAAGTGCCGAACACAACAGTCTCGTCAAAACAAAAGGTTTTTTTCCACTACACCACCACAACGATATATTTGAGTGTTTATAAAATAATATTTATATAATTGTTAAATCTTGTTTTTACAAAACTGTCACTGGGTGATTTTTTTCATCAATATTCAATTGATATGGATTTTGGACAGTAATTATCAAATTTTAAGATTTCTCATATCGATTACAAGCGAGAGTATGACCTAGGGTAATTAGTCGTGGTGCCAAATTTTATCAGTCGATAAAGTTGTTTAGATTTCTATACCAGGCAGACACAACAGACTTATTCATTTATATAGACCTATATAGGTGTGTTAATCCATTGCTCATCATCATCCTGTGACATATTCTTTCCAGAGTGTAGTCTTCTTTATGGACCTTCTGAACACCTCATGATCTTGGGCGTGTTGACTTGCCTCTAGCACATGTTTAAAAAGTCAGATATATCATTTGTTCATCATCATCTTGGGCGGCCTCTTCCTCTGCTGCCATTTCTGTTTCTAATCCATTGCTAGAAACATGAATTTAGTTAAAGTACCACTTGAATGGGGGCACCACCCATTGTGAAATGCACCACCTTTAATCAATTTTGAAGTAGGAGGCTGCCACTTAAACATAACACATCCTGTGAATATGTGAGTCTTCTGAATGCTAAAGGAAGCTATAGAGAAACTGTCCCATCCTTAGAGAAATTTCTGGGAAAGTAAAGGTGGCAAGTGTGAATCATCCCAGGTGTGCCATTAGTCAAGGGAAAATACGGACCTAACATTGTATTCTCCAATATACCTCAATGGTGCTCAGAAGGGATACTTTACTACCGGGGGTATTTACTTAAAGCAATTACACTGTGGGAATGTTTTAATCTCTTAACTCATATCAAAGATTTGAACATATGGCAGATGCCACCTATAAGCAGACGCAAGCAACTTATGTCCTAAACAACTAAAAAAGCTCACCCAAAGTTTTCTCCCAGAGAAAGTTGGTCCTGTGCTTGACAGATATAATTGGGACATGAAACATCTCCACAAACACGTATGATGTCTTTTAGACATGTTGGTGACTGATGGGTCGAGAAACTAGGCCACACCAAATACAAACTGGCCTTTCGTTGATGTAATCTTGACCACAGATGACCAATGTAGTTTTATAAATTTTCTTACTTTAAATATATTTTACAATGCAATACATTTTTTCTTGAATTTTGTATTATTATTTTATCATTTTTGTTTATTCCTCCACCCTGCAATGTTGATTTTAAGGAATGTATATGATTCTCCAGTGAACTTGTTTTATCCAAGTGTAATTCATTTTTAATGTCATGGATAATGCATCTGATCCAAGACAGTATATGCTCCTGTGATTTGATTGTATCCAGGTATAATTCATTTTGAATGATCTGGAACAACTGGCTGTTGATCGACAAGCATGGAGAGCTATGACATCTGACCTATGTGCACAAGAGGAAAATTATGATGATAATTCATTTGTAATTTCATAGATAGTCCTATTCTATATCCTATCCAATAATCCCATAATCAATCAGGGTCATAGGGGTACTACATTGGATTCTTCAGCACACAGAGTCCTCCAGTGATTTCTATCTTTAATGATGCATATGAATGAAGAAAAATGTGTCCAGTCCTTGATGTTGTCTGTCCACATCTTTATTTATCCTCCTCTGCTTCTTCAACAGTTCCCTGCAGTATTGTTTTTGACAAAGAATCATGTCTGCATACATGTCCAGACCATGCAAATTTTCATCGTTTCGCTATTGAAAGCAATGATTCTTGTAGACCTGTATACATGTATATTTTATTTCTTCATACACATTTATCTTATGCTCGCTATAGGAGATTCGTAGAATTCAAATAATGTAGACATCTCAAAAACTGAGTACATTCTCCTGTGTCTGCAGGTATTAGCTGGACGTCCAAAGAATGGTCGTGAACGGGGTTTACATGTGCTCAACCTCATGAAAGGCATCTCTCCAAACCTCCATGACAGTATTGCTGGATTATGGGATGTTGTCATTCCAAAGCTGATGAGTTACCTGGAAGGTAGGTGTTACAGGTGTGTCTTGTGTGGCATGAATGAACCAAAGAACATAACTCATGTTCTGCTTACTACACCTCAGCACTACCAACAAAGAAACAGTACTTACAGTTGATTCATGGTCACTGTGGCATACTTGGAAATAAAAAAGCTGATCTTCTGGCAAGTAAATGAAGATCACTAGATAGAATGAAAAAAAACACATTTCATACTATGAATGTTAGACTATGATAAAAGTAGAATTTCAGAAATAGTGAAAGTGTATACTTGGGATACTTAGGCCTATAATTGTGTCATTATTTTTACTGTTTGTTCACTGTTTGTCTTGTATTTTCTGGAAGACCTTAAGGTTGAAACATTGAAACTGTCTTGTATGCTGTTTTTTTTATAATTCTTTCATACCCATACTCTATAGTCTGATAGTCTGTACGCTCATTGTAAACCTGATCGTCCTTGTGTTTTATATAAATACTATTATTAAGGGATGCCAAGAGTGTTCTTCATGTGCCATTATGATGTACATAAACAACATGATATAATAAAGGCAGTTTAAAGATTGTCTCCCCCTTATAGACATGTACCAAAGAGGAACAGTGATCTTTTATTAATTTTTTGAATACGAATTGCATAACTTTTCCCTGCATGCCGAATTCTTTTATGACAATTGTGTAATTTTATTTAATGACTGACTCATGTTTGTGTCCGATCTCCTAGGCGTATTAAATTTATAATGTTTTTTCGTAACTAAATTAACATGCTCATAAAATCATCTGTTAACCTTTAGGCCCCTATGGGTGAGGTCACGCACCCGGAGTACACACTCCCGTGTGACGGTTAACGAGGCCACGCACCATACGATATCGCCCGATTCCCGAGCTCAGAACTTCACGAAGTAATGAACCGATGACGTATAAAGCCCGCCAAACAAAGCTAGGAATACGTCACAGTGTAAAGGTCAAATTATTTTACAGATTAGCATTGTATATATAGAAGGAGAAAGCCGGCTGATGTTATCAACGCTTTTCGGGAGCGACTTTTGCCATTTTCAGCCGTATTTTACTATCAAATTGAGTACCGCGTGGCATGGGTAAATGATTGTGACATGTTCTAATTGTTGTTCTTTATGTTTAATATGTTGTTGTTTAATAAGAATGTGGGTTTATTCATTCAAAACACAAAAATAATATGTATCAGAGGTGCCACATGTGTGTGCATAGACAATAATTACGTTGCGTGTCGGCATAGACCTAGTGTTGACCGGACGGACATTATATGCGATTTCTTCACGTTTTATTAGTTTTTTTAGTTTATATAATATTGTATATTATATTGAATTAGTTTGGATATAAAACAATATATGTACAATAAGTATAGGTATTAATGAGTATTTTATCAATGTTGCTACACATTGCTTATGTATTAGGGTCGTCAAGAAGATATATTTCCGATTTTGAAAATGTCGTTTTGCGATTTACTCCCGAATTTTCAACTTCACAACTTGCTCACAACTGTTATATCACACATACAACAACAACAAAAACATGATTATATTCACTATTCTCTCCTTTATTTAGATGCGCAAATATTATTTTGATAGCTTTTAAAACAAAAAAGTTATCGCATTTCAAAACACCCACCATCAATAACGCAAATTTTCCGAAAAAGAATTCAGGCCCAGTGGGATATTTCTTAATTTTTATTCAGGGTCGTAAAGGTTAAAATTAAATAAAACATATGTTAACATCATCTGTTAAAATTAATTCCCAACAATTCCTCATGATTACAAACACATTCCATAAGAATTGCACTAAAAATGACTTCCATCACAACAAAAATATATACTCGTTCTAAAACCCATTATATCGCAAGTCTACCCCCCCCCCCTCTCCCCCCTTATTTTGGAAGTGAAAAACCAGAAAAAGTGAAAACACATCATTTCTATTTTAGTGTGGTGCTGACGTAAGCATAGATCATAATGATTTATAAATCTCCCACGCCAACCAGTTGATGCAACAAAAGTAATAATACCAACCTGTATTTTGCTTCTTTTGTCATTTGCATAGCAAGCAAACGAATTTCAGATCTTGTCACAATGTAACCATTTGAACGACTCAATCTTTAAGATCTTTTTCCAATGTCGAAAATAACGCACATCTTGTTGAATATTGTTTTTTAGCATTTCTCTATTGACATTTTATTTGTCCTTCTCTCGCATACTTATTTCTCATTAACAAAAAAATGAGGAGCTAATGTCCAATTATTGCTTCCTGCAGCATAACTGACTACTTTCAGTTAAATAATGAATCATAAGCAGATCTCTCTCTTTTGCGTGGAACTATTTCACGAATCATTTTCAAGATTACGGTATAATGTTATTTTTTATGTTGGTTCTTTCATAAACAATGACGGTAAACATTTGGTGAATGAGTGCGCATAAGCAGGTATATGCTGGTAAGTTAGTGCTCCTAATGTAACGTCAGAATAATACAGTCAGCTGTTGTACGCTGTCAAAATAATCAGTACTGTCGACTATAGGATAATAAGCTCACCCGTTCAAAAACTGACCCCTCCCCGCCGCTTTTTCCATTGAAATTTTTCCCCAAAAAGTAGGCTTTTGATAGAGTATATACAGTATATTGCATTGATTGTAATACTTTGACTACAAATCGAAAGTTTTCTCAGAAGATAATATCTGCTTTGCACAGGACCTTGTCGAAAAAATGAAGCTAAATTTGCTAGCAGTGTTACCACTCTTGTTTTCCCGGAAGAAGTCACATTTAAACTTTTTATCATAGTTATAAAATTTCTTAGTGATAGTCGCAATTCTGCGACCGCACCGTCGAGCGGAACACACCTTGAAGTGTGTGGTATGGTGCAGGTTAAGACATCAATCACATTCAGCTTATTACATCATCCGTGATGTGCTACAGCACCACAAATTTTCTGATAAATTAGTGCCAATGCAACTCACTGAAGAATTGAAACTACATCTTTGAACTGCAATTATGATGCCTTGTTGATTGTCTACACCTTGATGGTACATACAGGACACTTTGACATCCTTAGCAACAATATTTACAGGTTACAGGCCAACTTCATAGATATTCTAATTTCTATCACGCTATTAAGGTTTTCATTTGAAACACCCTTGTATGTGATGTCTTCAGTATAGTGTGAATCACTCATATACCCCTTGTTGTCTTCAGTACAGTGTGAATCACTCATATACCCCTTGATGTCTTCAGTACAGTGTGAATCACTCAATATACCCTTTGATGTCTTCAATACAGTGTGAATCACTCAATATACCCTTTGATGTCTTCAGTACAGTGTGAATCACTCATATACCCCTTGCATTTCAACAAGTTCTGCTATTTTTTGGTGCTCATTTTAATACAGCTATGTTAAAAATAAACGTGCTAAGCGGAAGTGAAACAAATATTTTATTTAATCTAAAGGGCCAAAACACAGAAACTTAACTTATCAAAGTGACCTTGGTAGGTATTCTGTCTGACTACTAATTTTCTGTTGTCATGCATGAGCTTTGAAACAAAGTAGGCGTGTTAGTTTCGTGTGGCGGTATTATATACATATTTTCATAATTTGTGGCTTGTGGCTACAATTTATTTCGGTGTTGGTTTGTTTGCTTTCCATTTTTTTTCTTACAAATTGTATGCAATGAAACATAAAGTAGAATACTGGCACATTTTGTCAGGAAAAACAGACATACCTACAAGTGACCATCCAATCAACAATAACAGGTGTGTATAGGGATGAACAGGAGAATAATCTACAGAAAGGGGTAGCAGCTTTTAGCTTCCTCGATAACACTTACCCAAGTGATCTGTAGATAAGAGTGTTTACAGATGGTTCAATATGATGATGATGTTCCTCCTTCGCATGCGAAGATGAGCATGGCATGAAAAACAATAAATGTGATGTTCAAGTAGAAAAAAAACCAACATTTGTGATTGTCTAATTATGTTTGTGAGTTCATAGATGCCCAATGAAGCTGACAAATTCCAGGAAAGTTCTGTTGTAGTGCAGAAGGTTCGGGGTAGGAGAGTTCTCTGATTTGTCCTTCGGCAGTTTGTAAATTGGCCGCAGTGTTCTTTCATTTTCATAGTTAATGATGCCAGCAGTGATCTGGGTGTGGATGGTAAATTAAACCAATATATGTTTCTTTTAAATTGTTATAATTAATTCTTACAATTAAGCATACACAGATTCAAAATTCCACAGTCAGGCTTTTTTTCAAGATAAAGACAAACATGAAAACTAGAATTATAATAGACCAAATTTAACAAAAATAGACTACATTTAACCTTTGTACAACTGGTGGGGTTTTGCATCACTCGTTGCTTGTATTTGAACTCATTTAGTGACGAGGAACTATATGATGACTAATGTTCATATGACCAGAATCAGCGAATTCTAGATCATCATCATGTGACATATTCTTTCAAAAATGTGGTCTTCCTTATGGATTCTCTGAACACTCTGAATGTGATTCTGGTCAAGTTGGCCTGCTGCAGCTAGAGACATGTTTAACCTTAGGCACGCTGTGTTTACAGTTACATAATTTCTCTCCTGCCGCTGACTGCTGCAGAATTCATTTTTGGAAATGTTATGCAATCATTGGTGGCTGTTTTGAAATCGCGATAACTTTTTTGTTGTTAAAGATATTTAAATAATATTTGCACATATAAATAAATAATTAAATTCTGCATATATTGGTGTAAGTTTTGTTTTTGTGTGTGTGTGTGTGTGTGTGATACGAGACATGAGAGAAAGTGATAAAGATAGATAAAAATATCTAGATCTAGGCCTACCGTATTTTTGATCGAATTAAAGCTGTGACATCTGTTGAATATTATATATTTTACATAATGGAAACCTCGGTTCAATACAGGGATCAGTGACCAAATCATGTGACAACATACCAATTATTTAATTTCATACACTATTGCACAGAGCTTCAGTGACTCTGAAATTTAAAGTCTTAATTTTGGATACTGATCTAGTGATTTGTATACAACGCACTGGCTATCCACCCCCCACTTAGTGTAGCATGCATATTGAGTAATTGGGGGGCTTTCATCATGTATTGCATAGAACTTTGGGTGCATCAGCATATGCGTCTTTATCAGAATTTAATTCCATTGAATTATTTTAGCCTTTTGTTTCGTAGAAACATGATCACCAATCCCTGTAGAGTACCCATTTCTCTTTATGTTTTCAGTGTAGATGTTGAAAAGGTATGGTAATAGTGAGCATCCTTGTCTAACTCCTTTCTGTACATTAAACCATTCTGATCTTGTTCTGTCCACTTTTACTGCTACCTCTTGTTCATAGTACAGCATGGCGATTAAATATGTGCGATGTTTTGGGGATCCCATGTCGACCATAATTGAATCCAAGCTAGCAATTGTATTATATTTCCTTTTCCTGCACTTTTTTTGGAAGGGAGAAAAATACCGGAGCTGTAATTTTAAGTTATCTTTCCTGATCAGTGCGATCAGCATGAATCAGACTATAAAAGATGTCACATTCAGTGAACCATTATGGATTGTGGTTCTGGTGATGAGGAATTCTTGAGAATTATGTTTGACATAATAATTAAATTATGAAATGACACCATATGGTTTCGTTTTGAAATGACACTATAGTTTCTTATGAAATGACACCCTACTGGTATAGGCTGAATATATTGAAGTCATGGACTACGGACACTAGACCTTGACTTAGAGAAAAATGGATCCAACGAGGTTAGTGACATCTACATATTTTATTTGTTTTCCCAGTTGATATTATGATAATTATGAGCATGTTAGTGTGTTTATGAAAGAACAATATCAATATAATAGGTCTAGATATGTATACGAATTTTATCAGGGATGCCACACTTCAGACAGGTACGTCCATAAAATAAAAAAAACACAAAATTGTTCCCCTGTTTTTCATCTTCACCATGTTCTCACATGCCACATTTTATACATACACAAATGAAACTTAGAGCATTAGATGCAGTACTCAATTCTTTATTTACATTTTTTATAAATTGTTTACAAAATTCTAAGAACAGCAAAGTTATTACGTTTTCCAAACACTCACCAAAAATTACGCAAATTGTCAAAAACATTTTAAAAAAAAAAAAATTCCTGTAGCAGTAGGGAAATTGCACAATTTTAATGTGGCGTGCTAAGGGTTCGGCTCTGTGACGTAGTGGTGCAGAGCATATCTGTGATGGTCGAGGTAAAGAGTTTGATTCTCGCCACAGGCAATTGTGCATCCGGATCATTCAGAAAGCAATGGCAAACAACTAAACATATTTATATTGCCTAGGAAATCATTGCAGCCAAAAAATGCTTGGTTGATGGCTACGTCCTGACTAGGATATGCTACCAATTTTTTGTTTCTTTTGCTAAGGGTTATTATTATTATCTATATCTACTTCCAACCTTCTGTGTATCACATGGAAATACTGCCCTTGAGATATCCTGTGTATCGCATGGAAGTACTGCCCTTGAGATATCCTGTGTATCGCATGGAAGTACTGCCCTTGAGATATCCTGTGTATCACATGGATGTACTGCCCTTGAGATATCCTGTGTATCACATGGAAGTACTGTCCTGGACATATAGGCATTTACATGGTAATGAGAGAGCAGACAGACACTTAATTCTTCTTCTTCTTCATTCATTCTCAAACTCCTGCTGGATCTCCCTTACAGCAGGTCCATGGTCCTACTAGATTTCCAGCAGGATGTAGTCCAGAGAATGGAAATGCGTTGTGTCGCCATTTTATTTGCGCCAGTGGCCCGACACATCTGTCTTTGGCGGAACTTACATTCAATACTTCCATATTTTGAAAAATTGAAGATAAATATGCATGAGGTACTGAAGTTCCTTTGTGAACGCTTGAAAGCATGAGGTACTGAAATTCCTTTGTGAACGCTTGAAAGCATGAGGTACTGAAGTTCCTTTGTGAACACTTGAAAGCATGAGGTACTGAAGTTCCTTTGTGAACGCTTGAAAGCATGAGGTACTGAAGTTCCTTTGTGAACGCTTGAAAGCATGAGGTACTGAAGTTCCTTTGTGAATGCTTGAAAGCAATAAAAACTTGTGAGTGCAATAAGATGAGGTAGTGAGACCATCTCTGTGCATTGTTAGTTTTGTATGTTTATTTTTGTTTCTTGATGAAGATCTTTATTGGACCATAATATGGAAAAAGTCTTTGTTCTTGTCTTTTTGTTATCCCTCATTGACATTAGTTTTGCTATTTATTAGTTATATTAGTTACCATTGACACAATAATACTTTATCTTTGGTGTTATCACTTCTTAGTTTTATTACTGCGGCACTCTCCACCTTGTTGGATATCCTCTGGTTATTTACATGTGTGAACACTTGCTGGATCTGGATACTGCAATAGATGGTACATCTAGACTGCATTTAGAAAAATTTGGTATTGTATGAGTAAGGTGGAGTCTGTGAGACAGAGCAGGGAGTGTTTTTATAACCAGAGAGACATGGAAACTATCAGCATGTATACTCTTGTACATCAACTGGTGGTAACTGAGCACCTAAAGGTGTGTCCTGAGTGTGATGACGTGATGTCAGCTCATAACCAGTAGCAACAGCAATATCAAGAGGCAGAAACAATCTGGTACAGATAGTCAGTGATATGGAGATGGCACTTCATCTGATATTTACATTGTAAATTCTTCAAACAGTATTAGCTTGACTTGCACAATCTATATTTAGATGACTTGCACAATCTATATTTAGAATTGTGGGCTTTCAATTTGCTATATTTAGTTATCAGTGTCAAGGTTGTTACATCTTCCTTGTAACTTCCATAGATAATTTTACAACGCTTTTGCATTTCACCAACTGTTAGTGGCCCACTGTGTTACTTTACCAACTGTTCATGACCCACTGTCTTACTTCACCAACTATTTGCGGTCCACTGTGTAACTTTATTTTGTATTGACTGGGTGTGTGGTACAATATATTACTTTACATTATTTACAAATTGTGTGTGGTTCGCATATAATTTAATTTGTCATTATTTGGTTGTGGTCTACTGTTTTACTTTTATTTTTCACTACCGGTATGTCTTCTCGCCATCTTAACATTATTTGTATTAATTAGGTCCCTATGTGCAGTTTCTGCCGTACTGCTATTTTGTTACTAATTATGTACAGTTTCTGCCTTACTGCTATTTTGTTACTAATTATGTACAGTTACTGCCTTCTGTTATTTTGTTACTAATTGTGTGCAGTTTCTGCCTTACTGCTATTTTGTTACTAATTATGTACGGTTACTGCCTTCTGTTATTTTGTTACTAATTGTGTGCAGTTTCTGCCTTACTGTTATTTTGTTACTAATTATGTATGATTACTGCCTTCTGTTATTTTGTTACTAATTATGTGCAGTTACTGCCTTACTGTTATTTTTTTTTACTAATTATATGCAGTTACTACTATCTTACTTTTATTTTGTACTAAATATGTGTGATCTGTCTTTTATTATTTGCTTGTCCTGTAATGAAACATTCTTTATGATTAGATCATGATATTCTGCCGAAGACAGATGTGTTGGGCCATTGGCGCAAATAAAACAGAACACAGTTCCATTCATTAGACTGCATCCTGCTGGAAAACTAGTAGGACCATTGTCCTGCTACAAGAGAGATCCAGCGGGAGTTTGAGAATGAACGCTTAAGAAGAAGATTATTTCCTAGTAATGTCTGATTCACTGTTGGGCAGTATCTTTTCACTACTCAAGTGTGTGTGGGTCCATTCCTTACTTTTATAGTTACACCACTCCACTCTGTGCTATATTGTATTACTATGATGCTATTTTTAAATAGTTGTCATTTCATCTACTTACTTGTGCTTTTTATTCGACTTCTTCTTCTTCTACTTTTGTTCATAACTCCTGCAGATTAGCAGGATGTAGTCTGAAGAATGGAAAGCGTTGTGTCATCATTTATAGTATGGTTGCGATATCTGTGCATTTCGACCTGACACATCAAACTTCAGCATGGCTTCTGGGTCGTTTTACCGTATATGTGATGGTTCAGTTAATTTCATCACCAAAACCTCCTTAGTTGCCTCTATTGATATTCATGGTAGGTAACAATGTCACTCTTTTTTTGTTCCCCTTTTTGGAACTGATAAACACATGTGTTGTTTTTTATTCAATGAGCGTGTTACCCTTTTCTTCACTAATTGCTGTCTTGTTTATTAATTGAGTGGTTGATTTAATCTTGTTTTTTATTTTTGACTAGTTTTTATATGATCTATTGTCTTGCTGTTATATTTTCTTTTATGTCAAATGTCTCACTTTTGATTCTAATTATGTCTAATCCACTGTCTTCCTATATTGAGTTATAATGAGATATTTGATATGGGAGAAAATGGTGAAGATAAAAAGCAACAAAAAACCATCACAAACATAAGTGACTCACCAAAAAAATTATCACAAACATAAGTGACTCACCAAAAAAAATGATCACAAACATAAGTGACTCACCAAAAAAATTATCACAAACATAAGTCTCACCAAAAAAAAGATTACAAACATAAGTGACTCACCAAAAAAAAAGATCACAAACATAAGTGACTCACCAAAAAAACAATCACAAACATAAGTGACTCACCAAAAAAAAGATCACAAACATAAGTGACTCACAAAAAAAATGATCACAAACATAAGTGACTCACCCATAAAAAAATCACAAACATAAGTGACTCACCAAAAAAACGATCACAAACATAAGTGATTCACCAAAAAAATTATTACAAACATAAGTGACTCACCAAAAAAAAGATCACAAACATAAGTGACTCACCAAAAAAGATCACAAACATAAGTGACTCACCAAAAAACAATCACAAACATAAGTGACTCACCAAAAAAAAACCATCACAAACATAAGTGACTCACCCAAAAAATTTTCTCAAACATAAGTGACTCACCAAAAAAAGATCATAAACATAAGTGACTCACCAAAAAAATGATCACAAACATAAGTGACTCACCCAAAAAAAAATCACAAACATAAGGGACTCACCAAAAAGACCTATTGTATTTCTGATGTCATTTCATAACCAAACTAACATGTTCATAATATCATCGGTGCACAAATAAAACATGTCGATGTCACTCTCGTTATGGTCCAACATTCATCTAATGGTCCAACAATTTAAGAAAAGTTGCAAAGCCAAACATGGTTGAAATCTGGAGGGGCAATAGACCACTTTCTTCCTCAGACACAATTGACAAAGAACTGTTGTACCAATCCTCAACTATCTGAGAAACAATATCTGCATCTGTAAAACAGGGAAATTATTTGTCTCATATCAAAATATTCAGAAATGGGCGCCATTTTAAACAATTTTGACAAAATGTAGAAAAGTTCACTGGAAATCTACTCGTACTTCATGAGTTCCTGCTTTGAACACAAGTGGAAAAATTAAGATAAATTATGTCTATTTCCGATTCATATATTACTTGGTTGAATGACGTTAGTTTATAATCGTGATTTCTTTGTTAAAGAGGTGCATATCAACGGGTGACTCAAGTCACAGACAGTGGCTCAAAATACATTGAGTCTAGCGACTGTCATCACCAACAGCATGCTCAAGGTTAAAGTATTATTAATAGTAAATATGACATACTAGCAATGGAACACAAGAACAGATATTTAGAATAAAAGATTGAAATGTTGACTGTTCATGTTTTCCATTGTTGGTATGTTGTTTTTAATGTTGTTAACACTTTATCTATTTTTGTTTATAGTTACATCTTCTCTAAACTGGTTGATTTCTAACAGATTTTGTGAGAATGTTCAACAAATTACTTGATCTCTCTAACTCTAGATTTTGTGGAAATTTTCTACAAATTCGTGGATTTCTCTAACTCTAGATTTTGTGAAAATTTTCTACAAATTAGTGGATTTCTCTAACTCTAGATTTTGTTTAGATTTTGTGAGAATGTTTATAAATTATTCCTATGAGTGACAGATTAAGGATATTTTCTTTTTATGGTTTGTCAACAGATTCATCAAATGATGAGGAGGATGAGAAGCAAGATGATAAGGAGGAAGCTGAGCAATGGTCACAGAAAAACTGGGAGGATCTTCTGCTTAAGGTATATCAGTAATGGAAATGATGATAGAATGAGAAAGTATAAGTTTCTCACTTGTGTTTTATATGCCAGGAGTTAAGTATTACTTTAAGTTCCAGATTGAACTCAGAAAAGATTTGTTCCATTGGAATAAATAAATCAGCAACACATTGTAATTCTGTCCTCTGAACTACATTCTCCTGGAAATCTAGTAGGACTTTTAGTAGAAATCTAGTAGAAATCTTTTCTATAAGAAAGATTCGGTGAGAGTTTGAGAACAGGAAAACTAGTAGGATCATTGTCCTTCTATAAGAAAAATTCTGTGAGAGTTTGAGAACAAACACAAACAGGTTGCAGGTTGAGTGTTTCTCCTTTTTTTATAGGGAGTTTTTCAAGTGCTTTTGAAAGGCTGTGTGAGTGTGTCATACACACACCTGCATGCAATCCATCTAAGCTAGTCAGCGGGTGGTGGGGAATGCCTACCAGTGGGCCGCAGTGTGGTGATGCCTACCAGTAGTTCTATTTTATAATATAATGTAGCTCTATTTTGTATGTTTCTGTGCATGTTTTTTGGTCTATTTCAAAGACTTTCAGTTTAACAAGTCCTTGTAGTGCTTCTCTTTTACACCTTGAGAACGTATGTCCTTCTGCAACTCACCATAGAGAAGTATCTTTGGCAGGTGATGATCTAGCATATGTACCACCTGACCTGCCCAAGAAATCTGTGTTTGCATCAGAATAGTGTCAATGCTAGGGATAATTTGATCTTAATACTGATCATTCATTTATTTAAATTTTGGGGGTGTTTGTTTTGTTGTAATTCATGTTGTTTTCATGTTTTATTTCTTCGTTTTATTACCCCATATTTTTTTAATGTGTGTTGCTGTGAAAATACTTGTGTACACTTACATCATTGTTACCTTGGATGTCTCTGCTGTTCAATGTCTACCGTTTAATGCTTTTGTGATAGTACCATTTTATTTACTGTTTGTTCACCAATTGCCTTGTTCATTCTTGAAAAAGACTTTAAGGTTGAAACGGTCTTGTATACTATTATTTATATTGTTTTTCTATACCCATACCCTTTAGTCTGATAGTGTGTGTTAATTGTAAAGCTGATTGAGCTTGTGTTTTATGTAAGTCCAGCCTTAAACTATGACACAATGCTTACAAATACTATAGATATCATAGTTCAGCCTTAAACTATGACAGAACACTTATAAATCTCTGTACTACATCCTCTTACAGACTGAAGTTTGAGAACAAATGCAGAAAAAGAAGATTTCACTATACAAATGTAACAGATCAGGTGACAGTCTGTTGAATGGTTTCATGAAAGACCTCTTTAAAGAAACTGAGTAGGGTAGCCTTCCCTGATCTACAAGCAGAAATGGCATTGTGGTGCAATTTGTTATGATAGACTGCCAACTTTATAAAAAATATAACTAGTGTCACATGACAGAACATAAAGAAGACTTTTGCAGAATCTCTGTGCTTGCAGATGGTGGTAACAGACACTCATATCTTAGTGCCCAAAACTGGAACAAGGAATAGCATTACTGTTCTGCCATGAATGTCATTAGAGACAAATAAGGAGATGTGCAGGTGGATGATGGCTGTCCTATGCTATAGAATGTTAGAGTGACCCAAAATTTATGGATATGCAATGCTAAAATGTACCATATCTACACCAAAGTTGAGATGTATTCCATGACAATAAATTCTGTTCAGACTAAATCCTGTTATTCTGTGGGAGTATAAGAATGAACGCAGGGCAATTATATTATAATCAAGGTAACATTCTGGACACAATTTGTCACATTATCTACCTGTCTGTCTGCCTTGCCTATCCTATCTGCTTATCCTGTCTGTCTGTTTATCATTTTTCCTCTGCTTTCGTTGTAAGGCATCACAGAACGGAATGATGATCTGTTTTTGGGTTACAGAACTGCACTTTTGCTCATTTCATTTGCAGTAATATTGTGGCATCTTAGAATGTTGGTAACTCCTTTAATTCACCATCTTCTTGGTTTTCCTCTTCCTCATGGTATTTCCATTCTCGTAGTATACTCTTGCTGCTGGCCAGTATGAGTTCATTCCCATTAAGTGGCTGAACTATATCATCCTTTGTTTTAAATATAGTTGCCACATTATGATGATGTTTATTATTACATTCTTTGGTAAGTCTGCATATTAATTAATAAATATTTTTTGTACAGATGCTTTCCAAGAGTTTGGATGTTGTGGACTCTGAAGAATGGACTGCAGAACTTGGTGAAGCTTTCGGCCAACAGATTCCTCTGTATAATGCTTATGTGGAGGAGAGAGTAAGTTGCATATTATATTGTTAACATTTAAAAAACAGAAGGTGACGAAGAAATTTGATCCTGATCCATCTAGCTTAGTGGTTCTCAATGTAGGCAACAATGACATCAGAGATCCATGAAGAAAATGTTGGCCACAAGTCTCTCCTCATTTACATGTCAAGTGTTGGCCACGAGTTTCTCCTCATTTACATGCCAAGTGTTGGCCATGAGTCTTTCCTCATTTACATGCCAAGTGTTTGCCATGAGTCTCTCCTCATTTACATGTCAAGTATGAACTGAAGACTCAAGTAAGACTGAACTATACAAACTCCAGTATAGGAAGAACTAAATAAACTCCAGTGTAGGAAGAATTAAAACTCCATTGTAGGAAGAAATAAACTCTAATAGAGGAAAAACTAAACAAACTAGGTAGAACTTAGTAAAGACATAGAAATCTATTGTGTTATGTGACCAACTGTCATCCTCTGTTTTGATACTTGGGTTAATTTGAAATTCTTGATACCTCTGAATTAAATTGTTTATACTTCTCTTCCCATCCACTGATGTTGTCTTTCTTACTTTCTTTCTTCAGATTCTTGTCATTTTCTTTATGTTCAACTGTCCGTTTTTTTCTGTCCATCCTGTCTGTTTTCTCCATTTATTATTTTTGTGTTATTCAAGTAAAGAAAAGCAGACCTTGAAATTAATCAACTGAGAGCTGATAACTCAGAACATGATACTCCATCCAGTATGTGGATGGAGATCAATTTTGTACTGGAGCTCTCCAAATGCTCTCTGAGACTCATCTTACTAGTGCAGTTATAGTGTCTGATTCTAAGTCCATGTGGTGGCAGGTAATGTTAGTACAGTGGAATCCCTCTATAGCACATTCTCTTATAACACATTTCTCAATTTGATAATAATTTTCAAAATCTCCAATTATATTTATTCTTTATTGTTTGTACTGTTTATAGCGAATTTCTGTTATTACATATATATTTCTGTTATTAAATACATATTTTGTAGCCCAAACCACATTGTTATAACAGGATTCCACTGTATTTTCTTGGGAAAATTTCATGGACACTGTACTTTCCTGTAGCCATATGATACAATAATTTATACAGATGGCTAAGTAACACAAGAAATAAACAGATGTGGTTGGGGTTTTGTGGCCTACCAAAATGGCATGAAATTAGCTGAGAAGTCAGCTGCATACCCCACTACAACATTGAGCATGAGAATGGAAATAGAAGCAGTGACAACAGCTCTCACTTGGCTGGTGAAGCAACCACCAATAGACTCAGTGATTCTATCACACTCTCAAAGTATGCTGCACAAGATAGAAAAGTGTATGATCAGAACTGAATGGGTCACTCTTCTCAACATTGCGCAAAGCATTACATGGATCTACTGTCCAGGCCATGCTGGGGTCAGGAGAAAGAGCAAATTTGTTGGCTGGTAAAGCCTTGGTGAACGGCACTGAGATAAGAAGAGAGAATTCAGTTGATTAGAGCAGTCATGGATACCCTATGAGAAGACAAGGGGGAGGTCAAACAAGACAATGTACATATTTAGAGAATGGTAGAAATGGGAGGGACTAGAAGTGATGGGAGAAAGTGCTCCCTCTCTGGAAAGATCAGAAGAACAAGTAATCAGCAACTGACTGGGACACTGAGCTTATAAACTGTTAGATGGCTGACGGAACGACAAGCAGAGCATATATAGGAATGCCCCCAGTGTTGTAACACTTGTCCCTAATCAAGAATCATTCCTGGACAAATGCTACTGCCGTAAGTATCATTTGGATTTTGAGTCACATTTATTTTAAAGTTATGAATTTAGGTCAAAATAAAGGATTCACAACTACTGATACTCTGCCTGGGCAAAGAAATTGAGAATATTTTTTGCACATCACAGCATTTTCAATAATTTGTTTCAAACAGAACTTTGCATTCAAATGTCTGGGAATTATCATGCGGAAGTCAACTAAGAAAG
The DNA here is from genome assembly GCA_034231615.1 of Meghimatium bilineatum. Lineage (NCBI taxonomy): Eukaryota > Metazoa > Mollusca > Gastropoda > Stylommatophora > Philomycidae > Meghimatium > Meghimatium bilineatum. The sequence goes on from CM067308.1 coordinate 49,630,183, forward strand.
ACTTTGTGAATAAACACGTTGACCTGATCTTCAGCACCGTTAAACATCTAGACCAGATCGAGAGAGAGGTAGGTCATCTTTATAGTGGGTCATCTGCGTTGCCTTTTGGCACCGGTTTTTCTGTGATGCAGATCTTGAATTTGGTTAATTGAAGATGCAATTCAGGAAAAAAGTCAATACCTCCTAACCACAAGTAGTTATGGTCATGTGTTATGCTCTTTCAGATGATCAAATTAAAAGTTCCTTGTAGAAGTTGAGCAGGTTAAAAGTCTTTGGCAGTTAAAAACTGATGGGAAAATGACTGCCAGTGTGTTATCACTCTCACTGATAACTGAAAGTGAGCTTCTTCATCTTCTTCTGTATTCATTCTCAAACTTCCACTGATTTGGTGATGTAGTCCAGAGATTGGAATGTGTTGTGTTATGGTGTGTGCCTTGGCTGTGATATATGTGCATTTCAGTCTGGAACTTCAGAATTACATTTTAGTAACTTTGATTTATAGGATGGAACAGCCAACTCCTCCCCCAGAAAGTGAAACAAAAATAGTAGCACTGAAACCTTCCATGCATGTTGTAAAAGGTAACTAAGGGGATGGCATTGGGTTGGCTACTCTACCCCGTAAAATATCAAAGTGACCAACCTGATCCTTTCTAAAATTGATCTGTTGAATGGAAAGGCATGGACAATGCAAACATGTTGCTACTCATTCCATTCTTCAGGCGACATATCCTACTAATTGACAGGAGTTTGAGAGCAAATGTAGAAGATGATGATAGACTTGGCTGAAAAGTCACTGCCTTGGGTTGATGTTAGTGTTGGCTGACAAGTCACTGCCTTGGGTTGATGTTAGTGTTGGCTGACAAGTCACTGCCTTGGGTTGATGTTAGTGTTGGCCGACAAGTCACTGCCTTGGGTTGATGTTAGTGTTGGCCGACAAGTCTCTGCCTTGGAAAACAAAATTATGTAAACTTTACAGAATAACTTGGAATAAGACATTGCAATAAAAAATATGTTACAGTAGTACCCGAACACATGTAACAGTATCATTGACCCAAACATATTGCAGTATGACTTGAACACATAGCAGAGTGACTGTTGGTCACAGTGAATGATTGCTGCAAATCAAGTACATTGGAGAGTGTCTTACTGCCCTCTAAGATTATATTAGATGAAATGCGCTATGTTCATCCTAAATTTCTTCCTGCTTGTGTGTTTGGGAAGCTACATAACTGTGTGTGCAAATCCCTCTGTTTGTGCTTGAAAACATTTTTAGGTTCACTGTGTTAGATTGTGTTCCTGGAAACAGGGCTAAGGGCAGCCCAAGGAGATGATGGATAAGAGACAACTTACATTGTTTTAAACATGCCCCTGTCTGTGACAAGTCACACGCCCAGAATCGTGGGGAGTTGAGAAGATCCATAATGGGGACAATGTTCTGGAAATAATATGTCACCTGATATATAGTCTTGGACTGTGTGTGCAGAGTGTCAAATTATGTACATTTTGCAATGACGTGTGCAACCATGCAATATGGAGTTAATGTTGGTTATGTTATTGCTTCCTCTGTCTCTTATCAAATGAAATGGAAGATAATGGTTACATGGAAGTCTAGAAGTGAGTTCATGGAAAAATACTGATAAAATACATGCAATTATGAACAAAGGAAAGTATTTAAAGAATTACAATTTCTGTTGTCACTATCTTTATTTATTTTATTCTATAATTTTAAAATGAACTTCCTTCATGTATTATTTGCATGTAGATCTGTGTTTTTTTTCTTTCTTGCTTAATATCTATCTATTTTTTATTGGGAGATACTGCAACAAGTAGAACATTACTAATATCTCAGACACATAATCACAAATGACGGCAGATGTGAAACAGAAGTTAAAAGGAAAATATGAATGACTAAAAGTATTTTCAATGACATGAGAGAAATATTCACATCTAAACAAATTACAAACTAAAAATGAGAATTGTAAAATACTACATATACTCTATATTAATGTATGGCTCAGAAACATGGACAATGAACAAACAACTACAAGACAGAATTGATGTTTCTAAGATGTGGATATATAAAAGAATAGGGAGAGCTTCACAGAAAGAGAATAAAATAAACAAAGATGTACTGACAGCACTTCATATAAAAAAAGAATTATTAAAGATAATAAAAATAAAACAAAATATTTTGAACATATTAAAAGATGTGATACCTTGTTGACGACATTACTTGAAAGTAAAGTTGAGGGGCAGCAATCAAGAGGTAGGCAGGGATACAAGTGGGAGGGAAACATCATGAGATTGACAGAATACAACCTGTCAGTGTGCATCATCCAGGCAATTTTACAGAGGATGTTGGAGATCCACTTTAGCCAACGTTCTTTGCAGAGGTGGCACTTGATGATTATGATGAATTTTATTCTATATTTTTTATTAATTTCTTTCATTTATTATAAGCATGCAGAGCTGCATTTGTATTCTTTCTTGCTTAATATCTTTGTATTTTTAATGTATTTATTTCAGTTTTAGAATTATGTTTTCACAATAATCTAAGTGCAAAACAAGTGCCCAGTGCCACCAACATCTTTTAATATTCATATGCCCTGACTTCACCAGAGTGAGACTTTGAGACCTTAATCTGCGAACTATTTACATATCATTACAATTTTGTTCTCGGGTAATTGATCATAAGAGACAGAATAATAGAACTCTTATTGATAAGAGTTGATTGTTTCATAATGAATATTCATATGCCAATAAAATAATCAAGTCCCTTTCAAACTATTGAAATGTATAGGGACCAGTGTTAGCCTCCTTATGTTTTATTGACTAGCGGCATGTTAGGTCTAATGTGCTCATTATCACACTGACTGCCTTTGATTTCCCAGATTTTACTTCTTTTGTTCACCTGGAATGTGCTTGTATCTGAAGCATTGTCTCTTCTATAAATGTGACTGTGTTTTGTAACTTGTACAGAGGTCTGTAGAGTTTTTCTTCCACCGTTATTTCTCTGTGTCGCTGTATTTGCCTCAGAATTTCATATTCTGGGCATTCCAGAAGAATATGCTCTGCTGTCTGAGGTGCCTGTCCGCATTTACATATGGCCGTGTTCTTAATCTTAAACTTTGTATACATGTGGTTGCTGAGTCAAATGTGTCCTGTTCTGAGGCACAGAATGACAACTGTTCATAATTTGGTAGTCATAGATATCCTCAGCACACTAACTATAAAATCTATTCTGTAATACTGCATTGTTCTAAATGATATATAATTTGTTGGAAGAGATGATTTTTCCTTTCATTAAGAAATTTCATGCTACATAATTTCTGTTTTCTTCTGTCATTATCTTAGACATAATTTCTGTTTTCTTCTGTCATTATCTTAGACATAATTTATGTTTTCTTCTCTCATCTTAGACATAATTTCTGTTTTCTTCTGTCATTATCTTAGACATAATTTATGTTTTCTTCTCTCATCTTAGACATAATTTCTGTTTTCTTCTGTCATCTTAGACATAATTTCTGTTTTCTTCTGTCATTATCTTAGACATAATTTCTGTTTTCTTCTGTCATTATCTTAGACATAATTTCTGTTTTCTTCTGTCATTATCTTAGACATAATTTCTGTTTTCTTCTGTCATCTTAGACATAATTTCTGTTTTCTTCTGTCAATATCTTAGACATAATCTATGTTTTCTTCTCTCATCTTAGACATAATTTCTGTTTTCTACTGTCATTATCTTAGACATAATTTCTGTTTTCTACTGTCATTATCTTAGACATAATTTATGTTTTCTTCTCTCATCTTAGACATAATTTCTGTTTTCTACTGTCATTATCTTAGACATAATTTCTGTTTTCTTCTGTTGTTATAATTTCTGTTTTCTTCTCTCATTATCTTAGACATAATTTCTGTTTTCTTCTGTCATTATCTTAGACATAATTTATGTTTTCTTCTCTTATTATCTTAGACATAATTTATGTTTTCTTCTCTCATCTTAGACATAATTTCTGTTTTCTACTGTCATTATCTTAGACATAATTTCTGTTTTCTTCTGTCATTATCTTAGACATAATTTCTGTTTTCTTCTGTCAATATCTTAGACATAATTTCTGTTTTCTTCTCTCATCTTAGACATAATTTCTGTTTTCTTCTGTCATTATCTTATACATAATTTCTGTTTTCTTCTGTTGTTATCTTAGACATAATTTCTGTTTTCTTCTGTTATCTTAGACATAATTTCTGTTTTCTTCTGTCATTATCTTAGACATAATTTCTGTTTTCTTCTGTCATTATCTTAGACATAATTTCTGTTTTCTTCTGTTATCTTAGACATAATTTCTGTTTTCTTCTGTCATTATCTTAGACATAATTTCTGTTTTCTTCTGTCATTATCTTAGACATAATTTCTGTTTTCTTCTGTCATTATCTTAGAGGACTACAAATGCCATCAAGTAATCTGCAGCCATATCCTGTATAATTTGCTTAAGTTATCTTCATTGGTTCCATATTCTTTCCATTATCTACCTCTATCTTCCATGTTTAACCCACTTCATTTTTTCCATTAGATTCCATGACAGTACGGTAATTGCCTGATGGTGCTGGCCATTTGCGTTAGTAGTATGTAGCCATCTATCTTGACTTTCATTTTAGAATATCCTTTTCTACCAGAGTCTTTCATGTTCTGCATATATCTGTGAGTTGGTGTAGTGTGTATCCATTTATCTTGACTTTCTGCTTAGAATATCCTGTTCTGTCTTTCATGTTCTGCACATGTGTGATTTGATTAAATAACTGTAGATCAAAAATACTAAGCCAAGACTATAAATACAGACAGAGGGCTTTAACCCCCCCCCCCCCCCCTAACCACCATGTAACAGCAATATTCCAGTAGGTCAAGCTCATATGAGTTTTGAACCAGTGTCATAACACAGGGTTTCCCATAAGTATTTAGCTACCTAGTCAGTGGTTGATCAGAAATCACCTGACTAGTGTCACCTACTGGCACTTGCTCGTGCCATTTCTCAACTTTCCCAAAGAATGAGCTCTGGTATTGTACTTCCTGATAGCTTGGTCAACCATGGAAATAATTTTTATTTCTTCTTCCTTTGTTCGCCTGGAACGTGTATATTACTAAAGTTTTATTTATTTTTATTTCAAAATTCGAATAATGAGTAGATTTGAAACCCTGGTGTTCTAGCCAGTCGCCTGTGTGTTTCCAGGACTCAAAGGGGAGCAAAGAATAGCAGCACTATTTACCTTCCATGCATGTCATATGTGGCAACTAAGGAGGCTATGATGTGAAGTTGGCAACCCAACCCATATAGGGTCAAAGTGACTTGAAGTCATGCTAAAGTTGGATGTGTCAGGCTGAAAGTTGCAGATATCATAGCAAAGATGTAAACCATGATACAACACACTCCGTATTCCGGACTACATCCTGCTAATCTGTGGAAGTTTGATAATGAACACAGAACAACAAGAAAAAGCTGATAAGTTAGCGTAACCTCCACCATCTTATTTCCATTATTATTAATGAAACTTTTTTTAAGCATGCATATCTCTCATATAATTTTGTTGACTTTATTACGTTCAAGTTTATTTAATGTTTCCTTTTGCCTAATTTAATTTGACACACTCACTTTTCAGTGCTATTCATTTGATGTAAGCAACACTTTATTGTGCATCTTCGTCTGCTTGTTGTATTCTGTATTTGCCTCCATGTTTGCTACAGTGTCTTTGTTAATAATTGGTATTATAATTCAGATTTAATATTGTTTTGTGAATATTTGGAAGAGACTTACAGTTTTACTTTTGTTATATGAACAAGATAACCTCACATATCACCAACAGTAAAAAGTAAAAAAATGTTATCTTTATATGCATTACCAAACTTGAAGTGATTTGTTGGATGTCATAGAGAAAATGTTTGTTAAATATTTGCTGAAATATATTAAGATGGAAGAGATTAAATAGTTCAATTGAGTTACTAGGACTCTGCTGAAGACAGATGGGTCGGGCCATTGGCTTAACTAAATCGGTGAGAAAATGCATTTCCATTCTCTGAATCACACCCTGCTGGAAATCTAGTCAGACAATTTTCCTAATATAAGAGAGATCCAGCAGGAGTTTGAGAATGAACGTTGAAGAGGAAGAAGAAAAGTGATTATAATGAATGGTTAAGTTGAGAGGGATAGAATTGATGGTTAGATTTGATTGCCATATTGGTACACTAAAATGTTTAATGGTAATGGTTGGTTAGAATGAATGGTTTAGATCAGGGGTGGGCAAACTTTTTGTGCAGAGGGCCGCATTGAAAATTGTAAAGCTATTAGAGGGCCGCATATAATATTATGTATGTTTTTGTTTAAAATTCTCGGTAAGTAATCAATTAAATATTTGTATTGTAAAGAAAGGTAGTTTTACATAATGTAAATAACTTCTGAAATAAATTACATTTCTAACAGACTTACACTATAACAGTATATTTTCTAATATGGATAAAAGGTTTTGCAAATATTTTAACAATGTTCGTGTATTTAATAATGTGTTTGAGGGCCGCAAAATATCCAAATTTAAAAAATGTACGGCCCACGGGCCGTAGTTTAGATCAAAATGGTATATCAGATGTTTCTCTTCTCTCTATTCAGCGGAAATTCCTAAATAATTTCTAAAATAATTAGAAGACTTAATTCAGGGAAATTCCTAAATAGTGTCAGTCACCCCATATACTGCTTGAGTGGGAGGAGACATTTATAATATTTGACTATCTTCAGTTCCCCCCCCCCTTCCGTGGACATATCTGGTTGGATCAGTTACCCTAGCTAGTGGCTTGAGTTTATGGTGGCTCATATTTGCTTGATGCCGCCCATCATGAGACATACGGGGCATTTCAGTGGCTGTGATATCTGCACCTTTTTAGTCTGACATATTCAAGTTCAGAATATCTTTTGGGTCATTTTTTTTACCTATAGTGTGGGGCATCCAATTTCACAACCAAACGTCCTTAGTCACCTCTTACACCATGTGCATGGCAGATCACAGTGTTGCTAATCTTTGCTCCCCTTTTTTGGTCCCAGCAACACATGGACAACAATATCAATAGATCAAAAATAATTAGCAACTCTCTTGTGTTGGCTTAGAATCTATATATGGTTCTTAAACTGTACATAATTATGCAATTAGGGAGGAGGGGGTTGTTTTATGGGACAATTAAAAATCTACTGTTAATGCATCTACTGTATAAGCAATTGTGTACCATTAGTTGCAAATTATTTTGTTAAATCTAAATTGATAAAACTAATGTATTAGATCACTGCAAAAAAATGACATTGATATGTTTTGGATTAATGATTAAATAGAAGAATATTTCTAGTGAAGCTTGTTAAGGTGCTGGCTTTGCTATCAGATGGGAGTAATCAGTAAACCAAGCTGTAATTTGGATTCCTGGCTTGCTGTTTTTATAATTATTTAAATATTTATTTTGTGGATCAAATTATTTACTTCAATAAAAATACAATAAAAATTTTTTTTATTTGTTCAAAGGGGAAACTACTCAAATTTACTGTGTATCTGTGTGAAATTAATAAACTGAAGTTGCTGGCTGTGGTTTCTGTGCATATCTTTCTTGTTCTTGCTCTTTCTGGCTGTGGATTCTGTGCATATCTTTCTTGTTCTTGCTCTCTCTGGCTGTGGTTTCTGTGCATATCTTTCTTGTTCTTGCTCTCTCTGGCTGTGGATTCTGTGCATATCTTTCTTGTTCTTGCTCTCTCTGGCTGTGGTTTCTGTGCATATCTTTCTTGTTCTTGCTCTCTCTAGGTGTGGGACAGTATGTGTTTTTGCTCCTCTAATAAGAATCTATCCCGAACCACCAGGTTAAGAAACCAGTGCATTAGTCTCTGCGCTATCACTTTTTCCAAAGAAATGTAATACTTTATTATTTTCTGAAGTGTGTGTTTCATATATCCAGGTTTTAGAAACACATTTATTTTATTGTTTATATTTTCTGTATTTGTCTAACTTTACAGGAAATAGACTTCCATGAACTGATTATGATCCAGTACTTGGTTTTTGTTTTTATTTTACAATAAATAAAAATAATATCAATGGTGGTTGTTTATGCAAGCATATATCTAGTGACATATTCTTTCCAGAATGTTGTCTTCATCCTGGATACTCTGAGTGCCTCTCTGTTCCAGGCAAGTAGGCCTGTATTGGCCAGAGACATGTGCATACATTCTTTGATGATGCTGGTTCATCATCTTCTTGGTCTCCCTCTTTTTCTCTCAGTGTCACTCTGCCCGCCAGAATCAGCCTGTCAACACCATCATGTTGCTTTAGTGTCCAAAATACTGTAGCTTCCTTCTTATGATGGTATTTAGAAGCCACCCTTCATTTAGTTTCAGTAATTTCAAATGTTTTCTCTGTCCATGATATTCATAGAATCTTTCTGTAGTACTTCATTTCAAATGAATTTATACTTTTTGTATCCATTCTGAATTTCTGAACACTTTACTCCCATATGTTATCCATATTGCAATTGCAAGCATAGCCTACAATTATCAGGGAGTTTTGATAGTCTGAGATTTGATGGTACAATGGAATCCCTCTATAGTGCATTCTTTTATAACATATTTCCCTATATAACAACACTTTTCAAAATCCCCAATTATATTTATTTTATATTGTTTGTACTGTATATAGCAAATTTCTGTTATTACATAGGCCTACATATAATGTTAGTTCGAAACAAAGTTGTTATAATGTGATTCCACTGTATTATGTTAGTTTCAGCAGTCTGTGATTTGATGGCACTGTGTTAGTTTCAATAATCTGTGATTTGATGGCACTGTGTTAGTTTCAATAATCTGTGATTTGATGGCACTGTGTTAGTTTCAATAATCTGTGATTTGATGGCACTGTGTTAGTTTCAATAATCTGTGATTTGATGGCACTGTGTTAGTTTCAATAATCTGTGATTTGATGGCACTGTGTTAGTTTCAATAATCTGTGATTTGATGGCACTGTGTTAGTTTCAATAATCTGTGATTTGATGGCACTGTGTTAGTTTCAATAATCTGTGATTTTATGGCACTGTGCTAGTTTCAATAATCTGTGATTTAATGGCACTATGCTAGTTTCATTAATCTGTGATTTGATGGCACTGTGTTAGTTTCATTAATCTGTGATTTGATGGCACTGTGTTAGTTTCATTAATCTGTGATTTGATGGCACTGTGTTAGTTTCATTAATCTGTGATTTGATGGCACTGTGTTAGTTTCAATAATCTGTGATTTGATGGCACTGTGCTAGTTTTAATAATCTGTGATTTGATGGCACTATATTAGTTTCAATAGTCAGTTGAGGTCACATCAATGGGGAGATTCTGGTTTTCCCTCATTACTACTGCTGTGTTTGGGACATGTATAAATGGAGAATCACTGCTGCCCATGTTGACATGTCCCTCATCTCCACATATAATCTTCTCCATACTGCATGTCACATTTCTATGATTTTCTAGGCAGTATTTATGTTCACTAGATTTCTGTTGTTTTCTAATGGGTCCAGATTCCCAACTGTTTGTGTCTAAAATTGAAACAGATTCCTGGGCCTTCCTAGACGACAAACACTTTCTCTCAGCCACAACAATGATGGTTTTAGAATGTGTTAAATAAAATATTTGGAGCCATGGTGTACCCAATAGACTGATTCATGGAGCAAATAATAGATTGAGTCATATTATATAGCATACATTAACCAAGGGTCACACTGGACAAACTACTAGAAAAGTCATTGCATGAATCATAAACATTTAATAAATTTAGAGTCATAGAAAAGTTACTCTTATAATACAAGAACATTAATATATGGGTCTATCTCAGATCAGAAGTACAATCCATCTTGCGCATCTGACTATTGCTTATTGCCGCATTTTTGTTTGCAAGTGCAGAACATCAAATGCTGCTTAGTCTTTGTTAGTATCTGACAGTATGCACTAACACACAAATCAAGGTTTGTTTCAAGTCACAAAACACAAGTATAAATATAAAGTTAATGTTTTTTTTATTTCCACAATTGTTGTTAATGTGTTAAGAATATTGCTGGAAGACATGGCAGTTATGTTCAGTGTTAATGAACTAATTTTCTTACATACAGTTTGCTAATAGAAGTTTATATGTACAGATCAACTAAAGTAATAGAGGCTTATGTGTACAGGTCAACTAAAGTAATAGAGGCTTATGTGTACAGGTCAACTAAAGTAATAGAGGCTTATGTGTACAGGTCAACTAAAGTAATAGAGGCTTATGTGTACAGGTCAACTAAAGTAATAGAGGCTTATGTGTACAGGTCAACTAAAGTAATAGAGGATTATGTGTACAGGTCAACTAAAGTAATAGAGGCTTATGTGTACAGGTCAACTAAAGTAATAGAGGCTTATGTGTACAGGTCAACTAAAGTAATGGAGGTTTATGTGTACAGCCACCAAAAGAACATTAACTGATAAAAATTAAACTAAAATTATTTTCTGTTTTTTACATTGTTCAAATTGTAGATTCTTATAGTAAATATTGACTTGTTCAATTAAAAATGATTCAAAATTTAGTTATCAGTATTAGTTTTGACAACTACGATGATCCATTGTGTTGGAAATGCAGTTATTTGCAGAAATGATATATGCACTGAGAGTACATATAGCCAAACTACTAGAGGCGAACAAGGGTGAAAACATACAATTGATTAATAATTCCCTGTTTGATGTGGACACAGTATATGGTGTGGCATTTATACTGTTTATGAGGGAATTTGACTTCAAACCTTTATGAGGAAATTTGGCTTCAAATCTTTATAAGGGAATCGGGTTCTAATCTTTATGAGTTAATTGGGTTCTAATCTTTATGAGGGAATTTGGCTTCAAATATTTGGTGTCTATTACTGGGCAACATAGCACAGAATAAACTGTTAACTGAAGAAATCAAGATACAGAAGAATTCACCATGCATAGGCCTACACTTTGATATCTGCTAGAGATACCTGAGCACATATGGGTCTGCCCAGAGAACTTTGAAGTCAATTTGTAAATCAGTAACATACCGGTAGTCTTATTTTTAAAATATTGTTCATAAAACACCAAATATATGATTCTAGTTTCTTTTTTACAGCAAATAAGTTTTCAGGTTCATTTTTATTGTATTATACAGGATTATAGCATCAACCATCATATAATATCTGGCCAGTGAAGCATGATCCTTATATTAATCTTCTATCTATCTATAAACATGTGACCTATCAAGGTCATAGGGTTGCCACATTGGATGCATGAACACACAGATTCCTCCATCAATTTCTATCTTCAATGATGTGGACTAGTGAGGATAAATCTTGTCTTGTCCCTTCCTTGATGTTGTCTGTAAATTAACAACGTGATTACATAGATGTGCTTTCTTTTACAGTTGTCATTACACTATACTGATGTTCAGATAAGAAAAATCACATTAATCTTACTAGTTATTGAAGCATAATCATTATATTAATCTAACTTACTAATGATTGAAGCAGGATTGCTGGTAATTAATCTTTCTTACTAATGACTGAAGTAGGATTGTTATATAAATTGTTCTTACTAATGACTGAAGTATGATTATCAAATATAAATCTTCCTTACTAATGATTTATGAGTGATTGTTAAATATTTATTATTAATGATTGATGCATGACAATCCCTAATATATCTCATCTAACCACTTAAGCATGTCTTGCATCCATCTCTTTTGTTGTTAGGGCTGTGCCATTGCTATTGGCTACACAGCTTCATCTCATCTGGACACAGTTCTGACCAAACTGGAGAGTGTTGCCAAGAATGATATGGGCAAAAAATCATCAGGGCTTCTCAGTATTCTAAAGGTAATATTACCGGTTAGTTAAGGCAAAGGAAAACTTAAGTCAAATATTGCAAAATTATTTTAGAAAATATTTATACTTACATTGTTAATATTTTTCTGTCTACTTTAGCTGCTAGAAGCAGAAGTGTATCATTCTGAAACAATGTTTTTAATGAGTTATTGCAAGACCATGCTGTTGAATGTATAATTGTTGTCAGACCACACTGCTGAATGTATAATTATTGTCAGACAATATCAAGGAATGTTTCAGACATGGTTTTTTTCTCATCAGTTTGGCTGATAATAGAAAAATTTAGCTGGTATTAGGTAAAATATATTGATTATCTTCTTCGCAAACTGAAAATGTCCATAGGTGCTCAAATCTCACTTCAGTAAATCTCTCAGGATAAAGCAGCTGATGGTTCTTGTTTTATGTTGTCTTCACTATGGACCATGTCTATCCTCACTCCCAATTTGCACATTCTTAATACTGACTCATGCATCTCAAAATCCCCAAAATGTGCAGACTCTCAAAAAAGCATTCCATATATCCGCTTGGTCTATCAGCTGATCATCTGTTATGGTGGCAAGGCTGGCTAATTTATCATTTCGTTGATTTTCCTCCACACCCTTGTGCCCAGGGACAAAAATGAGTGATTTTCCACAGTGATGTCCACTTTTTATCCCTCTCCAATGACCCTACCCATCACCTATGTATATCACCTGTTTTGACTTTCTGAATCATATTTATTGAGTCCACTCAGCTTGCAAGCATATACTTAATAAACTAATATACTTAATATTTAATATGACATGTTTTGTGTTGGTGGCTTGAAAGTGACACCTCTACTATAAAACTAATGGGTTATGGCTATTATTATCATTATTATTTGAATGGATGTACTACTACTATGATCTTGTTATTTAATAAATAATGACTTACCTTCCAGGATAAAACAGAAGTGAATGCAGAACAAGTCAAAGCTACTTTGATGTTGTGTTATGGTTTTGTTGCCCTGTACTCACCCCCATCGCTGATTGTGTCCAGAATGGAAGCCACTATTCTGCGCACTATTTCACCCTACTTTCCCACAGTCAAGGTATGCATTTTCATCAGTCATCAGACATATCCTATATTACATTGCATATACACAACAATGCCTTGGTTATAGTATCCTCCTGTGTTACTTGTTTTCACAGAAAATTATTTGATATAGCACACACACAAATGTTTCTCAATTATTCAATGCTTTGAGGCAGCATGCTTACCGGTAGTGATTATCAGAACAGATGGTGGTAGACTCAGGGCATCTCATTGGGAGTTAGATCCACCTCTTTTAGCCAATGGGAGTAAGTGCCACCTCTTTCAGCCAACGGCAGTAAGTTCCACCTCTTTCAGCCAATGGCAAATGGTATGTATGCTGATAGTTCCTATGGCACATTAATTGTATTTTTTTCTTATCCAATCTCTCAGCTTTTCCCCTCTACAATCTCCTCAAGCAATTCCAATTCTCCAGGAATAGTTGTTCAATCTCTATATAATATTTTTGTCCACCATTGCATCCTTGTCCACCAGACATATATATAGAAAGTTCACAGTGTCTCCATTGTTATCTGTACTGATATTTGTGCTCTTGATGCCAGTTTATCAGCTCTCTCATTACCCTGAACTCCAGCGTGCACTGGGCACAACATCTAATAAGTCCCTGGAGATGTGAAACCCCAGTATACTTGATCCACTCATGACAGTCATCTATTTTCAATCTTGTGGGTCTTGAATTGAGAGTTCTCCACTGAAGACGGATTTATGCCATTTATGCAAATAAAACGGCCACACCGTGCATTTCCATTCTCTGGACTAAATCCTGCTGGAAATATATTAGGGCCATTGTCTTGCTACAAGAGAGATCCAACAGGAGTTTGAGAATGAATGCTGAAGAAGATGAAGTAGAAGTGAGAGTCAAACACAATAACAGCCCTGGTTCTCACTATATCTCAGACCCATTTTATCACTGTCACATCTTGTCTCAATTTCTGACTTTTGTCTTCTATAAAATAATCCCCATGGATGACAGAGATACAGTGTTGCAGACATTGTCCTTTTATGGCAGACTTCTGTGATGGGGAATGCTAGATGTGCAATCACCGTGATTGGGTCAACAAATCTGACAGAAGAATGATGAAATAGTTGGTCCAGAAGCATGTGCTGTGCTTCTTGCAGAACGTGGTAATTCTGGGATACTGGCACACTGAAATGCCTTCCTTCATGGACCAAACATGCATCCATAAATCCCCTCTTTCCCTTACATTCTTGCTTCTGAGGCCTAATATGAATCTGGGTGTCACCTCAGTTGCACAACTGTGAATTTTTGCTTTTGTCAGAAAGGCTATGGACTGTCAAGAGCTAACTGCTCACAGCTAAATGGATTATTTCATCATCATGTGCCAAGAGCTACAAGCTCACAGCTAAAGGGATTATTTATCATCATCATGTGTCAAGAGCTACCTGTTCACAGCTAAAGGGATTATTTCATCATTATTAATACATTTCATAAATTAGTTCCTTTTGGGCCAAAGATAGCACACGGGGGTAGTCATTTATTTCTATGTTGAGCATCTCATTGCAAGTTGCTGCAACTCTTGTGCATGACATGCCAAATATTAGTTACCATTCCACCAATTACTGTATTGAAAAAATGTAATTAATCGTAATAAATAATATTTGTTAAAGGATACAAGTGTCAAGCAGAATTTGATTCGATGTGCTGACCTTATTGCTCAGGCATTACATCCAGACCACCTGGAACAGGAGTACAGGTTCAGTACGCGAGGAGAGTTTCTGCTTCATATGCAGGTGAGTCGTTTCATAGCAAATTTCAGGTGAATAATGAGAAATATTCTGTAAAAAAGTAAATGATAGATCTCATGTAACATTACCTGTATCTTGGACACATAATCACAACAAATGTTGGTAGATGTGAAATAGAAGTTCAAAGGAAAATAGAAATGGCTAAAAAATTATGTTCAATCTTGGGGAAACTACTAACATCTAAACACATCATAAACTAAAAATGAGAATTATATTTAGTTACATATACTCAACATTTTTGTATAGCTCAGAAACATGGATAATGAACAAACAGATAGAAGACAGAATTGATACCTTTGAGATGATGATATATAGAAGAAAAATTGAGAAAATTCATGGAAAGAATGAAATAAACAACAGTAGAGATAGAACTCAAGATGCAGCACTGGAAATGGATAAGACATAAATTACAAAAATCAACAGAAATCATTGTAAAACGTGCATTATTCTGGAACCCATATGGTAAGAGGAAAAATGACAGACACGGAGCAAATACAGATATATATAGAATTGGTAATACATGGATAAACCAGAAAACTTAGTTAAAGATAGGACAAGATGGAAGATGTTGTCAACCTATGCTTGGCAGTGAGTGGAAGATGATTAGAAGCAGCTTGAATAGTAAATGTATTAATACACTGCTATAGAATATTACAAATATAAAAATAAGAACTCTTAAAAGACAAAACAAAAATAATAAAAATGTATATTCTGATTGTTGTAGAATAGGTCACTGCGAGCCAGCTATATATTTTACTCACTGAAATGTTGCAATAGATTAAAAAAACTTGCATGGTTTGGACATGTATGCCGACTTGATTCCTTGTCAAAAATGATACTACAGGAAATTATCAAAGTTTGAATAATCTAAGTTTAGACATGTATGCTGACTTGATTCCTTGTAAGAATCAAAGTATGACAAGTAACAGCATGTACAGATAACATCAAGACATGACAAGATTTTTCCTTACTCGTCCGCATTGCTGATGATAGAAATCGCTGAGTGACTTTGTATGTTGATATGTGGTATTCCTACGACCATGACGACTTACTGGTTTATAGTTAGATTGAATAGGTCATTTTAACATTATATTTTTGTGTATTTCTCCCAAAATTTTTAATGTTTCAAGGACATCTTTAATAACTATATTATGCAACATTTTGTTATTTGCAGAGAATTATTATTTTCATTCTTAATATGTTTTCCTTTCAGAATTACATGAAGGCAGAACCGACAACACACCTAGCTACGGAGACCAGGTTTCTAGCTATGAACACCTGTACCAACCTCATGTATCTTTTATATATAATTATTTTAAAAAAGTCTAATAAGATCCAACATACTGGTATGTGATGTAGTAACATGGGATGTAGTAACATGGGATGTAGTAACATGGGATTTAGTAACATGGGATGTATTGGATTTAGTAACATGGGATGTAGTAACATGGGATGTAGTAACATGAGATGTAGTAACATGAGATGTAGTAACATGGGATGTAGTAACATGAGATGTAGTAACTTGGGATGTAGTAACATGAGATGTAGTAACTTGGGATGTAGTAACATGAGATGTAGTAACTTGGGATGTAGTAACATGAGATGTAGTAACTTGGGATGTAGTAACATGAGATGTAGTAACATGGGATGTAGTAACATGGGATGTAGTAACAGTGGGATGTAGTAACATGGGATGTAGTAACATGGGATGTATTAACATGGGATGTAGTAACATGGGATGTAGTAACATGGGATGTAGTAACATGGGATGTAGTAACATGAGATGTAGTAACATGGGATGTAGTAACAGTGGGATGTAGTAACATGGGATGTAGTAACATGGGATGTAGTAACAGTGGGATGTAGTAACATAGGATGTAGTAACATGGGATGTAGTAACATGGGATGTAGTAACATGGAATGTAGTAACATGGGATGTATGGGATGTAGTAACATGGGATGTAGTAACATGGGATGTAGTAACATGGGATGTAGTAACATGGGATGTAGTAACATGGGATGTAGTAACATGGGATCATGGGATGTATGGGATGTAGTAACATGGGATGTAGTAACATGGGATGTAGTAACATGGGATGTAGTAACATGGGATGTAGTAACAGTGGGATGTAGTAACATGGGATGTAGTAACATGGGATGTAGTAACAGTGGGATATAGTAACATGGGATGTAGTAACATGGGATGTAGTAACATGGGATGTAGTAACATGGGATGTAGTAACATGGGATGTATGGGATGTAGTAACATGGGATGTAGTAACATGGGATGTAGTAACAGTGGGATGTAGTAACATGGGATGTAGTAACATGGGATGTAGTAACATGGGATGTATGGGATGTAGTAACCTGGGATGTAGTAACATGGGATGTAGTAACATGGGATGTAGTAACAGTGGGATGTAGTAACATGGGATGTAGTAACATGGGATGTAGTAACATGGGATTTAGTAACATGGGATGTAGTAACAGTGGGATGTAGTAACATGGGATGTAGTAACAGTAGGATGTAGTAACAGTGGGATGTTATAAAATGAGATGTATGGGATGTATTAACACAAATACCAAAAATGATAATAATGAATAGATAAATGAATGTTACAAATACCTGTCACTACTAATAACAAAAATAGTTATCAAAACAATGGTAATAAAATAAATAATGTTGAAAACGGTTGATGTTTCAGTCAAAAGATATTCATCATTAACGAACTTATAATAATACGAATAGGTAATATTGAGTAATATTAATTAAAAATTTTGTGTCTATTATTTTAATAAAATTTTCAGTTTAATATTTTGTTCTGTATTAATTCTTCTTATTATATATTTGTTCAGATAAAGATCTTTTGATCGAAACATCAGTCGTTTTCATTCTTATTTATTTTATCATCATTATTTTTTCTTCATCTTTCTACTAGTAGTGGTAGATATTTGTAACACTTATTTGTTAATTATTATTTTCATGTATCTTTTGTTTGCTGATCTTATCATTTCTTCATCGTTACTATATAAAAAAAACCATGCTAATAATTTTGTGTTTATGTTTTTGCACGGCTTAATTGTATTTACATTTCTTGGGTTTATAAGGTAATCTGGTGTAGGAGAAAAATATATGGAGTAATATGTTGCTGTCATTAGACGTGAAGGTCTCTGTCGTTAGAGGTGAGGTTCCTTGTCGTTAGAGATGAGAATCATTGTCATTAGAGGTGAGGGTCATTGTCATTAGAGGTGAGGGTCATTGTCATTAGAGGTGAGGGTCATTGTCATTAGAGATGAGAGTCATTGTCATTAGAGGTGAGGGTCATTGTCATTAGAGGTGATGGTCATTGTCATTAGAGGTGAGGGTCATTGTCATTAGAGGTGAGGGTCATTGTCATTAGAGGTGAGGGTCCTTGTTGTTAGAGATGAGAGTCATTGTCATTAGAGGTGAGGGTCATTGTCATTAGAGGTGAGGGTCATTGTCATTAGAGGTGAGGGTCATTGTCATTAGAGGTGAGGGTCATTGTCATTAGAGGTGAGGGTCATTGTCATTAGAGGTGAGGGTCATTGTCATTAGAGGTGAGGGTTCCTATCATTAGATTTGATGGTCCCTGTCATTAGAAGCCAACATTCTTATCATTAGATGTGAAGGTCCCTATAATTAGATGTGAGGAAGAAAATTCTTCACACTGCATAATACTGATTCTAACATTTCGATGTGAGTTTTGGATTAAACAGTATAGTGGAAACTTAGGCAGCAGAGATATGGTTCTATAGAATAATACGGAGAGTACCAGGGATGGTTAGAAAAACTAACGAGGAGGTGCTGGAAGAGTCAAATGCGATGTAAGAATAACGTTTATTCTTATGACATGAGTAAATGAATATAAGGTTTCAAAACCAGTTTACTACATTACAAGTTTTCTTTAGTAATAAATCCTCAGTGCCTTTATATTATGTTATTCATTTACTCATGTCAGATTTGAAGCAACATTGTTTATATTTATGTGTTATTTATGTGTACAAGTAGCCCTAATCTGGTCATTGTAGTATTGATGCCTTCTGACAGTTACTAATTTTAAATATTGTGTTTCCCGGGGAATTTACATACCTGTGCAGTGTGTGTGTTGTTGTTGTGTTGATTGACTGGTGCATATTCACAGTAGCTTGAGAATATATATGTTGTAAGTCCTGATTAAAAATTGTATCTCTATTAGTGATGCTGTGTGGTAGAAGACGAAAAACATGTTTGTATTTAAGTTACGAGGCAAGCAGGCGCCATCTGAGCAGACCTGTTTAAAATCCCGTTTTGCTGCATTATGATTTTTCTTTATTAATAAATCTTCAATGCTTCTATTTTATATTATTTGTTTACCCAATAGAGATAGAAGATTTGAAATGGTGAGATAGGGCCACAAATATAGATAGAAGATTTGAAAGTTCCATCCATTACTCATTGTGTTCTTGATAAAGACCTTATGGTCAAAATGTAGAAATATTTATCTTATTTTGTTAGTTTTCATTGACTAACAAAACTGCATTACCTTTCTTCCATGTTTTGCCTGTTGGATTATAGTTTTACTGCAGTTGTAACCTATTATTGATTATAATTGTTTAATAAAATTACATACATAAAGTTATCTGCCTAAGACAGATGTCTTGGGCCATTGGTGCAAAAAATATGGTGACACAATGTATTTCCATTCTCTGGACTACATCCTGCTGGAAATCTAGTAGGACCAATGTCCTATTACAAGAGAGATCCAGCGGAAGTTTGAAAGGTATTAGTTATGTTGAGTATCCTCTTTGCACACCGGACATGTCCATAGGTGCTTAGATCTCTGCTTCAGTAAATTTCTCAGGGTATAGCAACCAATAGTTCAGGTTCTATGTTGGTTCACTGCTCTTTTTGAAATCTTTGTTAGGTGTTCTCTACAGGCCATACCTAGATTCACTCCTAATGTGCACATTTCTCTATATTGATTCATGCCAATTCATCTCAAAATCCTCTGATTGTGCAGACTCACCAAGAGCAATGAGTATGTCTGCTTGGTCCATAGGCTGACCATCTGTTATGCTTGGTCCATAGGCTGACCATCTGTTATGCTTGGTCCATAGGCTGACCATCTGTTATGATGGCAAAGCTAGCTAATTGGTTGACCTGTTCATTTTTTTTCCACACCCATATGTCCGGGAACAAAGATGGGCATGAGTTTTCTCGATGAGACCCATATTATAGAGTCTAATGACTCCACCCATCTCCTACGTACATCACCTGTTTTGACTTTCTGAATCATATTCATTGAGTCAGTCAGTATGCATGCATCAGGAATGTGAGAATGAATGCATAAGAAGTAATCAAATTACACAGAACTATACTTTAAAGAATTTCCATTCCTTAACACATAACTACAGTAAACTACAGCCAATGCTGACGCCTGCCGAAGTATTTGACCTAGTCCAGGTCTGCACTGATTCACTGTTCCCATTATCAGTAACTGGATTGCCTAACAGAAAAACCAAAGAAGAAAATCCTGCAGAAATTTTAGAGACTGAGAAAATGATGGAAGCTGTGTTCAATGCCTTCTACGATGTTCTCAAGGAAATATTGAAGAAGGACTGTACTCCTGCTGGACTAGAGAGTATATTTAAGGTATTGTATAAATATGTAAATATGAAACAGCTTCAAAAACTTCCTGGAATTAGTAGATTATATAGAAATAAGTAACAATAGAATTATTTACACAATATTTTGTTAAAAGTTGTTCATTTCAGCTTTCTAAATATTTTATTACAGCACATCAGATTCACATCTGTCAAACCTCAAAATATTTTGTTACAGCACATCAGATTCAAATCTGTCAAACCTCAAAATATTTTGTTACAGCACATCAGTTTCAAATCTGTCAAACCTCAAATTTTTTTTGTTACAGCACATCAGATTCAAATCTGTCAAACCTCAAAATATTTTGTTGTATTAATAATATGTCAAGAAAATATAGTATACAAGGAACATGTAGTTAAAAATATAATATACAAGGAACATAGGGCCTATGTAGTTAAAGATAAAAATATAGTATACAAGGAACATAGGGCCTATGTAGTTAAAGATAAAAATATAGTATACAAGGAACATAGGGCCTATGTAGTTAAAGATAAAAATATAGTATACAAGGAACATATGATTTTGTATACAAAGATACAAAAATAGTAGAAATAATACTGTTAGAATTCTCTAAATGAATTCTCTAATTTTCCAATATGAACATAATACTATGCCAGCTGGGGATGGAAGCGGAAGTGATGTAAACAATATAAAATCAGAACAAAGTATCGGAGGCTCTAGATGGAAGGAAATAACGACTGAATACAAGATTGCAGATACATCTCTATTTTAATCAAAAACATGAGAAACGTTCTATGCAATGGAGTAGTATCAATGCATACATGGGTTTGAGTGCTAGGATGTTATATTGAGTCAATTCTTCTTTACGGATGCAAAGTGTGGACAGTAAACAAAAGAGCTCAAGATAAGATGGTGGTAACTGAGATGTAATTTTTGAAAATTACGAAAAATTATGAAAATTCTGTGGGCAGCCAAGAAAACAAATGTAGAAGTCCTCAGAGATGCTGGAGTAAAAAGACAAATTATAGCGAAAATTAGAAGCAGACGACCAAGGTTTTTATGGAAAACGATGAGAAAAATCTCCTTCAGCGTTCATTCTCAAACTTCCACTGGATTTGTCTTATAGCAGGACAATGGTCCAACTATATTTCCAGCAGGATTTAATCAAGAAAATGAAAATGTGTTGTGTCGCTGTTTTATTTGCACCAGTGGCCTGATACATCTGTCTTTGGTGAATGAGAAAATAAAAAACTTTAACATTTATTAACCATCGCAAAGATCATGGGGAGAAGAGAAAGAAGAAGACAAAGAGTGAAATTTCTGAATGGGTTGTCACTGTGGTACAACAAGATGTCACCAACTGAACTTATTAACAATACAAGAGACAGAGTTGTGGAGAAGCGTAATTGCCTATGTAACTCTACTTGACGATTGATTGATTGATTGATCTATTTCTTATATGTTGAACTTATATGTTGGGAAAATTTGTGCCAATATTTTTCATATATTTCAGCATCTTGGGCAGTGGATTCTCTCAGAAGTAGAACATGAGAGAGACAGAGCTCTTAAGACATGGTTGATTGTGCAGGAGTTTTACTTGAACTCTGTAGAGGTCAAGGTTAGTCAATCATAGATTTATTGCAGCAGTCACTTAGGTCATAAACATCTTTCCTCTGATCTGCGTCATTGCGCAGTCATGCATTTTCTTAGAGAGTACAGATCATAGAATTTTAACTCTTTGCACCAAATATCTTGGTCTTTGCACGAGGGATAAAAAAAATTGTGTTCTGTGGACTAGGGATAAAAAAATCTTGTTTTGTGGACCAGGGATAAAAAATATCTTGTTCTATGGACCAGGGATAAAATAATATCTTGATCTTTGGACCAGGGATAAAAAAATAATCAAGCACAATTTAATAATAATGTGTACATGAGTTTTTAATGAGCAGATCAAACCAACATTTGGTCTGCGTACCAAGGGAACATTTTTGAGGGGATGTATGCCATAAACTTGTTTAAATTGTAAAATATTATATTTTGTGGATGTTGAAATATCAGATGCACTTCAGGTTAAGTTAATGCATGTCTTCCTGATATAGTTCTAACTTGTAGATCTTGATGTGGATAAGATATGAACCTATTGTTTCTTCTTCTTCTTATTCTGCAATCAATTATTATCCATTAATACAATCACAAACCCATAACTTGTCAGGATCGTAGTGGATCTACATTGGATGCATCAATACAGAATCCTCCAGAAAGGTATATCTTCAGTGATGTGCACAAGAGTGGAAAATCCTGATTTGTCCAGTTTTGGTAATAGTGTGCCCAGATTTTCTAAGACCTATCTACTTCTTCAATACTCAACTGTATTATTATAATGTTATTATTATGAACAATTATTATACATCAAGTCTTGTATTGGTCATGTATGCAGCAGTTTGTTTTAGGTTGTTGTGGGTTCATTTTGCAGAGACAACCTTTGGTCCAGACTGATCCAATTATTAATGATGAATTATGAATTCATTAATTCATTCATTTTCCTTTAGCACTGAAGTTAGCACATAGGGCAGAGGTCAGATCTCTCCAATTCTGTCTGTTCATAGCTATTCTGTGTAGTTCTTGAATAGTATGAATATTGTCACAAAATAATTCCATTAATGAAAAAGAATTGAAGTGAACTAACTTCTGTTACACAAATCAGTCTGGACTTTATGATGTTAGTTGATTAATCCAATGATTGACAAATGACCCAGAACTGAATAGAAAAACGCTCTCCATAAACGGTTGTTACTACCAGAAGTCCAAAATTATGAATGATGAAATGATTAAATTTTAAGCTCTAAAAACATGGAACTGTCGCACTATGTGATAAATTATTCTGGACAAAAGGGGGGCCAGCCAAATTTGGCAAGCACTTTCCACAGCCTATCTCTGTTCACTGTTTAAAATGCCTTTGTGAGGTCTACAAATGTTGTATAAAGTTCTGTTTGGTGTCCTTGAAGTTGATGGGCAGCAAAAATCATGTCCACTGTCCTGCGACCTGCACAAAATCCGCACTGACTTTCAAGCAGAAGATCATCAGTGAGTGTCTGTGTAAGTTGGTTCAGCATCACATGAGCTAGTATTTGACCAGCTATGGATAGCAACGATATCCCTCGGTGGTTGTCACAGGACTGTTTATTTCCGTTGTCTTTATATAGGTGAACAGTTGAGGCATCTTTCAGGTTTTGAGGCAGGGTTCCTGAGCTACAGCACATATCAAAGATTTTGGTAAGCTTCTGGACAAGCACCTCTCCTCCTATCTTGTAGATGCCTGCTGGGATGGTGTCCATACCAGGAGTTTTTCCATGGGACATTTGTCCGATGGAAGTTTTTACTTCTTGATTTGTTGGTGGTATGTCAAGCTATTTTCTTATGTTGTGTTGTGGCATGCGATCTATTGCTTCTTTTCTGTAGGCTGATGGCTTTCTTTGAAATGTTGTGCAAATCAGTTTAGGATTGGGTTTTTTCGTAAACAGTTCTGACTCATCCATGCTAAGCAAGGGCGGTGATCCTATAGAACTTGGACCATATATTGTACTCAATACATCGTAGAATTGCTTGTAGTCCCTCCTTTCCATGAAATTCTGGACCTTCTTGGCTTTTTGTTGCAACCGCCTATCATGTATCTCCCTTAGTTTCTGTTGACATGTGCTGCAGGTATCTCTGGATACTAGAGGCACACATGATAGGGGGGGGTCATGTGACGTATTCCTTCCAGAACGTTGTCTTCCCAATGAACTCTCTGAACCTCTCTCTGTCTTGGACGATGTGGCTTGCATTTTCTAGCGATGTATTCATATTATCTTTAATGTCGTCAGTCCATCGTCTTCTTGGTCTGCCCCTTCTCCTCTTCCCAGGTACTCTTCCCTCCATTATTTGTCTTTCTAAACAGTTATGTCTCTTTATATGACCAAACAGGCGTAGTTTTCTTTTTGTTATTGTGTTTAGTAACCAACACTCTGGAATATTCAGTGTGTTTATAATATCAGAGTTTCTGATTTTATCCTTCCATGATATTCTAAGTATCTTCCTGTAGCATTTCAGCTCGAAGGCGTTGATCTTCTTTGCCGCTGTTTTACTTAGAGTCCATGTTTCACAGCCGTATGTTGCAACCGGAAAAATAAAAGTTCGTAACATTAGCACTTTCGTTTCTATTTTGTTGTTTTTCCATATGTTTTTCAGCCGTGTTATTTTGCAATATGCCATTGCCAATCTCTTCCTTATTTCTGCCATGCAGTCTCCTGCACCGTTGATGTTTGCTCCTAAGTATTCAAATTTATCCACACATTCTATCTCGGTATTGTCTATTCTGATTTTTGGTTGTTGTGTTGTTATATCTGTTGACATGATTTTTGTTTTCTGCGTGTTTAAATACAAATTTTGTGCTTTGCTATATTTCTTTGTGTTCTTGATTAGTTGTTCCAATCCCTTTATATCGTTTGAAAGAAGTACTGTGTCGTCTGCGTAGCGTAGTTCCGGGATTAGGAATCCACCTATGTTTAAAGCGTGGTAGTCAGTGTTGTTCACACATGATAACACACGAGAATTGACATTTTTATCAAAAGGCATTTAGCAAGATCACATTCACAACATAACATTGATAAGTAAGAATGACACTGTTCACATTCACATGACAGAGCTAAATATAAATAAAAAGGAATGGTTCTATAAAGAGTGTCACCAGAATAGTAACCTGATGTTTGTGATCAGCCATCATTGTCTATGACTCACATCCATACGTCAAGACAAGCATATTGGTGGATCGTAGTGAGTCCATGTACTCTATTTTTTCTCATCAATTCATTTTTATGAATTAAAGCTACTTTCCTCCTATGAATGTAGGTTGATTTATTTCGATCTTCCAATTACCATTCTGTTTTAGGAACCTCAGAACCTTCAGAACATGGGGCTATTTTTAGGAAGATTGGTTCCACGTTGTACAGACCCAGTGTCTAAAATCAGACAGCTTGCTCTAGATTGTGTCCTTCTAACTCTAAAAATTGCTCTCAGACTTGAAGGTAAGCCTGGACTAAAACTGAAACATTTCAGATCATTTATTTTTAAATGTGTAAACATGAATAAATATGAACACAGCCAGCAAAGAGTAATTTAATATTGTATCTATTGTCTTTATTTTTTATATTTAAATGATTAAATATAATATTAAATATAATTTTTTAATTATTATAAGTAAATATTTTATATTTATTTTTAGTATTTTATCTATTATTTATTCATAATTTATTGTCCTTTTTTCTTTTGCTGTAATACTGTATGCAGTAATATTGGGACTTCTCCTTAGTCTCCTTCTTCTTGGTCTTCCTCTACTTTTTGTTGTTTCCATTCTCATGTTGTATACTTTTGCTGCTGGTCAATAGATGTACATTTTTATTAAGTGGTCAAACTATTTCAGTCTCTGTTTTTCAATATTCAGTGTATCCAGCAGAATCACTACCAATAACAAATGTCAATATTTCATCATCCATGTAAGCTATAGTGCGTTCATAAATAGTTGTCCACCGATATTGTCTATTTTCTCCGTAATTACTGAACATATAGGCTTCATATTTTGCATGAGTGCATTATTTCTTAACCATGTTACAGAATTATGATTAATTATTATCTACATGGAACGGATTTATCACAGCAGTCGCTACGAATGCCGTTTTTAAGGTGGCAATACTTTTCTTTTGATAGTCGTAATAGTAGACGGGTTTACATTAAAAATTACCCTATGTTTTGTCAGTGAAGAGAATTGCGCATTATTTGTTTATTGTTGTATTTTGCTCTCCTGCTATTCACTGGCTGTTAGACAAAGTGTGAATGTACTACCCAATTAAAAGCACGATGAAATACGAAGACATTGTCATTGATTAAATTATATTGCTGTGAAATGTCTTTATTGAGCATCTTTATGCATCAAATAGCACAATCTTAGAACGTAAATTAATATTTACATGTGTGATACATAAAGTAAGCATTTTTTAGAGATTTCATAGTTCATTATATTAAAATAATAGCAGAATGTAATTTTTCTCAAAAGTGTATCTCATATTAGACATGTGTTTATTGTTATGTCTTCAACATAGCATGTTTTTGTAAATAATTACATAAAGCAGCATTTACAACTATATTATAAACATGTCTTTGAAAGTTAAATTCATTACACCAAAAAGTATAACTATGAGATTGTACAAATATTTTTCACAAAAGGTGCGACGCAGAACTCTCTTTCATAGAATTTTTCACACTGTCAAGGTGGTTACGCGAAGATAACCATAGTTTAAAAAAAAATAAGAAACGAGAGGACGAAAAAATGTTGTAGATCATTTCGATGAAGAAAATAATTAAGAGAGCAATTCATAGACTTTTGGATTGCAAAGAAGCTTTGACATTAAAGACATTTAAAATGTATACAGGAAAGAATTACGACGTTCAGATTTAAAAAACTAAATTACATACATGTAGCAGATGCGTCTTGTGAGAAAACCTCATTTAGTAACTTTGAGAAGTAAATATTTGAGACAAATCAGGGAGATGCATAAAGAAAATTGTTGCATTTGCCGAACTGAAAATCAAAATCTGATCAGTATACCATTAATTCTATAAGAAATATTGGCATTTGTTATTGGTAGTGATTCTGCCAGACACACTGTATTTGACCGCAGATGTTGTTCCAACAGTTCTTGTAATCTCTTCATTTCTCTCATGCTCTTTTCTTGTTCTGTTTGCTTCTTTTCTAAGACATTTCATTTCCCATGTATTAAGCATTCTGTCTTGTCATTAGTTCCCACATCTGACATTGATAACACAATATTAATAAGAAAATTGATTTGCCTTTTGGTTTCCATTTGGATAGATTTATGTTTCAAGATTGGTGCAAGTTCATAATTTACATAAATATAGTTTTATAGATCGCAAAGAAAAGGAAATAAAGGACAGACTGAGTTGATATTGCAATCACAAAGGCCTTATCAAAGAATATCAAAATCTTATTACTTTTATGATAAGAAAATAAATATTTATGCTGCAGACTGAATGAGTCAACAGTGTAGAAATGTTGTGGATTCATCATCATCAAGTGCCATCTAAACATCGTAGATTGGCTGCAATAAACCTCCAACATCCTCTGTCTCTTGTCTTGGTGGTGCACCATGAGAGACTGTATCCTATGCATATCATGATGTCTGCATTCCACTTATATATCATAGTGAAACAGATATCATAGCCAACTATAGACCACAAGAAAACACATTCTGTTCTCTAGACCACATCCAGCTGACCAGTAGGAGATCGAGAATGAAGGTGAAAGAGGAAAATCTATATATCTATCTCTATAAGCCCATAACCAGTCTGAGCTGTAGGGGTTGCATATTGGATGCATCAACATACAATCCTCCATCAATTAACAACTTCAGCAATGTGGATGATTGATGTTATCTGTCCAAGATTTTCTTTGTTCTCTGCTTCTTGTACCTTCGACTGTTCCCTGTTGTATCATTTTTGACATGGAATCAAGTTAGCATACATGTCCAAACCTTGCAAGTTTAACATGGAATCAAGTCAGCATGCATGTCCAATCCATGCAAGTTTTCATCATTTTACTATTGAAAGCAGTGATTCTTGTGGATCTGTATACATCTCTAATTTATTGTTTACATACACATTTGTTTTATGCTGTCTATAGGAGATATACAGAATGTGTGTGTAATATTTGTATTTGAAGACCTGTAACCATCTCTCCATATCTGGCACTGAGTGTCCAACTCTCATAACCATACAGCACAATAGAAAGCACTAGTGAGTTATAAAGTTTGATTTTCACTCTAACACTGTTGATTTTCCAAGTTAGGTTTAGTTTTTTTTAAGTTTAAGAAAGAGGAAGATGAAAATTAATCAGTGGAATACAAAATGAATTTGGATTATTAATCTTTTTCTCATTATTTTTTAAGGTAATCCACTTGATTATAAGGATCAGATGATTGAGGCTTTGCCTACTCTCAAAGAGCGACTTAAGAAGGAAGACCCCAATATACTGTTCAGCGTTGTCAATGACCTGTCCAAGGTAAACATAGCGATATATGTCTTCTTCTTCTGCGTTTATTATTATAAGCCTTAAGATTAGCAGGAAGTTGTCTAGAGAACGGAATGTTTTGTGTCATGGTTTACAGCATTGTTGCGATATTTGCGCCTTTTTTGGCCTGACACATCCAATTTGTTTGATTTTACTTTGACCATATATGGGAGGGGACAGCCAATTCCACCCCATAACCTCCTAGTCACCTCGTACTAGGAAGGTAAACAGTCTTGCTTTTTCTTTGCTCTTACTCGTGCCCGGGAACACTCAGGTGATAGTGATATATGTTACTGTTTTTGATAATTTAATATTTGTAGTTTAAAAAAGTGAATACTTTCCAATATCTAGGATCCTACAATATGCAGTGCTAGAAAATACAAAACTGGCTTAAAGATAGAATGGAGATGGCTTTAACAGCTATTTCAAAACTAAAGCCGAACTTCTCTATGGCTTCAGACACGCAACCAAATGTTCATGGAAAAAGACTTGTCACATCTTGAGTCACTGTAACTTTATGATGGTTTTCAGCCACAGGAAAAAAGTGCAGATAATCTTACCTTTCAGATCGCTAATACTAAGTATACTTTTATATGGATGTGAAAGTTGGACACTCGATGCAGACACAGAAAGAAGGATTCAAGCTTTTGAAAACAAGTGCTACAGATGTTTGTTAAGAACCAATTGAAGATTTTTTTGGTCCATATAGAACACAAGACAAACATATTTGACCGGTAGCACACAAACTTACTCACAGGATATCAAGAACCACTTTTGGTAGTGGTGAAACAGCGTAAACCTGTTTGGTTTGGACATTTAACGAGACATGACTCACTTTCTACAATTATTTTGAAGGGAATAGTTGAGGGTGGAAGAAGGAGTGGAGGCAAGAGAAAATCCTAGATTTATAACATCGAGGAATGGTATAGGCATGAATTTTGTACACTCCCCCAAATGGCTGAGTAAAGAGTTGTTCGGAATGCTTTTTGTGCTGATGTCTCCAGTGTGGCACACCTACTACCCTGATGGGTTATGGGTCTTATTATTAATGTG
The DNA here is from genome assembly GCA_034231615.1 of Meghimatium bilineatum. NCBI lineage: Eukaryota > Metazoa > Mollusca > Gastropoda > Stylommatophora > Philomycidae > Meghimatium > Meghimatium bilineatum. Next base: position 49,659,732 of record CM067308.1, read on the forward strand.
CTATAAGGAATATAATCTACAATTTATGGTAATGATGAATTTTGCTCACAAGACCAATCTGAGCCACAAAAATTCTTCCACTATACGTAGCTTGGCCAGGGATATCTCTCCTTAGTACGTCCTTGCAGAGATTACGAGACCATTTGTTGCACATGCAGCATGATCCTTCTCTCTCTCTGTCCACCATGTTCACTCTCTGCCCACCATGTTCACTCTCTGCCCACCATGTTCACTCTCTGTCCACCATGTTCACTCTCTGCCCACCATGTTCACTCTCTGCCCACCATGTTCACTCTCTGCCCACCATGTTCACTCTCTGCCCACCATGTTCACTCTCTGCCCACCATGTTCACTCTCTGCCCACCATGTTCACTCTCTGCCCACCATGTTGCAGGATGATCCTTCTATCTCTCTGCCCACCATGTTCACTCCAAAGTAAAGGTAAATAGATTTTTAACAAGGCAAGGTGCAGAGCTGTCAGATCACAGCAGAGCTCTGTTCTGTTCGTTCATCTATCAGTGCTTCCAACCCAGACCTGATGCCAACCAAGACTAACAAACTAACAACCTGGTCTACCCTAGGATAAGGCTTGTATCCTTCCAAATATGCTCAATATTTTACTATGTTATTAATTCAAAACTTTTGTACCATTTTTAAATGGCATACGCTGGAAATTTAATTGTTGATTCTTAATTAGGAACCAACATCTCGTCGCAGAGACATTCACATAAGTGATCTGCTCCCCAGTCCATCAGCCCCCTAAGTTCAGCATCACAATCAGTTATTGGTTGTGTGTTCTTGTGATATTTTCAGAGAGGGTGCTCTTCCTTGCCTATTCCCATTTCTTCTCACTTTCAAATTGTCATAGATGAATCTTAGTTCTTCATGTATTCATGACTGAGTCATAGTTCTTCATATGTTCATGACAGAATCATAGTTTTTCAAATGTTCATGACAGAATCATAGTTCTTCATATGTTTATGACTGAGTCATAGTTCTTCATATGTTCATGACAGAATCATAGTTTTTCAAATGTTCATGACAGAATCATAGTTTTTCAAATGTTCATGACAGAATTATAGTTCTTTATATGTTTATGACTGAGTCATAGTTCTTCATATGTTCATGACTGAATTATAGTTCTTTATATGTTCATGACTGAATTATAAGTTCCTCATATGTTCATGACTGAATTATAGTTCTTTATATGTACATGATTTGTGCGTTTTATTTCCAGGTCATAGCAAAGAAGCTGCCAGCAGATCATTTAGTTCCTTTTATAGAAACTTTGCAGCAGGGACTTCTGGATGCTCAATCTCACAGTTCATCTGGTGCTTGTGTTGTGCTCAATGGAATCATGAAACTGAGAGGTGGAGATATTAGAAGTAAGGTAAGCTTATTGTGATTTGGAGGTAGCACTAAGGTGAGTTGAAGGTAGAACAGGTAAGTTGGAAATATTGGAAGTAAAGTAAGCTCATTGTGATTTGGAGGTAGCATTAAGGTGAGTTGATGGTAGAACAAAGGTAAGGTGGAATTATTAGAAGTAAAGTAAGCTAATTGTGGCTCAGAAACATGGACAATAGGCAAACAATTAGAAGACATAATTGATGCCTTTGAGATATGGATATATAGAAGAATAGGGAGAATATTATGGAAAGAGTAGAAAACAAAGAGGTTCTAACAACAATTAATATGAAGAAGGAATTATTAAAAGAAATAAAGACAAGGAATCTATGATCCACGGGGTGATGATGAATGTGACTTACAAGACAAATCTGAACTACAGATTCTTCCACAGTGTGTACAAGGAATCACAGGCTGATTTTAACATCAAGTGCTGTTATGTGATCTCTTAAACATTCAATTCTTGTATTAACTACTATCGCTTTCTCCTTTGTATTTATATGACAATCAATAGAACCTACTAGTTTTAGCTATAGTCTGTCGTGTCCCATTGAAACGAAATATAAACCTGTGTTTTACGTAAGTCTAATTTGTATTTATACCATTTCTGATCTCTTCCCCCCACAATCCATGGCATCCTGTACCTATGATTCTGTATCAAAGTCTATATCATGCATATCACGTTTGCATTCATTGCATACATCTTTGTATATACAAGTAAATATAAGTAGTTCAATTCCCGTTAATTTCAAAAATTTTTAATATATCTTTGTACCAAAGTAGAGGTCGGTCCTGAGATCTTTTCCAAGACTAATTCTCCACAAAGAATCTTTGGGTATTCTGCCATCTTCCATCCTTCAAGTGTATCCCAATCATCTGAGTCTATGCAGACTGAGTATAGAAAATACTGTGGTATTGCCTGTTCTTTTCAATAAGTATTAATGATTTTGTCCTGCTACCTAACTCCAAGAATTCTACGTAGGCACCACATGACCACACTGGACTGAACTGAGGCAAAAACTTTTGGGGAGCCATTCTATCTGGAGAAGACTGGAAACTTCATCCTGACATCTGGCCTGAAGATCTAGCAAGACCAAAAGAATTCTGAACACAGAAAAGATGGTAGTTATTTCATGGACATCCATTTTATCCTTATTCCATAAACCTTATCTTATAATTATAATTCTTTCAATAGCAGGCATCCATTTTTCATACTATAACCATACCAAGTCATTTTATATACATCTTATATACATTTCAGAAGTTGTCAATTGTATTTACATTTCAGAAGTTGTCAATTGTATTTACATTTTAGAAGGTGTCGATTTTCTTTTTTACAGAAATACTGTATAATTCTTATTTAGGTAATCCATTTCATTTTTAATAAATTTTATCTCATTTTTAGGTTGAGACTTTTTTGGCAAACTTGTATGAGAAACTGGGCCAGATCCAGTGCCCACAAACCAAGGTTGGAACATTACGCACCATTCGCACCATGGCTGTGCACCACCTCATACCAACACTAACCTCACTTTTGACATACTCTCTGCCATATGATGAGTGAGTAATCCTCATGTTATTCTCCCTTTAGCTTTTAGTATCTCTCTTCAAGTGACATGTTTTCCCTTTTGCTTCTAGTAACTTTCTTCAAGTGACATATTCTCCCATTTAGCTTTTAGTATCTTAAAGTTACATATTCTCCCATTAGCTTTTAGTATTTTAAAGTGACATATTCTCCCATTTAGCTTCTAGAATCTCTCTTCAACAATGTTTCACAAACTGTAAATTGCTACTGGCAATATGCTTGCTCTAAACATGTCTAGTTTAACTTTTAGAATACTCAGACTAAAAGCATGTTATTTTATGCTACTTTAATCTACATGCTACTTCATTAGTTTGTTCCTGTCGTGCCGCAAGCGACACATAGGGCACTTTATTAGAAACTACTATTTACAGTCACATTTAGTAAAAACAGAGATTACTGAAAGCCATTTAAAGTTGTGTCCAGTATTTTTTGCAAGCTTAACTTCAGCAACATAAGTTTGTAAATATCTGCCACTTCATTGTTTATTTGTATGTTAGAACCACTCATTAGAAAAACATAATTACAAATATTAAAGTAACACATCATCCACAGTTGAATTACTTACTAGAAATAGACTATGATGGCTGGGTAACGTGCGCACTTAACTAAAAATAGACTACGATGGCTGGGTAACATGCACACAATGTCAAAAGGCTATATTCTTAAACAAGTACTTTATGGAGAATTTTCTGAAGGACAATTGGTCTATGGTAGACCACTTATGAGGTACAATGATATCAGTAAATCTTGAATGAAGGATTCCTCTATCAACCATCAAAGTTGGGATATCTTATTATTTCTCATATTTTTGTATTTTTTTGTAGAATTTCTTTGCTGTGTTTTTTCTATCGTTATCAAGACTTTTACCATATTCTTGCCACACTTTAAATTTTGTATGATTCTCTTGATGTTATTCTTTACTGTCTTATATGATAAGTATTCCTCTTGTGTTCTGTTAACTACCCATTTCTTATATTTTTGTTTCTTATCTTTTATTGTGCTCTTTACGTCATCTGTCCACCAGGCTGTTATCTTCAGTGTTGTGCTCCTATGCTTTTTATATAGTTCCTTCTGTTTTTAACGATGGTGTTCTTAAAAAGTTCCCATTCTTCTTTTCTTCTTCTGCATTCGTTCTCGAACTCCTGCAGATTAGCAGGATGTAGTCTGGAGAACGAAATGCGTTGTGTCATGGTTTACAGCATTGCTGCGATATCTGCGCCTTTTGGCCTGACACATTTGACTTCAGCATGGCTTTGGGTCACTGACCCTATATGAAATGGGACAGCCAACTCCACCCCATAACCTCCTTAGTCGCCTTTTATGACATGCATGGAAGGTAAACAATGTTACTATTCTTTGCTCCCCTTTTGGGCCTGGCAACACACGGGTGATTCTTCTTTTATTTGTTCTGTGCTGTAGCTGTAGCTGTTTGAATACTTCAATAACTTTCTAAATATATTGTTATTGTGTGTCTCGTTCATCCAACTTATACCAATTTAGTTGGTCTTGGGTCATTGCTCTTTTTTGGGCTTGTTTTTCCATCTGTTTGTGTTGACTGTGATTATTACTGCTTTATGGTCAATATCTGCATTCATGTTAGGTTTAACTTGTGCATCTGTTATTTTTTGTCTGTGGTTTCTTTTTTTTTAGAATAAAATCTATCTGGCTTTTGCATTCAAATCTGTTCCATTTATGCCATGTGTATACTTGTGGCTGTTTATACTTAAAGAAGGTGTTTGCTATAAACAGGTTATGTTGCATACATGTAGTTATCAGTTTGTGTCTGTTGTCATTTATCTTGTTTCTTCTGTTGCCAAATGGGCCTTTATATCCCTCTATTCCTTCTCTATTATTGCCTAGGTGGACGTTGAAATCTCCTAAAATAAATAGGTCCTAGAAGCTATTGCTATGTATTAATCTGCTGATGCCCTCAAAGAATTCTTCTCTTTCATTTTCATTATTTAGTGTGTTACATAGAGCATAGCCTTGTTTAAATGCTGTGTTTACACTGTCTATTGTAATTTTAATATTGGTAGTCGTCTTCAGAATACTCTCCATTTTACTACAAGCACTTTGAGTTCTCACTGTCAGATTGCTAATCCTGTCGCAGTGTTGTATCGGAAATAATCTCACATGGCTACACTGTGATCTCTAATTAACACATACATTAATGAGACTACTTTTTCCAGATGAAGAATCCTGAAACATTTAACTACAATGTTATATATCCTTATTATACATTTTTAATTGTTGTGTATTATTTTTAAAGGCAACTGAACCTCAAAGTTCATTGTTTGTTTTTGATAGGAGCAGAAATAAGATTTCTGGAGTGTAATGGTCACGTAATTTGCCATGTATTCTTCTTCTTCTTCAATGTTCATTCTCAAACTCCCGCTGAATCCCTTACTAGATTTCCAGCAGGATATAGTCCAGAGAATGAAAATGTGTTGTGTCACCCTTTTATCTGTGCCAATGGCCTGATACATCTGTCCTTCAACGGATGCCATGTATTCAGAAAATTACAGGTCCAAAATCAGACTGTGATATCTGCCAAAAACCGATGTGTTGAGTCATTAGCACAAATAAAATGGCACACAACACATTTCCATTCTCAAGACTACATTCTGCTGAAAATTTATTAGGACCATTGTTCTGCTGCAAGAGAGATTGAGTGGAAGTTTGAGAATGAACGTTGAAGAGGATGAAGAAATCAAATGTAGACAGAGTATAAAGGTATGATGTGAATTGGTGATTATATTTCCTTGTGTGTTCATATTTTTAGAATATTAAAAATTGTCTCTTTGCATTGAAAGGAATGTAGTGGAAATCTGGAAAATCCTGGCACAGGATGCCAATCTCACAGCCTCGACATTTGAACACTTTCTAGAACTTCTACTCAAGTCTCTTCCATATGATGAGAAACAAGAATCTAAAGACCAGACGCTAAAAACAGCTACGATTGTTCCCCTAGCTGTAAGTTTTAACATTTTACTTGTGGTAATTTATTAACATTGACCCAGTAGCAGAGTGATTAATGCTGGCTCACAAACGCAACCCGGTCAAACTTACTCGTGGTTGGAAAGTCAATCGTATAGTTGCACGGTGATACAATTACATGTATTAGCAGTGCTTAAAAATTCAACAATACTTGAATAGCAATGCTATATATAGCATTGTTCTATACAGGATATGATGCAATTATTTAGATGAATCATTAGCTGGGCTGACAATAATAATATATGAGGACCCATAGGTACATACTCTCATTTAGCAGGTTTTTGTAAAGTAAAATTTAGTATATTTTATGCTGAGACATGCTCTTTTCAACCACAGACATCAGTTCAATTTGGTTATATCATAGCTTTACTACCACCAAAAAATAGTGGAGGTCGCGGTTATGATAATCCAGTCACCACGACCTCCAGGTTTTTTCTAATTACATTTAGCAGATGGTAAAGCAGATGGAATATTAATTTTTCGAGTGTTTACATTGTCATGGTATGACAACTTAAATACTCTAATTGCATTCAGAGAAAAGCACTATTGTCACAGTCTTCTGGTCAACTGGTCAACATGGACTTCACCATTCCTAGGGTTGATGAGTATCTACACATACCCTAAAAGGGAGTTTACACTTTAAAATAATAGAAGGTTTAGTGTCACAGGTTTTAAAATGTTAACTCCATTTTTTTGGGTGTATATTGATACCTATCACTCCTAAGAACATCCAAGTCCGTGTTGACCAGGAGATTATGACAATAGTACACAGAGATATTCAAGTGAGATTTATACTTCTAATATTTCATACCAGTCTTAGGGGTAGAAATCTGGATTCGACCAATCTGCCTCCATAAACAAGATACAATGTTAGTCAAGACATCAAATATTTATATACTTAAGTTTCTCAGAGTATGGACAGGTGGATCAAGTTTCTCAGAGTATGGACAGGTGGATCAAGTTTCTCAGAGTATGGACAGGTTCATCAAGTTTCTCAAAGTATGGACAGGTTGACACAGACAACAAACCACACATTTTACAGGAATGTAAATTCCTTAAGGATAACAAACATACAAGGTAGCTTCAGAAAGTTCCTGGAATAGTCAACTTGTGTTTAAATAAAGATTATGTTATGAAGATTATATGTTTATATGTTGGTGATGACCTTGATGATAAGACATGGCAGACATGACCGTCACTTATACTCTCAAAGAGAAGATACAGATGTTTGTTTATTTTGTGCTAGTTGCATCATCAGAGTTGAAAATATCCTTGATTGAGCAACATACAAATGTCAAATTCTGTGTTGTGCTTGAGAAGTCACTCTCAGAAACACTAAGGAATGGTAAGAAACACTAAGGAATGGTAAGAAACACTAAGGAATGGTAAGAAACACTAAGGAATGGTAAGAAACACTAAGAAAATGTATGTTGATATCCTCCATCTTCTAAAAAATGCAATCAGAAGAAAATAAACAGAAAAACGGAGAACAAACAGTTGGATTATTCTGCATGACAATGCGCCAGCACATTAATCCCTACCTGGTAAAGCAGTCCCTCACAAAATACAATATGATTACCTTGGAATAGTCTCCATATTCTCCCAATCTTGCACTGCTGAATTTTCTTGTTTCCTTAAATTAAATGACACTGAAAGGATAGCAATTCAAAGATGTAGATGATGTTATCAACAATGTGACAAGACAGCTCAGAGAAGTGTCAAAGAATTGGTTTCACAAATGTTTCCAACAGTTACATAAACAATGGCAAAAGTGTGTAGTTGCCGAAGGGAACTGTTATGATGAAAGTATAAGTGTAGATAATTCTATTGTTACTTATTTCTATATAATTCACTAATTCTATTGTTACTAATTTCTATATAATTCGCTAATGCTATTGTTATCGGTACTTATTTATAAATAATACATTAATTCTATTGTTATTTATTTCTATGTAATCCACTAATTCTTTTGTTATTTATTTCTATATAATCCACTAATTCTTTTGTTATTTATTTCTATATAATCCACTAATACTATTGTTATTTATTTCTATATAATCCACTAATACTATTGTTATTTATTTCTATGTAATCCACTTATTCTATTGTTATTTATTTCTATGTACTCCTCAAATTCCAGGAAAATATTGAAGCTACCTCATATAACAGAAATATGTAACATGATACATTCATACTACAAGAACTAATATGTCTACCTGTAAACATAAATAACACACAAACAGAAACAATATTAATTCAGATGTAACATGAGCAAGTGAATAATATAAATAGGAAAAATCAAGGAATTATAGAAAAAAAATCAGAAGACGGCAAATGGTATTTCTCTTCTTCGGAATTCCTTCTCAATCTCCCGCTGGATCTCTCTTGTAGCAGGACACATTCTCAATCTCCCGCTGGATCTCTCTTGTAGCAGGACACATTCTCACACTCCCACTGGATCTCTCTTGTAGCAGGACATATTCTCACACTCCCGCTGGATCTCTCTTGTAGCAGGACACATTCTCAATCTCCCGCTGGATCTCTCTTGTAGCAGGACACATTCTCAATCTCCCGCTGGATCTCTCTTGTAGCAGGACACATTCTCAATCTCCCGCTGGATCTCTCTTGTAGCAGGACACATTCTCAATCTCCCGCTGGATCTCTCTTGTAGCAGGACACATTCTCAATCTCCCGCTGGATCTCTCTTGTAGCAGGACACATTCTCAATATCCCGCTGGATATCTCTTGTAGCAGGACACATTCTCAATCTCTCGCTGGATCTCTCTTGTAGCAGGACACATTCTCACACTCCCGCTGGATCTCTCTTGTAGCAGGACATATTCTCACACTCCCGCTGGATCTCTCTTGTAGCAGGACACATTCTCAATCTCCCGCTGGATCTCTCTTGTAGCAGGACACATTCTCAATCTCCCGCTGGATCTCTCTTGTAGCAGGACACATTCTCAATCTCCCGCTGGATCTCTCTTGTAGCAGGACACATTCTCAATCTCCCGCTGGATCTCTCTTGTAGCAGGACACATTCTCAATCTCCCGCTGGATCTCTCTTGTAGCAGGACACATTCTCAATATCCCGCTGGATATCTCTTGTAGCAGGACACATTCTCAATATCCCGCTGGATCTCTCTTGTAGCAGGACACATTCTCAATCTCCTGCTGGATCTCTCTTGTAGCAGGACACATTCTCAATCTCCCGCTGGATCTCTCTTGTAGCAGGACACATTCTCAATCTCTCGCTGGATCTCTCTTGTAGCAGGACACATTCTCAATCTCCCGCTGGATCTCTCTTGTAGCAGGACACATTCTCAATCTCCCGCTGGATCTCTCTTGTAGCAGGACAATGCTTCTACTAGATATCCAGCAGGACGTAGTCCAGAGAATGGAAATATGTTGTGTCGCTGTTTTATTTGCACCAATGGCCCGACACATCCGACTTCGGTGGAAATGGTATTTGAACCAGGTCCTTTCAGCTGGCACCTGTTCGCTTCAAAGCTTGAGTCAATACATTTTCTGAATTTGACCAATCCGCATTCTTACAAAAAGATGTGATTTTAGTCCAAACATTCAACGTATCTGGACTAACGGTCTCCAACCTTTCCTTAGTTTCCTCTACAGTGTGCACATTACATCACACTGTTCCTATCCTTATCTTCTTGTTTTGTTCCATGACAGCATAAATGTAGATTTTACCATTTTTGCAGTTAAATAAAATAAATATTTATATTTTCTTGGGCAAATAATAAGTTTTAACTAACAGACAAGTTAAAAATTTCTTGTTGTCTGTACAATGTTCTACTAGGTTCCATTAACTAACATTAAAGTTTACAATTTCTTGTTGTCTGTACAATGTTCTACTAGGTTCCATTAACTAACATTAAAGTTTACAATTTCTTGTTATCTTTACAACATTCTACTAGATTTCATTAACTAAAATACAAGTTAACATATTCTTGTTATCTTTACAACATTCTACTAGGTTTCATTAACTAAAATACAAGTTAACATATTCTTGTTATCTGTATAATGTCCTACTAGGTTACATATGCCCTAACTGAATTTTTCAAAGTGGATGAAACTCAGGAAAATGTTTTGAAGCTTTTTCCACGTCTTTTTGCTGCTCTACTTGTGAGAGTTGGGTCATCCGTAGGAGTCAAACCACCAAAGGTGCAGGTGAGGTACAATTAACTTTAGGCATGCTGTGTTTACAATTATGAAATTTTTCTTGTGCCGCTGACTTCAGCGGAATTGGTTTTCGAAATGTTACGCAATCGTCGGTGGCTGTTTTGAAATTGCGATAACTTCTTTGTTGTTACATATATTTAAATAATACTTGCACATATAAATAAAGAATTAAATTCTGCATATATTGGTGTAAGTTTTGTTTGTGTGTGATACGAGACGTGTGAGAAAGTGATAAAGTCAAATTTAGACCTATCTCGATCTAGACTTACCGTATTTTTGATCATTCGTAAGCTGTGAAATTTGTTGACTATTATATATTTTACATAATGGAAACATCGTAGAATAATTTAATAATCACATATGAACAACATACCTGTCAACTTTTCCGCTGTTTAATTTGTTGAAACGATAATTTCACTATATATACTATTGACAAATAGTATAATAAACACAATTGACTGTCTTGTCGATTTGCCATGACACAGAAGACTACTAATTGTTTGAATTTCCATGTCAAAATCACTTCATATTGTTTTCCGCGCACAATGGCGTCAAATTTTCTTCCCTATGTTGCCATTACATTCTGTCAAAAAGCTACCGATCTCGATTTTTCAAGATTTTTTCGTTCAGTATCGGGTTTACCGAATTGGGCGATGGATTTCGACTTCAACAATCAATATATGCCACAATTCCGGCAAAATGCATTGCCCCAATTGTAAACACAGCGTGCTAAAGCTTTAATGTATTCATACAATCACTGTGTCATTATGTTCAATGTGTCAGCAAATGTGTCATTGCATTAGTGTGTAAAAACAAATATCATTACATTTGGTGTGTTATTGCATTCAGCATATCATTAAATTCAGTGTGTTAAAGCAAATGTGTCATTACATTAAGTGTGAAAATTCTAATATTTTTTACTTTGATTACTTTTTTCTTATTGCCCCAATTTTGCCTGTTGTCTCATTGTATTTAAAATATTCTCTTATGATGTGGTCAGTCTATGTGGACTGTTTATTCCTGATGTTAATACGTAATCTCTGTAGTAATGTATGGTTGCAAAAGTTGGAAAATAACAAAAGTACTGGAGAAGAAATAAAATTGATTTGAAAATAAATGTCTTAGAAAACTGTTACAGCAAGCTATGATACACAGATACAATGAAGGCAGACCTAGAGGCTAGAAAAAAAACCATGGGCGTCCAAGATAAAAGAGGCAACAAATTCCACAATATATTTAACACACACGAGGGCCATCTCCATAAAACTCCTCTGCCTCTGACACTGAAAGGCAACAAAGGGTTTAGTTAATGATAGAATAGATAGATAGAAAACTCTTAAATATTGGTTGAAAAAAATTCATGTCAAAAAAGCAATTAAGAGAAGACATATAACAGCAATATGTTTCTACACTAATAAGAAGAAAACAATGGACTTATATTGGACATGTACCTAAAATTAATGAAAACAGATTGCCACTAAAAGCATTAAAATGGGTACAAGATAACAAAAGAAAAAGAGGAAGTCCAAGAGAGACTCTTTGCAGAACAACCATCAAAGAGGGGTCTCAACAACATGCAAAAATTACACACAGTAGCACCACATTGCTTGGAGAACTCTGGCTTCAGCCTTATGCACCATATTTGGTGCTGAAGGTGCTTAGATAAGATAGATAAAATAAATAAATTTATTTAGATGTCAATCTCAGTTCCTCTTCATTAATTTTTCTAACTATCCATGAAATTCCCAGCATTCTTCAGAAAAGCAACATCTCCATGGCCTCTAGTTTTCTGCATGTTTGTTTATTTATTAGCCATAACAGAATGTTATATAACAGAAGTGACTTTATTTAGCATTGAAGAACTCTGTTCCTGCTGTTGTTGATATACTGATTCTTGTCATTCAGCTTTTGTCTGTCTTATTACTTTTTCCAGCTGATGTTGTCAGGGTTCTACAGGTATTTAAATTGGTTAACCTGTTTTATATAATTGTATTATATTTTATACTCATATTGTGTTTGTTTGCAGAAAGCACAGCCAGAGGATGTGAAACCTGACAAGAAGAAGAAAGGTGTTCCTTCAAAAGATACCAACAAAATAATACCCATTGAGTAAGTCAAAAAGTCAGGATTGAAATTCTTCTTCCTCTCAGTCATTTGTTCTCAAACTCCTGCCGGTTTTCAGGATATAGTCTGGCAAATAAAATATGTTGCTTGCATGGTGTGAAGATTTACTGCAATTTCTGCATCTTTCAGCCAAACCAGACATTTGACATCTGACATTAGCATTTTATTTTTCAATACAGAACTCTATAGGACAAGTGATAATTATGCAGGAAAAATACACTTCTAAATATGATTATTTAATAGTGCTAAATACACTTCTAAATATGATTATTTAATAGTACTAAATACACTTCTAAATATGATTATTTAATAGTACTAAATACACTTCTAAATATGATTATTTAATAGTACTAAATACACTTCTAAATATGATTATTTAACCTTTAGGGCCCTGAATTAAAAATTAAGAAACATCCCCTTGGTCCTGAATATTTTTTTGGAAAATTTGCGTTATTGATGGTGGGTATTTTGAAAACGTGATAACTTTTTTTGTTTTAAAAGATATCAAAATAATTTTTGCATATCTAAATAAAGGAGTGAATAGTGAATATAGTCATGTTTTTTTTGTTGCTGTATGTATGATATGACAGTTGTGAGCAAGTTTTGAAGTTGAAAATTCAGGGGAAAAATCGCAAAATGCCATTTTCAAATCGCACATATAACTTCTTGACGACCCTAATACTTGAGCAATGCGTGGAAACATTGATAAAATCCTCATAAATACCTATACTTATTGTATATATATATTGTTTTATATCAAAACTAATATAATATGAACTAAAAAAACTAATAAAACGTGAAGAAATCGCATATAATGTCCGTCCGGTAAACTCTAGGTCTAGCCCGACACGCAGCGTAATTATTGTCTATGCACACACATGGCACCCCTAAACATATTATTTTTGTGTTTTTGAATGACTACACAAACATTCTTATCAAATAACAACATATTAAACACAAAAAACAACAATTAAAACATGTAGTCACGATCACTTAGCCATGCCACGAGGTACTCAATTTGATAGTAAAATATGGCTAAAAAATGGCCAACGTCGCTCTAGAAATTCGTTGACAAAACCAGCCGGCTTTCTCTCTTCTTGCAATCATAATGAGAAAGGAATTTGACCTTTAAACTGTGACGTATTCCTAGCTTTGTTTGGTGGGTTTTATACGTCACGGGATCATTACTTCGTGAATTTCGTACTCGGGAATCGGGCGATGTCCTATGTAGCGAGATTGCGCCCGCAGGCACAATGGAGCTGTGCTCATAGGCGCAATATTTCGACCGCAGAGTCGTATAGGTTAATAGTGCAAAGTATTTGTAGAATTATAAAAAATATGACACTGTTATTTTATATTTCAGCGTGGCCATTACTGCTCTAAGAACATTCTTAGAGCATGCCAAGATGACTGATATGTTAGAACATTTGGAAAAGGAGGATGCATGGACAAAGATGAAGGATGAGGTTGAGTACCCAGATGCCATCACTCAATTAGCCAGGTGAAACATTTTCAGGTTTTCAAATGAATTTTTTAAATTCTGTGATGAAGTATGTTTTTTTAATTTAATTTTATTTTATTTATGTAGTATATTATTTTCTTATGCGCATATAAGTAGGTCAGCTGCGTGGCAGCAAGATACAGGATTCACATCCTGACACAGACAATTGTGCATCCAGACCCTTCATAAAGAAATAGCAAACTACTTAACATATTTATGTTGCCTAGAAAATTAATACAGCCAAAATATGCTGGGTTCATGGCTACGTCCTGAATATGATATGCTGCCAGTATAAGTAATATATGTACATAGATCATTGACAGCATGCCTCTATTCAGTAAAGGAATGCCTACATTTATTACATCAATGCCTACATTCATTACATGAATGCCTTCATTAATTACATCAATGTCTTGATTCATTATATCAATGTCTTGATTCATTATATCAATGGCTACATTCATTACATCAATGGCTACATTCAGTACATCAATGGCTACATTCATTACATCAATGGCTACATGCATTATATCAATGGCTACATTCATTGCATCTCATTACACATTACATCAATAGCTACATTTATTACAACACATTACATCAATGGCTACATTCATTACAGCACATTACATCAATGGCTACATTCATTACAGCACATTACATCAATGGCTACATTCATTACAACACACTATATCAATGGCTACATAAACTCTTTAAAGGGATTGGAACAACTAATCAAGAACACAAAGAAATATAGCGAAGCACAAAATTTGTATTTAAACACGCAGGAAACAAAAATCATGTCAACAGATATAACAAAACAACAACCAAATATCAGAATAGACAATACTGTGATAGAATGTGTGGATAAATTTGAATACTTAGGAGCAAACATCAACGGTGCAGGAGACTGCAGGGCAGAAATAAGGAAGAGATTGGCAATGGCATATTCGAAAATAACATGGCTGAAAAATATATGGAAAAACAACAAAATAGAAACGGGCTAATGTTACGAACTTTTATTTTCCGGTTGCAACATACAGTTGTGAAACATGGACTCTAAGTAAAACAGCGGCAAAGATTATCAACGCCTTCGAGCTGATTACATCAGGTACAGGAAGATACTTAGAATATCATGGAAGGATAAAAATCAGAAACTCAGATATTATAAACACATTGAATATTCCAGAGTGTTGGTTACTAAACACAATAACAAAAAGAAAACTACGCCTGTTTGGTCATATAAAGAGACATAACTGTTTAGAAAGACAAATAATGGAGGGAAGAGTACCTGGGAAGAGGAGAAAAGGCAGACCACGAAGACGATGGACTGACGACATTAAAGATAACATGAATACATCGCTAGAAAATTAAATGCAAGCCACATCGCCCAAGACAGAGAGAGGTTCAGAGAGTTAATTGGGAAGACAACATTCTGGAAGGAATACGTCACATGACACATAAACTCTGATACATACTCTTTGGACATGCAAGCAGTATCCAGCTGACAGGTGCTAATCTATATCTATCTATCTATATATATCTATATATATCTATCCATCCATCCATTCAATCTATCTATCTATCCATCCAATCTATCTATCTATCCATCTATAAACCCATAATTAGTAAGAGTCACATGGGTACCACATTAGATGTTTCAACATACCTCCTTTAAGGAATTCTATCTTCAACGATGCGAAGGAGTGAAGAAAAATCTTGTCCAGTCCTTGATCTTGTCCATCGATGCTTTTAATTGTCCTCAACTTCTTCCACCTTCGATGGTTCCCTGCAGTATTGTTTTTTACAAAGAATCATGCCGACACATATGCCCAAAAATTGCAAGTGTTCATCATTTCACTATTGAAAGCAATGATTCTTGTGAATCTGTACACATCTCTATTTTATTTCTTACGTACACATTTATCTTATGCTCTCTATAGGAGATTAGTGATATTCTAATGTTTTCTATAGGAGATTAGTGATATTCTAATGTTTTCTATATGAGATTAGTGATATTCTAATTTTTTCTATTGGAGATTAGTGATATTCTAATGTTTTCTATAGGAGATTAGTCATAATATTGTAGATTGAATAAGTTATAAATGTTAAAAAATATACTGTTAAATTGTGGGAATAAACGTAGAGTACATTACCTTATGATTATGTCTCTGCCAGGAGCCTGATCATTGAGGAGAAAGAGATCCATATTAACGATATCGTGAACTCATTGACCTCTGTGTTGTCTAGTCTGTATGAGTCACAGAGAGTTACCGTTGCTGCATTTTTTGCCGAAGTGAGTTTTTGCATGTTATGTTTATTTATTATTTTATTTTGTCTTCTTCTTCTGCATCCATTGTCAAATTCCTTATAATAGATAAATATTTATAACAAATATCTTGTCATGTGACGTATTCCTTCCAGAACGTTGTCTTCCCAATGAACTCTCTGAACCTCTCTCTGTCTTGGGCGATGTGGCTTGCATTTTCTAGCGATGTATTCATATTATCTTTAATGTCGTCAGTCCATCGTCTTCTTGGTCTGCCCTTTCTCCTCTGCCCAGGTACTCTTCCCTCCATTATTTGTCTTTCTAAACAGTTAATAACAAATATATCTGTTATAAAATGTATAGAGAATCAAAGACATAAATATCCTCCAACTGGAAGAGCTTACATGAAAGTAAGAAATAGCTGAAGCAAAGGATGGCCAAGAACAAATTGAATGAGTGACTTACATGTGAAGACTCCACAACATCAGGCAACCCAATGTGAAGAGACCACAACATCAGGAAACCCAATGTGAAGAGACCACAACATCAAGCAACCCAATGTGAAGAGACCACAACATCAAGCAACCCAAAGAATGGCCAAGAACAAATTGAATTGAATGAGTGACTTACATGTGAAGACTCCACAACATCAGGCAACCCAATGTGAAGAGACCACAACATCAGGAAACCCAATGTGAAGAGACCACAAGCAACCCAATGTGAAGAGACCACAACATCAAGCAACCCAAAGAATGGCCAAGAACAAATTGAATTGAATGAGTGACTTACATGTGAAGACTCCACAACATCAGGCAACCCAATGTGAAGAGACTACAACATCAGGAAACCCAATGTGAAGAGACCACAACATCAAGCAACCCAAAGAATGGCCAAGAACAAATTGAATTGAATGAGTGACTTACATGTGAAGACTCCACAACATCAGGCAACCCAATGTGAAGAGACCACAACATCAGGAAACCCAATGTGAAGAGACCACAACATCAAGCAACCCAAAGAATGGCCAAGAACAAATTGAATTGAATGAGTGACTTATATGTGAAGACTCCACAACATCAGGCAACCCAATAGAGCAACCCAAAGGATTGCCAAGAATAAATTGAATGAGTGAATTACATGTGAAGACCTCACAGCAGCAGGCAAGCCAATAGGGCAACCCAATAGGGCAACCCAAAGGATGGGCAAGAACAATTTGAATGAGTGACTTAAACGTGAAAATATCAGGTAACCAAATGTGTGAAGACTCCTGAACGTCAGGTAACCCAATGTGTCATTTACAGACTTTTATATATCTGTTGAATCAATGATGACGTGTCTTCAAGCACAAGTAACAATGGACAAAAGTAAAGTAAAATAATAATTGAAAATCAACAAGGACAAAGATTTAAAAAAAGATAAAAAATGTATACAGAAATCTGCAACCTTGAGCAGACTACAAGAACAACAAAACAATACCAGCATTAGAACACATCAAGAGACAACAGATCAAGTGATTTTCACACACTTCCAGACTACCAACAGACAGCTTGCCACAGATGGCCATGACACATAGATATCACGGCTATAAAGCCAGAGGCAGACCATGTAAGAGATGGATCACAAAAATCAAAAAGGCCACAGGAACAAGCTTACAAACAGCACACAAGAAGGCCATCTTCAGATAACTCTACTACCCCTTATCCGCAAGGCAAAGAGGGCCACAGTGTATAGATAAATTAACCATTTGACAGTATTTTGTTTTATTGGCCATTCTGAAACCCTTATTTCATGTTTTTAATCAACCATGAATTCTTTTTCATCTCTAGTTAATCAATCAGACATGCAAGGGAGATAATGCCTTAGTCCAGTTAGTTATGAACAGCCTGCTTGGAAGACTTGTGGATGAGTCCCACATTGTCCGCATGTTATGTGTCCGAGGCCTGGGTAACATCTCCAGTGTTGGAAAAGAACAGGTGAGAAATCATGCGAGCATAAAAACTTGATAGATTAATGAAAAGATGAGATAACTGCATAGTACAGAACAGACAAAAACTGTGAATATGTGAAGTGAGAACTTCGATGTGAAGTGAGAACTTTGATGTGAAGTGAGAACTTCGATGTGAAGTGAGAACTTTTATGTGTGCAGATTATGGCTTTATTGAGGAGCTTAAAAACTTTCTTCAAGAAAAGTAGAAAAATCAATAATAAATGAGCCTGCTGTAAAGCAATAGTACTTACGTAAAACACAAGATCGATCAACTTTACAATAAACATACAGATTATCGGATATTTCGGTACTGGTATGAGAAAATACAAATAACAGTATACAAGATAGTTTCAGTGTTTCAACCAGAATGTCATTTTCAAGAAAATACAAGACAAACAGTCTTGTATAAATAAAGACACCATCACAAATGCATTAGAAGGTAGACATTTAACAGTAGAGACATTTAAGGTAAGAATGACGTACATATGCTCACATTTCTTGTTTTATGTATGTAGTCTTGATAAATGCTTTTTGGTCGAAACATCAATTTGTGTGACATTATGTGTGTTTCCAGTAATTAGCAAATCTTCATTAACCTGTTCCTAGTTTTGCCTGTTGAATTTCACTTTTGCTGCAGTGAATACATATTATCATTTTTCAATAGATATTTAAAACATATTCAATCAACCAATGAAGTGCAATGCCGAGTGTCGTAGGTGATCATGTTTCTCCAAACTCTCTGTCACTTGTATTGTTAATAAATTCAGTTGGTAACATTCTCTTGTGCCACAGTGATAACTCATTCTACAAATTTCTCTCTTTGTCTTCCAATGTCTTTTCTCCCCTTAATCTGTCCAATGGTTACTGTTTTATTCCTCAAATCACATGCCCTAAAATCTTGATTGTCTGCTTCTAGTTTTTGCTCTAATTTGTTTCTTTACTTCAGTATCTCTGAGGACTTCTACATTATAAAAATATTGATGTAACTACATCATGTTTCATTAAAACATATTAGTTGTACCTAATAATTCAACAATAGTTGATTATCCTATGCTGGACATTTTTCAATTATTTGTTTATTTATTATTTATATATAACACAAAATTATGTATTGTTTCTTAAATCCAGTGAATCAGTTTTGTTTTTTAATGTTTTAGGTACAAACTTATGCCACTACGGTTTTATCAGCCATGATGGCAGGAATGGATGACAAAGAGGATCCTGAAGATTATATTACCATTGAAGCTATGAGTGGGCTTTCTCGTATTCTGGGTGAAATACAGGAGGAACACATCAGAGCAATTCTTATCAATGTCTCTCTGAAGATCCGACCTTGCTTTGAAAAGGTTTGTGCGAATTAATCGAAAAAGTACTACTTGATATTGCAGATGATGATTATCATCAATTGCCATGTCCTGAACGAATGTTCGATGCAACAGACCTCTAACATCACCTGTCTCTAATCTTGGTGATGTACTCTGCTAGACTGCAACCTGTACATCTCATGATGTTACTATTCCCCTTGTACCATTGCTTCCCTTTTCCTTGCCTTGACTTTACTTTCTAGTAATTTCTTCAACAAGGTGTCATGTCTTTTAATGTCCAAAATATTTTATTTGTTTGATCTTTATAAAATTTCCTTTAATAATTCTTCATACAAAAGTGTTGCTAGGACTTTTTTGTTGGTTGTCTTCTCTTTCCAAGATGTTCTACCTATTCTTCTTATATATCCTAATCTCAAGAACATCAATTCTGTCTTCTAATTGTTTTTTTATTGTCCATGTTTCTGAGCCATACATTAATATAGAATAGATTATATATGTGATTATAATCACTGTGATTTAGATATGTTCGCAGTGCTTGGGCCTTCACAGTTCAGTGCGCAGGTAAAACAATCAGGGAGGAGAGTGATGCCTTTGAGGTCACTATGAGTAGCATGACCATGGAGACTATGGCGGTGACCAGGGCATTTGAGTGGGTATGCATCTTGAGTGACTCTATGAGTATGATTAGGAAGGTACAAGTGGGTCTCATTCGCGAACATGGATTGAGGCCTTGAGAAAGACGAGGCTGAAAGTGGTAACATTTATTTTTGTGCCGGAACACGTGGGTGTTCGAGGCAATGAAAGAGCAAATCAACTGGCATCATGCACGATTGTCGCGCATGGCGATGGGGCAATGGATCACGCTGATGTTTTGAACTCCTTAAGAGAGAGTGAGACTAGTCTGGATGATGATTCCTTTTCAATGGCCATGATTAAAGATCAGGGTTTGAAATGCAGTGTTGCTAGAAGTGAACATTTTGGAAGGCGCAGAAGAATGATGGTCAACCAGCATAGGACCGGTACTGTCAGCAGAAGTGTAATGGCAGATACACTCAAGGAGAGATCGGAGCAACTATGGACATGTCCAGTTTGCAGTGATGATGATTCGATGACTAACTAACTAATTAGATTATATCATTCTCATTTTTTAGCTTGTATGTAATTTGTTTTTAATTTGTTTCATCTACCATCATTTGTGATTATGCAGATGATAACCAGTCTGATATTTGATTTGTAGAAATGGTACACTAAGAATGAGAAGAAGAATCGGTCTTCTTCTTCTTCTGCGTTCAGCATCTGTGGTCATGCTATACCGCCAGGCCTGTCGTCAAA
The DNA here is from genome assembly GCA_034231615.1 of Meghimatium bilineatum. Lineage (NCBI taxonomy): Eukaryota > Metazoa > Mollusca > Gastropoda > Stylommatophora > Philomycidae > Meghimatium > Meghimatium bilineatum. The sequence continues at coordinate 49,680,456 of CM067308.1, forward strand.
ACGAAGTCCATTGTCTTCTCCAGGTCATAGCGGCTGCCCCATAGCTTTTGCCTCAAGTCTGTCGCTTGGGTGGGCCCTTTCAAGGCAAGGGACCCGGCTCCACTCCTCCCCGGTTTTTGCTGATAGGAGCGACGCCATGATGACAGGGTTGATTGTCGCATGACCACATTTCTGTAAAAGCGTGTATGCCCTAATTTATCCCAGTATCTGCGCCATCGCTGGCTAACACACTCCATCTTCGGCAGGCTGGGTTGTGATTTTTCTGTCTGGGGTGTCTCCCTAGCCTTTCCATCTCCCGATGATGATTGCAAGGCAGAAATTTTGGAAGAAAAAAAAAAGAAAGAAAAAATTAAATCCCCCCTCCCCCAGCATGCTCCTGACTTGGAGTTAATAACTCCATGCAGGCAGCATGAGCTTATAGTGGCTCATTCTCGCTTGAAACAGCCCGTCATTGAACGCTTGGGATATTTCAGTGGGGATATCAGCGCTGCCTGATATCCCGCCCTGTCCTCATAGGCAGCAGCACCGGTTTGGTCTGCAGCTGCTTAATTGCAGCTGGACTACATATATGGAGGCCATCCACCATCCGCCACCTGTGGTTACGCCTGGTAGGGGTCGGTAGCGCCCCCCCCCCCCAGGAGAAACGGTCTGATATTTGATGTAGAAATGGTACACTAAAAATGAGAAGAAGAACCAGACTGATACAATTTGTGTTTGCTTGTGGAACTGTAAAGTTACTTTATTAGTCTTCCATTTTATTTGAATGATAAATGAGATGAAGTTAGACAGGTATGTCATCAATATCCTCGGTAATTGTCCGTTATTTTCAATTCTTAAAAATCTATACATGGTATTAACTGTTCATATAATTTGATATAAATAACCAAAATATTGGAGGATGTCCGACAAAATGGAAAGTGCCATAGTAACCAGACAAATAAGAGGTAAATACTAAATACAGTAAACAGGTTACTGTAGATACCTAACTATTGATATAAAATGATAATAAATAACAATAAAACATAGACCAAAGACAATTATTAACATGTCAGTCCTAATGGGACCTTTATGAAGAAACAAATAATGGATAAGAAAACGCAACCATAAAAAATATCACCAAGATGACTAGACAATGGTTTCCTCACCCAAAATCATTGCCCACTCCAAGTACACAGAATTTAACACTCAATTTGAAAAATCCAGAAATGAGAACTTGAAAAAAAAGGTTTTCAAGTATCACAGAATGACTGATTTGTGCATGAGTTTTTAAGTGTGCCCAAGTCACCATCTGATCCATACAGACAAGAAAAATGTTAGTAGGAAATAGATGCCAATATTACTATTCTTTGTTCCCCTTTCAGAATCTCTCATGTGACATATTCTTTCCAGAATCTAGTCTTCCTTATGGATTCTCTGAACACTCTGCGATTCTGGGCAATTTTGACCTGTCACAGCTAGAGACATGTTTAAGCATAATTTATAAATTTATTAGATATGTGGATTAGCTCAGCTGATAGAGCACTGACTTAAAGTCCAATGGTTCTGTGGTCACAAGACATTCACTCTTAAACCAGCCCAGCTGTATAATTGGGTTCCTGGTTTGTATAGTTCAGAAAGTCATGTAGTAAGGAAACGCACTGGCCGCCTTTAACCTCAAAGAAAGCATTTAGGGAATGGACTGGTGTCATGACTTAGCTGACAGTACAAGAACTTGTCCAGATGCACTCACAACAACAAGACACAATTATATATACAGATGCACTCACAACAAGATACAATTATATATACAGATGCACTCACAACAAGACACAACCATATATACAGATGCACTCACAACTACAAGACACAACCATATATACAGATGCACTCACAACTACAAGACACAACCATATATACAGATGCACTCACAACAAGATACAATTATATATACAGATGCACTCACAACAAGATACAATTATATATACAGATGCACTCACAACAACAAGACACAATTACATATACAGATGTACTCACAATCGCAAGACACAGTCATATATACAGATGGCTTAGTCAAGAGAAAAACAGATAAGTTTGGGTGGGGTTTTGTTGCCAACTAGAATGATAAAAAGGTGCTTGAAAAATCATCTGCCTACTCCACTGCAACATCAAAGATGAAAATAGAAGCAGTAGCTGCAGCACTCGGTGGCTGCAATGTCAACTCACACAGTGATACTCTCAGACTCCCAGAGCACGCTGCGGAAGATAGAAAGTTTCATGCTAAAAAATGAATGGGTCACATTACTGAACAACTCGGTTGTCCAAAGAATTATATGGATATACTGGTCATGTGGGAGTCAGATGTAATGAAAGAGCAGACCCCTTGGTGGGCACTGCTGTGGTTGATGGCACAATATTGAAGAGAGATAGGACCAATCTAATGAGGGCTGTCATTAATTTATTACAGAGTGAAGGGATTGATTCTAGAGTGATAATATGCACATTCAAAGAATAACAGAAATGGGGATAATCAGGTGTGAGGAAAGAAAGTGTATCCTCTCTGAAAAGTTATGAAGATCGCGTAGCCAACATCTGACATGTGTTTTTATATGTGCCGACGGTGTTGTAAAATTAAGTAAATACAATACTGACTATATTGTTTGTTATGTACTTCCAGGATAAATGTGCAGTAAGAGCCCAGGCTTTCAGACTTTTTGGTAACCTATCCAGGTTTGGAGGTGGTCCTTCAAAGGCTCCGTTCTTGGAACAGATTCACAGCAATTTTATTAGTCTTCTGCTTCACTTGAATGATAAGGAAGATGAAGTTAGACAGGTATGTCAGACCACCCACCTGGTCATATTTGTTTAATAATAATAGCTGTACATTGGCAAGTGATGATAACAACAGTTTCAGACTTGTGTTATTGCATCTTTCTGGTGTGTGTGAGAAGATAACTGAAAAGTCCAATCCTGGCAAAGAATCCCATGTCACATTTGAGATAAGTGTGATAAGAATTTGGCATCTATGTGTTTGTTGTTCTGTCTTTTCAGGCAGCACATTTTCTCAATGCCTCTAAGATTTGATGTTTCTTAGTGATGCAAGTTTCTTTGCTGGTACGGGGTGCATCATACGGGGTGATTTTTAATGACAGACTCACAGGATGTGGCGCTGATGTTGAAGCTCTTTAGAGATACTTTGAGAGAGTCCGTGAAGTATTTCTTCTGTCCACCAGACAGTCTCTTTTCCCCAAGTGCTCATCATACATCAGCTGTTTTGTGATACATTTATCATACATGCACACAATATATCCAGCTCATGTCAGTTGGGCCATTTCAGTATTGTATGAATGCTTGGGATGTTTGCTCTAGTGAGAACTTCAGTGTCTGGTACTTTACTTTGCTATTTTATCCTAAGAAGTTTGCGGATACAGCATGTGTGAAAATGATTTAACACTCAGGCATGCCTCACAAGCTTATATGCGATAGCAAGGTAGTAAGCACAATGGCATGATAGATTTTCATTTTATGACGAGGCTAGTGCCCTTTTATTCTGTTATGTGCTATTTCCATTGTATTCTTTTTGCCACTCTGACTTCATTGTCTGCTGTTTTTCATTAATGTATGTTATGTTATGTATCCTTGTTCTAGATTTAATAATTTTTAATTAGAAAATTAGAATAATTTGCTGCATCTTGAGTGGATAAGTATATTAAGTTTTACATATTTGAAGACTTACTTGGATATTTTTCCCTGGTCATGCTGGAGTTGAAAGAGCCAACAAACTGGTGTCAAAAGCATGTATTCAGGAAAAATTACAGTGGACAGGAAGGACCTTGTAAATTTGTATATTTGAATCTGTTGGATGAGGACACCATAGTGGTTGACACCAGTAGATCATGGTTAATTCTCATAAGGTGTCCAAACACCTTATTGAGATTGTTTTGTCACTTTCCTCAGGCATTTCATCTCACATGTTGTAAGTTTTCTCTGCTAAGTTGCTGTCAGTGCCCATGTCTGGCATGTACAGTGGCTTGGAGCAGTGCATAGGTTTAAACCTACCTTCCTGGAGGTGTGATAATTATTCTCTGGCTCTGGCCCGGGGTGGGCTGAAATTCCACAGACTTACCAGCAATATAATGTCATTTAATGGCATTGGGTCAAAGGTCATGAGTCCATGGACCACCAACCAACCAACCAGCTACATGGCACTCTGCATCCAAAAAAGCACATCTTGTGAAAAGAGAAGAAATGCAGCAGCTAAACAGTGGAGAGTAGCTAGAAAGCCGCAGGTAGACCAAAAACCACCAACAGTGGTCACCCATTGCACAAACTATCCAAGGACATTTGCGGCCAGAATAGCGCTTATTAGCCATCTATGATCTCATAGTCAAGGATATAACTCTAACTGAATTTGAAAGTGGATGTAGCAAATGGTCATCATCATTATGTGCTGGATGAACAACAACTATTTCTAATACTTTACACAAAATTGGATTGTCATTGAGGGTTCATGTGAAAATATCTTAGAAAAAAAATTTTCACATAGTCCTTATTTCCTCATTCTTTTATGATTATATGTCAAGAAAATTATACTTTTAATTATATTTTAATTTTTTTTTATTAGGCATGCAAGTATGCATTGCGCTTATTAGGACCACTACTGGGATCAGAGGTTATGAATGACAAGTTCCAGCGCCATCTTGTGGAAGGAGGACATGTGCATTATGGAGAATTCATGAATGATTTGGCAAAACTCATTGTAAGAAAATGAACATTCTGCAGTACTTATTTGCCATTGGGGATTTTTTTTTTTTTATTTAAGTTTCCCATTGGAAGAAATCAATTCTATTTGGTAATTTATCTTCTTCTGCAAACTTTTTCAAACTGCAAATTTTTGTTCTCAAACTCCTAAAGGCTAACAAAATGAAGTCCACAGAATGGAATGTGTTACATCATGTTTGACAGTATAGTTATCTTATACCGGTATGCACTTTCTGCCCCACACACCTGACTTTCTGCTCCACACACCTGACTTTCTCATGTTTGACAGAATAGTTATCATAAACCAGTATGCACTATCTGCCCCACACTCCTGACTTTCTGCCCCACACTCCTAACATCATCATGGCTTCTGAATCACTTTGACCTTATATGGGATGAGACTTGCTGTCATAAGGTGACCAAACCTTTTTACTTGCTGTCATAAGGTGACTGAACCATTTTACTTGCTGTCATAAGGTGACTGAACCATTTTACTTGCTGTCATAAGGTGACTGAACCATTTTACTTGCTGTCTTTCTATAAATTTAATACATGAAAATTCCCATGAATTTTTGTGAAAAACATTTTCTTTCTGCTTCGCAACTTACCATTCCTTCTTGTAACTACATTTTATATGAAAGTTCGCTCTCAAACTTCTGCAGATTAACAAGATATAGTCTGAAGAAGATTGTATATTGTCATGGTTTACAGCTTGGTTGCGGTATCTGATCATTTCAGCCTGATACATCCAACTTCAGTAGGGCTTCTGGTTCACTTGGTCCTCTATGGACATCATGTTGGCTAACTCCACTCCAAAACCTCTTTAGTTGTCTCATATGATGTGCATGACTGGTAGCAGTGTCACTATTCTTTGCTCCCCTTTCAAGCCCTGGCAAATAAATTCTTCAAATCAAGCATAAATTCATCATTAATTGCACTGGACATATCCAGCACACATCCACAAAGCAACTTCAGTGCATCCATCTTGTCCATCCTCAATTCACAGATTTTAGATGCATTTGATACAAATCTGTCTGCTTTCTCATTACCAAAAATACAACATAAAATGGATGTGTCTGGCCATTGACAGAAATAAAATTATGACTCAACCCATTTCCATTCTCTGGATTGCTCTCTTCTGGAAATCTAGTAGGACTTTTGTCCTGCTACAAGTGAGATCCAGTGGAAGTTTGAGAATGAACGCTGAAGATGATGAAACAACAAACACCAAGTCTAAAGTAGTAGATACATGTGATACTCAGAAGATAGAAAACAGCTATAAATGTCATCCACTTATATGTTGTAAAACAGCTATAAATGTCATCCACTTATATGTAGTAAAACAGCTATAAATGTCATCCACTTATATGTTGTAAAACAGCTATAAATGTCATCCACTTATATGTTGTAAAACAGCTATAAATGTCATCCACTTATATGTAGTAAAACAGCTATAAATGTCATCCACTTATATGTTGTAAAACAACTGTGAATCTTTTAATGTATGGATTGAGAATATTCTGACAAAATAACTGCACTAGTAAATAAAGTCTCTAGGAGCCATTGGAACGCTGTCGTAATGGCTTCAAACCTCCATGCTCGTAAGGTGTGAGCCATTGAAAGGCTGTGATAATGGCTTCAAACTTCCATGCTCGTACGGTGTGAGCTATTGGAAGGCTGTGGTAATGGCTTCAAACCTCTATGTTCATACGGTGTGAGCCATTGAAAGGCTGTGGTAATGGCTTCAAACCTCCATGCTCGTAAGGTGTGAGCCATTGAAAGGCTGTGGTAATGGCTTCAAACTTCCATGCTCGTACGGTGTGAGCTATTGGAAGGCTGTGGTAATGGCTTCAAACCTCTATGTTCATACGGTGTGAGCCATTGGAAGGCTGTGGTAATGGCTTAAAACTTCCATGCTCGTACGGTGTGAGCCATTGGAAGGCTGTGGTAATGGCTTCAAACTTCCATGCTCGTACGGTGTGAGCCATTGGAAGGCTGTGGTAATGGCTTCAAACTTCCATGCTCGTACGGTGTGAGCCATTGGAAGGCTGTGGTAATGGCTTCAACCTCCATTCACATACTGGAAGTATAATCTTCTATATGATCCACTACATTTAGTAATGACTATCATAAGTACCAATATATAAACTCAGCCAGATTTCTTACAAGTAGAAAGCCAGCATGAAGCAAGAAAGTGACATCGAAAAGGAGGAATCAAATTATGCATAGAATAGATAGCATAGATTGATTCAATTCCCGATAGTCTCAAAAATTTTGGAAAAGGAGGCAGAGAAGACACAGAAGTACCCAGAGAAGAGATGCCATGAAATAACCAACACTGGTACTTTCAGTGCTGTTATACGCTGGTGAAATTTGGACTGAATATAGACATCTTGGGAAGAAGCTCACAGAGTGACTTCAGAGTAATTTGCTTCAGAAAGGTGATAAACATCATGTAGCAAGTAAGATTCTGCATACCGCTGTCCTTGTCAGAGTTGATTTCCCTAGCATTGATACTATTCTAATCTATCTCTATATACTCTGTATTCCTTATATGCTTTGCAGCATCAGGGGTAGAAGAGCTCTGGAGATGGCCTTCCTATGTGATGTTTGTACGCTTGTTCAAACTATTCTAATACAGACACAAATTCGTTGGGCATGTCATGTTATATGTATGCCAGATCACAATCTACCAAAAATACCTCTCTTTGGTGAGGTTAAAAAAGGCATATACTCTCAAGATGGAAAATAGAAGCATTACAAAGACGGTTAAAAATTTCACCAAAGTTTTTGACATAAACTATTATACATGGGAAGATGTTGCATGAAAGAGAGCTACATGGTGCTCAGCAATTAAAGAAAAAGGTGCAACGTTGTTTGAAAAAAAATAAGAAATGCACCAGCTCAACTTTCTAGAGACTAGCTAGAAAGTTACGGGCAGATCAAACACCTTAGAAAGTGACTATCCCATGTCACAACTTTCCAAGGAGTTTTAAACCGACCATAGAGCTTATCATCCCCATATAAACTCACAGACAAGAGTATACCGCTAACTGAATTTCATAAAATGATTGTAACAAATGGTCATCATCACTTGTGACAGTTGTTTGTTTGTTTGTTTTGCGTTCGCTCCATTGTAACCATCACGGATATCCGTGCGATTTCCACCGGGAGCGTGATTACGTTGTGCCACCATTATGCGCCTTGTAGGCCTAGCACATCCGATTTCGGCATGCCTTGACAATTCGGGTGGGCTACCCTTAGCCTGTGACAGCCTCTATATCTGTCTCCAGGCACGCATAGTGGTGACTCTTCGTCCAGACGATTTTTGCTCTCGTCTGACTCGCACAAGGTGTTCCACTGTCTATGAACTTGCCTCGTGTAATTGGACGTGCTGTGCCTGTGCCCATTGGGTACTGAACCGTTTCTCATCCATGAGCCTGGTTCCTTAAGGGGAAGAACTCAACAGAGGAGTTTGACCCTGGCTCTTTCGCCCTCTTAGCCGAGGTGTCGTTCACTGACATCGTGTACCCCTTTTCCAAGTTCGAGTCTCACACCACGTGTTTGAGAGCAAGGCGTTCTCGAGCTGAGCGTCCTTGTCCCAATAGCGCCTGAGCCCATCAGGTACTGAACCCTTTCTCTCTTCAAGTGTATTTCCGGTGTAGGAAAACCTGACAGTAGAGTTGGGCCAGGGCTAACTCGTTGTCCCTTTCTTGCCTAAGCCCATCGGGTACAGAACCCTTTCTCTTCGCGAGCATATTTCTGGTTTAGGAAGGCTCGACATTAGAGTTGGATTAGGTCTTCTTGCTTTACCAAACGCCAATGAATGGGTCTGGGGCTCTGTCTGTAAGGAACACAGGTAACTAGAAGCTCGTCTCGAGCTGACGGAGCTTGTAGTTCCCCTTTCCTAGGGACTTTTCACTTTCTATTTGCAGTTCGCGCTGCCCTCTAGCGCTGTTCTGCCCTTTCATTGTTTCATTGTACTCGGTATGAAATCTTTTTTGTCTCTCGCCATGCATCTACCTTTACGTGCATTTTACATTGGCCACCCCTCCAATGTTCGGACTGGACTGACTAGCTTCACTGTATGTAGACAGTGTCGCTATATGTGGTGATGCTGATGGTGTCGGAGATATTGTCTGTCTCTTGTGCAGTCAAATCTCTTTCCATCTGCTACCTCCACATTCTCGGACACGATCCCCAAATGGTTTGGCCAGAATCAGCTCGAGCTGCTGTATTTCTGTTTACAGGGTGCACCGCGTGGAGGTACATTTGGGATCTTGGTTATCTGCTAACCCTGGGTCCGCCTAGAGCAATGCGTTCCCTTTGCACCCCTTGTGATGGTTGAATAACAGCAGAGATGAAGCTTGTGGGGAGATATTGAGAATATATCCAAGGATCATATTCAATGAACAACCATTGTCTGAGATACACTCAATAATGTGCAACACTCAAGGGAAATAAATGATTGATTCACATAACAGAACAGCCATGTATAATGATAGCATTGAGTGATTAACATGGCAGAACAGCTAGTTATAATGACAGACTTTTATTATTTTTGTACTCTCAATGCCCTGTTTCTATTTGTAGATTCAGGATTTTCCGGAAAAGATCAACTTCTACGTGATGGGATGTGTTTCCTTCTTCAAAAGTGCATGGTCTGAAATCAAAAGTAATGCAGCTATGTTTATAGGCAAGTGTTTCATTTCTGTTATATGTAGTATCTACATGTTCAAAGTTTCAACATTTAACCGTCTTTCTTTCTTTTCGCTTTATACCCCTTTATGCCTTGCATCGTCAGGGCTAAAAGAGTTCTCAGGAGATGGCTTTTTTTGTGTGCTTCATATATGTTTGTTTTCATTGACTCTATTATTTCAGTAATCCATCATTTGCAAGGTTTCCCCTGGCTTTGTGTTTAACCTGTATCATGCTAAATTCAAATAATGTAACTTTGTCCATGCATGGTAGATTGTTTCTTGAGAATTGTATAATGATGGAAAAAATGCAACATTTAAAAAAAAATTACATTTTAATGACCGACTCATATGCTCTTGTCTGACAGATTGATTCCTTCAAATGCCATATTTCTGATGCTATTTCATGACCAAACTAGCGTGCTCATACTTTCTTCTGTGAAAATAAACAAAATACTTAGATTTCACTAACTTTTTCTCAATCCACTCCTCATAAGTAGATCTAAGAATTGTTCTTCTAAAACATACTTCACACACAATGTAATTTATATTAATGTTGGATGTCCAGAACTAATGTTGCCGATGCCATTTCATAATGAAATTAACTTGTTCATAATATTATCTTTGAAAATAAACATAATTTCCAACAATTCATCATGATTAGAAAAACAATACATAAGAATTTCACTAAAATCACTTCCATTTCAACTCAATTTGTGAAGACTGAAACAGTCTTCCAGACATGCCATAAAACTATGAAAATGATAATAATCTGTCAATCTTTTGCAAATGACCTTGTCTGGAAAAAAGGCTATATTTAATTGTTAGCAGTGTTGCCACTTTTCTTGGAAAGAAAAAAAATGTAAACTTTTTATCATAATTACAAAATTGCTTAGCGACGGTAGCATCAGTTCTATCACGGTGTTGAGCACAGTTCACCCAGAAATGGGTTGACTCATTGGCATGCTAAAGGTTAAGACCTACATATGAACACAAGTTGATTCACATCCTTCATAATCATTAATCTTTTTGCTGTTCGTTCTCAAAACTCCCACCCGATCTTTCTAATAGCAAGACAATGTTCCAGAGAACAGAAATTCATTGTGTTGCCGTCTTATTTACAATGGCCCGAGACATCTGACTTCAACATTGATAACTTTTATAATTAGCAATTTATAAAATACATCCTATGAAAAACAATAGCTTACAAACATATGCATCTATCACACAATAATATTGGGCATTAGTGCATTGAACTCATATGCTGTGATTCCGCAACTAATTGGAAACAGAGAACTGAATTGTTTAGCCAGTTTGAAAAACAGTGCAAAGTTTTTAAATTTCACTGCTTGAAGTAATGTATCAGACATTCTGGCATCAATTTAAGTTCATAACTTGTAAACGTCATTCAGTTTTATACTTATAGCATGAAGAAATATCAAATTTTATAATTCAGCTTTAAAATCTTTCTTTTATTAACTTCCCGTTTTTATCTTTCCTATAATTACAGGATTTCTTTTAGGCAATCTATCCAAGGACATGCAGAATAACATTACAAAGGAGCATATTTGTGCAGGTAAGAACATTACAATAAAACTTTAATTATCTGTGAACTTCTGTGATTTTTGAAGAAAATAAAACATTTGACTGATTATTTCATTGATAAGAGAAATTAATATATGTTATCAGTTATTTTAATATAATATATTAAAAGTATGTTATTAGTCCATCAGAGTCAACGATGACCATTTAACTCACCTGGGATGGCAATGAAGATAATAATGACTGTGGTGTGTCTGACTGTGATTATAATGAGTCTTAAGTCATATGGTGTGTCTGAAATTTTCTTGCAGTCTAAATGTGTGGGAGGAGTCTATGAGACAATTTTCTTCCACAGTCTAAATGTGTGAAAGGAGTCTATTTCACAGTCTAAATGTGTGGGAGGAGTCTATTACACAGTCTAAATGTGTGGGAGGAGTCTATGAGACAATTTTCTTCCACAGTCTATGTGGAAGTCTAAATGTGTGGAAGGAGTCTATTCCACAATCTAAATGTGTGGGAGGAGTCTATTCCACAGTCTAAATGTGTGGGAGGAGTCTATTCCATAGTCTAAATGTGTGGGAGGAGTCTATGCCACAGTCTAAATGTGTGGGAGGAGTATGAGACATCCAGTGGCTCTTGTGTTTCTTCTCACACATTTTTGTTGAGCAGCATTGTCTCTAACGTCCTCTGCTGCAGCTGCACCACTCCTGATTCTGCAATGCCAGTCAGATCTGTCGTGTGCGTGACTCTCCCATGAAATAATGTTTACGTTGAAATGGCTCAATGATGTCTTTAGCGTTTCTTTAAACATTACTTCTATCCTTCAGCCTTGTAGAGGCCTGTCTGGAGTTCTCCATGTAGCAGTTTTGTGGAAGAAGATCTTTCATGCAAACCAGATGTCCTGCCCAGTGTCTGTGCCTTCATCTTCATTGTGTGAATGCTTGCAGATTTAGATTTTATCAGTACTTCCTATCTTGTATTTTATCCCACCAGTGGATGTTGAGTATTCTCAATGGAGGCAGCTCATGTGGAAATGGTTGGATTTAAAAATATAATTAGGAAACAAACGTAAATATATTTTCTTTGTCTTCTCATTTGCCGTTCAACATGTTTACACAGCAAGTCTGGTTTTCTTGATAAATGCTGCTGTATTTGAAAGCTCCTCTGTGCCTCCATACAGCTTTCTGAGAAAGAGATATTTTTTTTTTCAATATTTCTCTACTTTTCCTCTTTCATCTCTCATCAAATGTTCCATGTGTTCCTGTAGATGAATCATATTATTAAGAAGCATCAACAAATTATTGAAAAATAAAATCAGAAGGTACCAGATGAAATTTTAGCCAGGTCTGTTGAACTGACTGGTTCACCTTGAAATTTGAGTCGCCATGTTTTCTGAATTCAACCAATGTGCAGGTATAAACATAGGTATAATACCATGTATTGAGCATATTGAAAAATAAAAAGGACCATTCTAAAAGCATGGCAGGAATAGCAGTTGGAGGTTACAATCTGAATAATCTAATATGTGCTGACAATACAGTTCTGTGAACAAAAACTTCAACCCCTGTTAGACATGGTAGTACAAAAAAGTGAAAACAAAGACCTCAGTCTAAACAAGAAGAAATCAGAAGTTATGGTTTTTTTCAAAGAAATATGCACTGCCAAAATGCAAAAATTAAGACTGCAACTACACACATTAAAATGGCAAATGAAAAAAAGGGAAGAAAAAAAGGAAGACCAAGAGAGACTCTTCATCGAACAACCATCACAGAGAGTATGACTATGGGTCTGAATAACATACAAGAATTACACACAGTAGCATAACATCACTAAAACTGGAGAGCTCTGGTTTCTGCCCTATGAAGGAACATAGATAGATAGATAGAAGATGCAGTATTAATATCAATGATGTAAAATTTAAAAAGTAGATAAAATCAAGAATCTCTGCACAATTTTAACATCAGATAACTGGAACTCCAACAAGATAAAAATGAAGGATAGCAAAGGCCAAATCAGCATTTCAAAAGAAAAAAAATTTCAATTCAATAAAGTAGTATCAATAATATGCAAGTTTGAGTGCTAGAATGTTGTATTGAGCCAACCCTTTATGGATGCAAAGCATGGATTGTATACAAAAGAGCACAAGATAAGCTGGAGGCAACTAAGATGTGGTTTTTGAGAAGAATGCTGAAAATTCCATGGACAGCTTAGAAAACTAATGTAGAAGTTATCAGAGATGCTGGAGTAAAATGAAAAATTACAGAAGCAGACAATCAAGATTTTTAGGGCATGTGATGAGGAAAGTAAAACTTGAACATTTAGTAACCACTGGAAAGAACAAAGGGAGAAGAGATAAAGAACGACAGAGAGAAATTTCTGGATGGATAGCCACTGTGGCACAAAAATATGTCACAAACTGAACTTATTAACAACACAAGAGAGAGAGAATTGAGAAACTTGATCGTCTATGCCACTCAACATTACACTTGGTTGATTGATTGAATTTTTATTTGTTTTGATAAAATATATTCTTTAATTTCAGCTCTCATTCTACTTTTGAAAGACCCATCTCCTTTGGTAAGAAGCAAATCAGCAGAAGCCATGAGTTTGTTATATGATTACTAAGAGCTGTTTTCACTGGCTGACATTAATCATCTGTGACGAACAGCTCTAATGATGATTACTGGAAGCTGTAATCTCTGGTAGACAACTATGATCAATCAAGATGAACAACTCTTCTTTCATTCTCTATGAACAACCTTGTACTTGAAATATTTTGTAATGAAAGTGTGAATCAGCTGACCTAGGAAAAAAAGATATGCATGTAGAGAATCATGAAGACTATAAATAATATTGATTTAAAAAGTTAATCAGTTATGATCTGTCAAGGATATTAACTGATTGTTTGTTAATTATCAATATTAACTTAACACATAAATTTTCATCAGAAAATGTTTTTGTGTATATTTATTGAAAAATGTTAGAAGTGAAAAATAAATGTATTGTCTTAAAATGTTTCTGTAATGCCAATAATTATGCTGTTATATTTCATATTTAGGTCACTTAAATTGTATGTTTGAGTCAGAGTCCCTGTCTTAGATTTATTGTATGACTGCAAAAATAAATTGCTCAGCTTCAATAATTCTTCATTTTGCTTTGGAGTGATGCTCGCTAGCATAGATATATTCTTTACGTTGAAATGGGAAGAAAGGGAAGAAAAAAAGGAAGACCAAGAGAGACTCATGCCCTATCAGTTATTAGAAATATTGAATTCAGGGCTGCATACCTGTCAGCTTCCAGGACTGTTTTGTATTTCAGCTTAAAATACCCTTTAAAATTGTAGTTGTTTTGTTTTCAAAATTCTGTCTATATTCTGTATAAAGAGTACTTCACAAGGTAAATATACTAAAGTTAATTGCTAAGGGTAAATGCTTACGGTAAATATGCTAAAGTAAATACTTGTCTTATCAATGTGTACCACTAGGCGTCATGGGGAGCCAAAGTCTTCTTTCTTTTGCTAACTTGATGCCGTTTCCATAGTGCAGCCTTGGTATTCTAATATTTTTTTTCTCTGATGTCATCTATCCATCTTCTTCTGGGTCTTCTCCTATTTCTCTTTTCAAATTATCTTTTATTGAAGTCTATCGATGAAATGCAATCTGGTTCCATTCTGATTAGGTGGCCAAACCATTAGATTTTTTTAGTGTATATTTTGCAATACCGGTATATTGTTTTCATCCTATGTCTTATAGTGTCATTGTTTATTCTATGTCTTTTTGTTACCCCAGTGCTGTTCTCAGGCACTTCATTTTGCATACAGCAAGTTTTTGTTCTAGTTTCTGTTAGGATCCAGGTCTGGCATTGGAAGCACAGTGTCAGCATGAACACTGTGTTTATTAACTTTATTTTGGAGATCATGTTGATGTTCTGGTGTTTCAGCAGTGGTACTAATTGATATAAAACTGTGTTTGCTTTCTGACATCTTATCTCTATTTCTCTATCTAATCTAAAGGTAAATACCAAAGGTAAATATATTACAGGTAAATGCTGATGGTAAATACTAAAGATTAACATGGATATATTTAACCAAATGTGAGCATTTTCTGTACAAAATATATAAAATGATATC
Organism: Meghimatium bilineatum; assembly: GCA_034231615.1. Taxonomy (NCBI): domain Eukaryota; kingdom Metazoa; phylum Mollusca; class Gastropoda; order Stylommatophora; family Philomycidae; genus Meghimatium; species Meghimatium bilineatum. The sequence continues at coordinate 49,695,561 of CM067308.1, forward strand.
TTATTGGGAACTAGCATTAAGGTACTGTGGACATTCCCATAAGTGCTCTGCTTCCAATACATAAGCAAGCTAATGGTATATAAGCTCAGTGTCCCAGTCAGTTGTTGGTTGTATGTTCCTCTAATCTTTCCCGAGAGGATACGCTTTACCTCCTCTCTTATGGTCACTCCTATTGCTATCATGATTTGAATATATACATTTCTCTTTCAACCTCCTCTTCATCATCAATATGTAGTGTATCCATGACTTCCTGAATTAACTCGGCCCTATCTCTTGCTATCACAGTGCCATCCACTATAACTGTACATGTCTCTTGTTATCACTGTGCCTTCCACTATAACTGTACCTGTCTCTTGTTATCACTGTGCCATCCACTATAACTGTACCTGTCTCTTGTTATCACTGTGCCATCCACTATAACTGTACCTGTCTCTTGTTATCACTGTGCCATCCACTATAACTGTACCATCCACTATAACTGTACCTGTCTCTTGTTATCACTGTGCCATCCACTATAACTGTACCTGTCTCTTGTTATCACAGTGCCATCCACTATAACTGTACCTGTCTCTTGTTATCACTGTGCCATCCACTATAACTGTACCTGTCTCTTGTTATCACAGTGCCATCCACTATAACTGTACCTGTCTCTTGTTATCACAGTGCCATCCACTATAACTGTACCTGTCTCTTGTTATCACTGTGCCATCCACTATAACTGTACCTGTCTCTTGCTATCACTGTGCCATCCACTATAACTGTACCTGTCTCTTGTTATCACTGTGCCATCCACTATAACTGTACCTGTCTCTTGTTATCACAGTGCCATCCACTATACCTGTACCTACCAATGCCTCAGCTCTATTGTTGCCTCTGACTCCTGGAGAAAATCTGTACCAAGTAACAGGTCATCATCATCATCACATAGTATTTCCTGGACACGATGTCGCAATCATCATAGCCTTTAAAAAATCCTGCCTATCATGAGCCAATCTTACTGCTTTTGTGAGTGTCACGTTCAGGTGATCTTTGATATCTTGCATCCATCTTCGTTATCTGTTTCTTTTTTGTTTATATATATATATATATATTTATATTTATATTTATATGCAGCAGGTCAGCATGTCCAGAATCAAGAAGTGGTTGAAAAAGCAGATGAGACATTTTTTCCAGAATAGTCTTTTTTATGCCTTTTCTGAACTTATGATTCAGGACGAATTGACCTTCTGCTGTCAGAAGCATAAACAATCTGAGATTTCTTATCGTCGTCTTGGGCAACCCTTACCTCTGTTTACAGAAATGATACTTTTGATTAATTTTTTCATGCTGTTATGTCTCTTTATATGACCAAAACATCACAGGTTTCTTATTATAATGTTGTTAAAGAGCCAACCCTCTTCATTGTTTAATGCTCTTATTACTTCTTGATTTGTCTTTTTTGCTGTACATGGTATTCTCAAAATTCTTCTGTAACATCTCATTTTGAAGGCAGCTATTCACTTTGCCACTGTTTTATTGTGTGTCCATGATTCACCACCATAGAAAATCTCTACAACCAAACAATGCTATGTTGAATGAACCCATATTGTCCAGCAGCAAGAGCTTACAACATGAGAATGAAAACAAGAGACAGAGGAAGACCAAGAAGAAGGTGAATTGATTGCACAAACATTACTGACATTATAAGACATTACAATATTACTGCATGTCAAGTGACCAAATGTGTCATAGCCTGAAAACTGATCATTATTCAACCCTGCGATACTAAAAAGCAAAAACAGAGAAAAGATGATAGATAAATAGATAGATTACTATGTCCTAAATAAAATATACCGGTATATTGTTACCAACCGTTCTTTTTAAAAATATTGCTCGTTTGTTTTTCTGTTACATTCTATTGCTTATGAGTGGGAATTTTCTATGCTGTTATTTTGTATTTAGTTTATTTATGTAACTCCATTTCTCTGTGGAATTTTGTTGTTTTGGGCTTTATCAAGGTATTGATTTATTAACAGTATATATATGAATTTTTCATATTATAAAAACTATAAAGAAAATTATTTTGTAATAAATATGGATTTCATTACAGTAAGCAGTAATGTTTTATTTTATATTACAAGCAGCTATTTTTTTTTCTTAGGGTAAGGCCACACAGTTTGAGTTCAAAAGGTGGCAGCTGCAAGAAAATGTTTGAGAACCATTGATCTATGTTATTTAAGCATACATATTAATTGGTGTCCTATTCTTGTATTTGTATTATTACCTCTTTAACATCTGACTTTGTATTACCTATTGGGTCTACTGTTAATATCTGCACTAGAAAATGTTCCACTTATTTATTATTTGTCATATGTCATATGACAAGCGTAGGCTTTTTTTAAAAATCAAAACATATGCTATATGGGTTACTGTCTTAATTAATAAAGCTGCCATATTCTGTATTTTCTTTTATTTATTATCACTGTTAGCAAAGCCACCTCTCTTCACCACTATACTTCTTTATTATGTAGCCTGAACAAAGTTCCTCCGTTGTACTAATTAATTTGTTATTTAATACAATTTTGTTATCCTACCAGGGTGAGGTTACATATTTTTTTTGTATTACATTGTTTGAAGTTGTGCAGAAGGGTCTTGAGAATACTATGCTGCTGATGTAAAGAAAAATGGTCACATGTATGTTGCCAGCACCTAACAGGAAAGCAAAGAATAGCAACAGTTAGTTGCTATGCATGCCATAAGAGACAACTAAGAGAGTTTGGAGTTGGCTGTCCATCCCATAGTTCAAAGTCATGCTTTTGTGTAATGTATCAGACAGAAAGGTACAGATATGGCAGCCTATCTGTAAACCATGACACAGTGCATTTCTTCTTCTTTGTTCATTCTTAAGCTCTCACTGGATCTCTCTTGCAGCAGGACAATGATCCTACTAGATTTCCAACAGGATGTAGTTCAGAGAATGGAAATTCATTGTGTCAACGTTTTATTTGTGCCAATGGCCCAATACATCCGTCTTCGGCGGACAATGCATTTCATTCTCCTGATTACATGACTAGGTTACTAATCCTCTTTATGACTAGGTTACTAATACAGATATACATTTTCACAGAAAATAATATTAACTTGTATAACAAATCTGGATACTTTCTTGTTAAGTGGACACACACATGAAATTGAAGTAGGCCTATGTCTGTATGAAGTAATGTCTGCAATGGAAGCAAGAGCTACAGAAACATGTTTAGGGTTATCTTCTTCATTTGTTTTCAAACTCCTGCACACTAAAAGGATGTAGTCCTAAGATTGGAATTATTTGTGCTATGGTTTACAGTGTCTGAGTCTGCCACAAAATGACAAAGGTGCAATGTCTACTGGCATCACTCTCTTTGTCATCAAAAGGGATTACTATAAATATGAATTAGAAAATACAAGCAGCGTGGCCCACAACAGAGAAGGGTTAAGAGGAAACGAGAATCATTGTGAAGACAATGTTCTGGAGAGAATACATCATATGACATGGTTTACAGCTTAGCTGCGACATTCAGTCTGACATATTTGACTGCAGCGTGGCCTCTGGGTCATTTTGACCCTCTAAAGAATGAAACAGCTAATTCCACTATAAGACCTTCTTGGTTGCCTCCTACGGTATGTGTAGTCGATAACAATGCTGGTATTCCTTACTCCCCTCTCTAGCCCCGGCAACATATAGATAATGTGTATGATTATTATATTGATGATGTGTAGAGTAAGACGCTTGTGTTGATAATTTAAATGTAACAAATTTATAGGAAAAAATATTGTGCTTTGCTTATAATGTGTGCAATATAGAATACTAGTTTTTTGTGTGGTCACCACTTGTTATATTATTGTGTGTGGTCATCATTCGATGTTATATTTTTCTTGTGTGGTCATCACTTGATGTTATATTATGTTTGTGTGTTCACCACTTTACGTTATATTATGTTTGTGTAGTCATCATTCGATGTTATATTACTCTTTTATGGTCATCACTCAGTATTATATTATGTTTGTGTGGCCATCACTTGATGTTATATTATGTTTGTGTGGCCATCACTTGATGTTATATTATGTTTGTGTGGCCATCACTTGATGTTATATTATGTTTGTGTGGCCATCACTTGATGTTATATTTTTCTTGTGTGGTCATCACTTGATGTTATATTATGTTTGTGTGGCCATCACTTGATGTTATATTTTTCTTGTGTGGTCATCACTTGATGTTATATTTTTCTTGTGTGGTCATCACTTGATGTTATATTATGTTTGTGTGTTCACCACTTTACGTTATATTATGTTTGTGTAGTCATCATTCGATGTTATATTACTCTTTTATGGTCATCACTCAGTATTATATTATGTTTGTGTGGCCATCACTTGATGTTATATTATGTTTGTGTGGCCATCACTTGATGTTATATTATGTTTGTGTGGCCATCACTTGATGTTATATTTTTCTTGTGTGGTCATCACTTGATGTTATATTTTTCTTGTGTGGTCATCACTTGATGTTATATTTTTCTTGTGTGTTGTCATCACTTGATGTTATATTTTTCTTGTGTGGTCATCACTTGATGTTATATTTTTCTTGTGTGGTCATCACTTGATGTTATATTTTTCTTATGTGGTCATCACTTGATGTTATATTTTTCTTGTGTGGTCATCACTTGATGTTATATTTTTCTTGTGTGGTCATCACTTGATGTTATATTTTTCTTGTGTGGTCATCACTTGATGTTATATTTTTCTTGTGTGGTCATCACTTGCTGTTATATATTATATCTGTGTTGCCATATCACCTTGTGGTATTTTATATTGTTTTTGTATTGTGACTATATTGCATGTGGTGACCATGCTGTGTGCGGTGACCATGTGTTGTTTTATATTATCAAATTTGTTGTGTCATGATGAGCTTTTTAATGTCTGCATTTGAAAGTCTTGTTCCTTCAGCTTATTGCCTGCTTCAAGATGATTGATCATGACTTACCCTTGCAAATTAACATATTTCCTTAATTCTTCCTATGTGCCTACAAGCTGGAAGTTTGTATCTCCTGTATGTCTCACTCAATTATGGATATTTACAACTACATGATTGGATTCAAAAGATAATAGAAAATAAACAAATATTACTTGGTGAATATTTATAGCTAGTAATGTAGGTATATAAAGTGATATCACTAACCACAAGAGATAATTATTTTGTGTATGTGTCTCAAGCCCATTAATCATGAGCAATGTAGCTCTTATATCCTTTTATGCAATGGGAACGTTTCTCCAGATTATTTCATACACAGAAGACTACAATTCTCAGTATTAAACAGAGGTTTAAATATAATTGTATAGATTAAATTGGGGATTCCACAAGAGGAACACCTTATGTAGGTAATTCATCTTTTACCTTTTGCTGGTGCTTGATTGACCTGGTTGGACACTGGTGAGACTTTCAGGCCTTACGGATGCGGAGAATTATATCAAAGAGGTGATGATGATGATGATTAAGTAATTCCTTTAGCTGTGAGCAAGTATCTCTTAACAGCTCGTAGCCTTTCTGACAAAACACAGGTTATTCTCAGTTATGTAACTGAGGCTACACCTACAGTCACATAAGGTTGTCTCAGAGGCGTGGTTGTGTAAAGGGATTTTATGGTTTTATGGATGCATGCTTAGTCTCCGAAGGGAGGCATTCCAGTTCACCAGGATTACCACACCCTGCTAGGAGCACAAGATGCACTGTCTCACTATTCTCACCACTGTCTCACTATTTGTTCCGTTAGATTTGTTGACCCATTCACATTGATGGCACATCTAGCATTCCCTGTTACCTATGTTGCTGTATGTGAAAGTTCTTCAAGACTCCCATGCAGTTTGATGATGATGATATTCCTCCTTCGCAAGTGAAGATGAGCATTGCATGAAAAACAATAAGTGTGATGAACAAGTAGAAAAACAACAACAACTGTGGATGTATGTATAAGTAGGCCAGTATTCAGTCCACCAGTGCTTTAGTGTACTGCAAATCATGTGGGAAGTTTTCTGTAATCTGTGTTGATTCAGCTATACAAATTGGCATATGATTGGATCCTTTATCTCAAATAAAATGTAGACTTAGTACTACTGGGTAATATGCGTCTCATACCCCTGTGGCATGATACTTTATTGAACCATCTTCACAGTGATTTCACACTGCACTGGCAGCCATATTAGAGGAAAATGTCATGAACAAAAGGAAGATGATGGTATAATTCAGTGGACATTTCTTAGCATTATAGAAGAACAATGACACTATGTTTCCAGCAGGATCTAGTCCATAGTCAAAGGGAAGCAAGTAAGAGGTAGTCAGAGATACAAGTGGGAGAGTAACATCACAAGATGGACACTTTACAGTCTAGTAGAGTGCACCACAAAAACAAGCGACAGAAGATGTTTGAGGTCTGTTGCAGCCAACCTTCGTTGCAGAGATGGCACTTGATGATGATGAGTCAATAGAACGAAGTTGTGTTGTGTCGCAGTTTTATTTTTTCTGATGGGATGACACATCCGACTTCAGCAGTGGTATGTATACTTTGAGTATTCTGCCAATTGTGCTGAATGGTGAACATCCATAGCCTCCTTACATTTGTTAGCTACTTGATGTCTACACATTCAGACAAGTCTTATGGATGATCTCTACTGTTGTCTGGAGTCTTTTTTTGGTTCCATAAATCTTATGTCCATAGCCATATGACTAGTGTGACAGCCTGTGTCGCAATCTGTAAGATTATTGAAGAAAATTTTGGTGGAATACACCACTGTAACAATAGACATGAAATGTTGAAGAACCATTATGCTGGCCTTTAGTTATTATTATAGCAATTAATCATCATTTATTATTTTTGCAAATTTTATTTATTTCCAGTACAATTTTATTTATTCAGTATTTTTGGACAATAGATTTGTTTTTTTTCTTTTCATGCAATCAGTCCAAAAAAATGTACTTAAACATTTATCAGATGTACTCGAAATTGACAACTTGAATTTTTTGCTATATATTTTCTGTGTAAGCAGGTGTATCATATGGAGAAGAATTATTGATTAATTCTATTATGTTTGTTAATGATATTCCATTTATTGCCTTTAGTACTGTTATATTTTTGTATTTTGATGTGATGAGATTCTAAAAGAAAATTATTATGGCTGAAAGTGCTAATGATTAATAAGTAACCACAAAACTTATAACACACCACATATACTGTCTTAGATATAACACACCACATATACTGTCTCAGATGTAACACACCACATATACTGTCTCAGATATAACACATCACATATCCTGTCTTAGATATAACACACCACATATCCTGTCTTAGATATAACACACCACATATCCTGCCTTAGATATAAGACACCACATATCCTGTCTTAGTTTTAACACACCACATATCCTGTCTCAGATATAACACACCACATATACTGTCTCAGATGTAACACACCACATATACTGTCTCAGAAATAACACACCACATATCTGTGCTAATGCTTGGTAGATTGATTTGTTCAAAATAGGATATACTACCAACTTTTTAGTTAACAAATAGGATATACTACCAATATTTTAGTTAACAAATATGATATACTACCAATAATTTAGTTAACAAATAGGATATACTACCAATATTTTAGTTAACAAATAGGATATACTACCAATATTTTAGTTTAAAAATATGATAAACTACCAATATTTTAGTTAACAAATAGGATATACTACCAACTTTTTAGTTAACAAATAGGCTATACTACACAATTTTTAGTTAACAAATAGGATATACTACCAAGTTTTTAATTAACAAATACAATTAATTGTACTTTTCCTGCCAAGTTTAGCTATATTTTCAATTCCTGCTTTCATCATTTTTTTAACCCTTTCAAAGAACAGTTGAGGGTGGAAGGAGAGAGGAATAGCAAGAAAATCTTGGATTGATAACATCAATAAATGGTCTGAACATGATTTTTCTACACTCCTCTGAATTTCTGAGAATAGAGTTGTTTGGAGAGCTTTTTTGTGCTGATGTATCCAGTGTGGTGCCCATACAACCCTGACAAGTTATGGGTATTATTATTATTATTGTCCGCCAAAGACGGATGTGTTGGGCCACTGGCACAAATAAAACGGCAACACAACACATTTCCATTCTCTGGACTACATCCTGCTTGAAATCTAGTGGGACCATGGTCCTGGTACAAAGGAGATCCAGCGGGAGTTTGAGAATGAACGCTAAGAAGAAGACGATTATTATTGTAAAGATATAGGTTTTGCAGACTACAAAATGTATCTATTATGAGGTGGATATTGGGTGTTTGGTGGGAGGTCTGATACAGGATCATGGGCATTATTTGAAGATCTCAGGAGATTATCACTTGAAGCTGCAGAATTATGATTGGTATCCTCAGCTGGTAGCATGCTTCTCGTTTGTCAGGAGTGAAGTACATATGGGGGAACCTTAGTATGATCATCGTACTGTATCTGTATGTGAGAACTTTTGTCAATCTTTTATGCTTTTTAACCCTTGTTTTCTTCCTGCGTTAGAAAAAAAGATTAGAGCATACTTGAGTAATGACTAAAAGTATAATACTTGACCAAAACACAAAAAGTATAATACTTGACCAATGACTAAAATTATAATACTTTACCAATGACTAAAAGTATAATACTTGACCAATGACTTAAAGTATAATAACCAATGACTAAAAGTACAATTATATTGTTTCTAACATATCTAATACAATAAGCCATCCTCTTCTTCTTTGCTTGTTCTAGTATAACCACAGAGTTGTCTCTTTGTAATATGAATCTTGTGAGTGTAAGTACATATTGTACAGCTAGTGTGCAAAACAAAATAAGCTGCAATAGTTTGCTCCTTTTTTAACCACTATACATTTTTGTGTCTTATTTTCTATGAGCTGGGAAGAACCAACTCGCCTTAGTCACAGGATTACTATTATTTGTTGCACTTGTAGGTCCTGATACCACAAGGGTGAAAAGTCATAATAACAAATTGTGATACTTAGGGACAGTTCATCCACAAATCACAATTGTGATTGTTATTCTCCCAAATAGGTTTCCATAGATGATGTCAATGCTCGCTAAATATTTGTGTTCTTTACTTATACTACACCAAGTTTGAAATAATATTACTTTTAATTATAAAGATCTTCTACACTATGTCAAAAATAAGCATCCTATAACCTTATCACAAAACCTACCATTCTGAATCACTGATCTACATTATACAATTTTCATCTATAGAAACACGTGTGGGAGAACAACAGTGAAATTGTTTTTTCTGTGGGTGGATTGTGCCCAAGTACCCAGATTGTCTATTTTATCATAATCATTTCATATCAGTATTGTTTTGTGGTCATGTATGAGAATTTGTCAATGTTGTGATAGCCAGATTCAAATTTGACAAAGTAAACATTTCCTACAAAATAATTTGACACTAGTTTTCAAAACTAATTGAACAATTGTTACTGTTGAGACACAACTTTTCATGTTGCCATACAAGGTTTTCTACAACAACAAAAAGTGTATGTCTTTCAGTATTACCTTTACACTTTCCTAATTTACATGTTGCATTTATTTATGAGAAATAAATCATATAGTTGTTTTGTAAGTCTCGCATTAGAAGAAACACATTGAAATGCATTGTCTACATGTCGGTATATTTTGATACAAAATCTAAAGATATATTTTTTAGTATACTCGTACTATTTGGAGATCTCATGAGACGAGATGTTGTCTTCTTTATGTTTGAAGTTTTTTGTTTGAGAAACCATATATTGAGTTATAATATTAATATGCTATTTAGGAAATTATAAATGTGTGTAGACCTGCACACGAAACAATAATAAAATGATATTGTTTTTGCTTAATTTTGTTATTCTTATATCTTCTCCACCTGAGTTGCCTGAGTCTGAAAGGGGAGCAAAGAATAGTGATGTTGTTAATTTGCCATGCATGTCATGAGGTGACTTAGGAGAACTCATAGAATTGACCAATTTACCCCAGAGGTTCAGAATCACCTTGAAGCTAGATGTGTTGGGCAGAAAGATATCACAGCTAAGCTGTAAACCATGTTTAAATGCATTTCATTCTTTTAACGACATCCTGCTAATCTGAAGGAGTTTGAGAATGAATGTAGATGAATAGGAAGAATAAATATATATCTACTGGGAGCATTGTCACGTTTATCAACATACTATTTCTATAGTTGCCTTTTGTTTGTTCAGACATGTTAACTTGTCATGTTGTGTGATACCATGGTTGCTGGTGTGCCTCTCTGTCTGGTATCTCCGACTTTAGCACCAGTGATTGCTTGGTAGGACTGTGGCCCTGCTCGATGTCAGGGATGACATGACAAATCTTAGTTTCCAGCCTCTGTTGGCTGAACTAAGCCCCCATCTCCTTCAAGAGTTGGCTTCAATGGGGGTTGCCCTGTGTTGAGTTTTGGACTGGTTTCTTGTCCCTGAAGTCCTGAGTACATAAGAAGTTACAGGAGAAAATTCACCCATGATTTTCTGGGTTTTAAAGGGGAAGCAAAGAATAGCAATACTCTGACCCGCCATGCATGTTATAGAAAGCAACTAAGTAGTTTATTTATAAAGTTCGCTGTCCTATCCTGTAGCTTAAAATTATCCAAATGCCATGCTGAAATTGGATATGTATGGCAGAAGGAAGCAGATAGCACTAACAAGCTGTAAACAATGAAACAATTAATTCTCTTCGCCAGACTACATCCTGTCAACTTGCAGGAGATTGAGAAAAGACACAAGAAGAAAAAAAAAGGAGAAAATTTGAAGTGATTTCTACAAAAGATTATCTCCAACAGAAGCGATGACAAGGATAATGTACTATTGTTACTGGTCTAACTAATGACTAACAAATAATAAAAGTAATATAAACAACAAATAATAGAAAACCAAGAAACAAGGACTTTTTCCATGTCAAGGTCCAACTGGGACCTTTTTCAAGAAATAAACACAAATGAAATCATCATCGTGTGATATATTCTTTCAAGAACATGGTCTTCCTTATGGATTCTCTGAACACTTGCGATTCTGGGCGAATTGACCTGCAGCTAGACATGTTTAAGCAATCTGATATATCACAAAAATTAGAAGCAGATAGTCTACATTATACAGAACTTATAGCAAAAGTTGGAAGAGCAGATAGTCCAGATTTTTAGGGCATGTGATGAGAAGATCAAAATTTGAACATTTAGTAACCACCGGAAAGATGAAGGGGAGAAGATACAGAGATAAAAAAAAAAGAAATTGTTGGATGGATTGTCATTGTGGCATAAGAGAATGTCACCATTAAACTCAACAACACACAATATACATTCCTCATACAGCACACAAGACAGAGAGTTGTAGAGAAACATGATTGCCTATGCCATTCAGCATGGCACTTGATTGATTTATTGATTGACACAGGAAGGGTAATGTTTATAATTTACTTACAGTGTGTAAATTTATGACAATGGTCTAACAGTATCAATATAATTGTTGACTTTCTCAATGAGGTCTGTCTTTTTGTCCTTTGACCTGCAGACCACACCCTTCTCCTTGAGCCATGCTATTAAAGTTACAGCATTGACTTTGCCCAACTGTAAAAAATGTACAAAATATATATATATATATATATATCAGTGTTTATTCATAGCGAGGCACAACTTTTTTTTCCACAATACAAAAAATACAAAAATAATGTATAGTACTATTAACAGAAATGAACTCACACCTACAGTTTGAAAAAGAACAAATTGACAAAGAACAATTAGAAAATGTCAGCAACATTTAATATCGCGGGTTAACCATCAACACCACAAGAGATTGCTAAGCAGAGATCAGAAAGAGATTAGCAATGGCCCTATAAAAAACATCACAGGTGAAAAATCTATAGCAAAAGGCAAACAGAAAAACAAAGTTATAACTATTACGAAGCTATATTTTTTCCAATAGCAATATATGATTGTGAGACATGGGCAATGACAACTGCAATGGAAAAATAAAATGTTATAAAAAAGGCTTAAGAATATCATGGACAGAAAGATGATCTAACACAGATGTCTAGAAAGATCTGAATATAGAAGAAGGCCTGCTCCTCAAAACTATCAAAATATGCAAGCTAATCTATTTTAGACATAAAATTTGGACACAATGGTTTAGAAACATTAATCATGGAGGGAAAAGTTCCTGAAAAGAGAAGAAAAGACAAACTAAGACTATGATGGACACAGGATATCAAAGACCTTCTGAACATAACACTGAAAGAGGCTGGACAGCTTGCACAGAACTGAGAGGCTTAGGAGAACTGAGAAGCAGTGAGGATGATATTCTGTAAAGGACCATCACATAGATAGATAAGTGTTTATAATATATTAATCGCCCGTATGTTGCCGGGACCCGAAAGGGGAGCAAAGAATAGCAACACTGTTTACCTTCCATTCATATCATAAAAGGCGACTAAGGAGGTTATGGGATGGAGTTGGCTGTCCAATCCCATATAGGGTCAGTGACCCAAAGCCATGCTGAAGTCGGATGTGTCAGGCAGAAAGGCGCAGATATCGCAGCAATGCTGTAAACCATGACACAACGCATTCCGTTCTCTGGACTACATCCTGATAATCTGCAGGAGTTTGAGAACGAACACAGAAGTAGAAGAAGAAGAATATATTAATCTTCAAAAAAAATCTTCAAATATTGAAATATTCTAATACAGTATTCCTTCTGTATAATATCTGTACAAGGATTCTTTTTCTTCTTTCATTCACTTGAAACATGTCTATATCTGTAATTCTGTCTCCTGAATAAAACTCACTGTCTTTTGTAGTTCATACAGTGTCCCATAGAGCTTTGATTCCAGTGTTGTTTCCTCTGACCAATATGTCTGCCTCAGCGTTTCATGCTCAGAACACTCTTGAAGTATATGTTTGGCACTCTGTCCTGCCTGTCCACATATACACATGGCCGTGTTGCCAATCTTGAACTTTGTATACATGTGACTGCGGAGTCGGTTGTGTCCTGTTCTGAGATGTAGAATTATAACATGTTCTGATCTGTTCATAATGTGATACAAGTAAATATAAGTAGGAAGCCAGAGAAAAATTTTGTAAAATTCTTGAGACTAACGGGAAATGAACCAGTCCGTTCAATGGCACCAAATCGCCTAGCAACCATTGAACACGCGTTTTTCCGTATTTGACTAACCGCATCTAAAAAAAAGATGCGATTTCATCAAGCCTTTCAAACCGTGCACACAAAGTCACCAGAACGGACCGATCAAGACAAGGACTATTCAGTTGAATTAGCAACTTGATTCTAGTGATTAACAAAACTTCATTACTCTGTTCCAAGCTTCACCTCTTGGATTTCAGTTTTTCTGCAGTGAGTACATATTACAGTGGAATCCCGTTACAATGATTTCAGTTTTATTATCTGAACTACAAACGCATGAAGAATTGTGTAGCGAACATAGCTGGTGTGATCTATGTTGCATTGGAGTTACACAAGCCCAAAATTGCATACATTTATTTATGATTTGAAACTAACAATAAAATATATCTTTTCATTTTGTTTACCTGATTGCTTCTGGCAAGGGATTCCACATCCAAGACTTGTATCTGAGGTTTATTTCTAGATTTCTTAGGTGTATCTTCTCTCTAAGAACAGTAATTTAAAAAACAATTATTTCTCAGTATTATATTTCTGCTGTATCAGGAATTTATATTTACAGTATTATATTATATTTTGTCTGGCTCTGTGGCGAAGTCATACAGAGTATGTCTGTGATGGCCAGGGTACTAAGTTCGGTTTCCGCCACAGACATTTGAGTACCGGGACTGTTCAGAAAGCAATGACAAACAACTGAACATATTTATATTGCCTAGAAAATATCTACAGCCAAAAAATGCTGGGTTGATCGCTACAGCCTGAATAGGATATACTACCAATTATATTTTTTAAATGATTTCTACATGATTATGATCATTTGTTGGAAACAACTATTTTCCATCATAATGACATTTAAAAAAATTTATTTCTATAACATATTTCGATAATTATTTCCACTGCCTAGTGGGTTTGCACAGGAGTGCCTTAGGTCAAGGGAGTAAACTCCTACAGAATATCCAGAGAGGAGACCCTAAGGCAGTCGACAGTGTATTAAACCATGTTTTGATAGCTCCTGCAGTTCTGCTTGTTTCCAAGCATATTTGAATTATTTTTCCATGAACATAATAAACAGAGTCGATAGAGGGTTAGTGCACATGAGTAAGATACTTTCTCCATAAAAAACTGCCCAGGGAAACAATCTTTTGAAATGTTTAGGGCCCCATAGTCCATTTGAAATTTTACATTGTATGCATCCTAGACCATCTGTAATACACACAAGGTCATCATTTCTCTAAGAGTACGACATTTTAAAAACATTTACATTGTAAGACTTTCGTACAACCTACTCATGAAAACAGAAACAATCAACAGTATAAAACATCATACAAATAGCAATAGACAAACATATCCAATTTCATTTTTGTAGAAGAATTAATATTTTCATTGTTAGGTAAATTATGATTGAGGCATGGCTATATTGGCCTTAAACCCCTAAGAGCTTGTGTGGTCCTGAACTGTAAATATACATTCCTCATACAGCACACAAATAAACATTTGTAGTCCAGCAGTCAGGTTATGCCGAGTTATAAATTATGATTGCATGATATGATCAGCACACATCAGACAAGTCAATAGATATTCCAATCCTATATCAATAAATCCATCAGTCAAGTTGCCTACATTTCTAATTAAGTGTTGCTTAATCAGTTTCATCGTAGATCTATTAGGTTTCTCTATATGGGCCGTTCCAAACCTTACATCAATTTCCGGCAACATTGAGAATGCCCATGATTCACACTTTTGAAAATATTCAGAGCAGACAAGTTGATTGATCTATTGATTGATTGATCTATTGATGTACTTTTTGGCACTATGGACATGCTCGCCAATGTATTGGCTTGCTTATTTCTCTCAGCATCTGCATGTCAGGGCACAAATAGAAATGTAATCTTTCCGGTCAGAGAATATGTCAACAACTCCCTCATTGATGGCAGACGACACCAGCTTCAACTTTGTGGAGCATGTTCATTGAGTCACTAAGTATGACTGCATGAGTATAGTCATGTGACATCGTGTTCATTGAGTCACTAAGTATGCCTGAATGAGTAGTCATGTGACACCAGCCATGACAGTGCCTATGTCATAGCTTTTATCTCCTTCATAAGACTGCTCATGGCTGTGGTGAAGGTACCATTGGATTCTTTGACAGTTTCCCCACCTAGACTATGCAGAAAAAGCCTAAGAACAGTATTGAGGAAGAATAACTCACCCATCTATCTACGCTGTGACCCTTGTTTGCCTTGCAATGTCAGGTTCTCTGGAGATGGCCTTCTTGTGTGCTGTTTGTAAGCTTGTTCCTGTGGCTTCTTTGATTGCTGTGATCCATCTTTTACATGGTCTGCCTCCGGTTTTATAGCCATGATGTCTATGTATCATGGCCATCTGTAGCATGATGTCTGCTAGTAGTCTAGAAGTGTGTGAAAACCATTTGATCTGTTGTCTTTTGATGTGTTCCAATACTGGTATTGTTTTGGTTATCTCTTAATGACACTCCAAGTATTCTTCATAGACATGTCATTTCTGCTGTCACTATTTTTCTTTTGTCTTATGCTGTCACTATCGAGGTTTGGCACTGGTAGCACAGTGATGGTGTAATAATAGTCATCAATATAGATTATTACATCATTTTCTTCAAAATAATTATATCACTTTCTGCATTTTTATCACCAATTAGTGCCTTGAGTTTGCATCCACCTACACCAGATTTATTTCCCTGCAACTTCTACCCAATGTGATGACTACAGAGAGTGTACCATGTAATATAGATGCACTGATACTATGAGGTGACAAACATTACTCAGACAAATATACAAGTATGTTTTCTATTATTTTAAACTTACCTGTATGAGTTTTCTCTTCTTAACTTCATCAGTGAATGTGCTGTTTTTTTTAACAAGTTTATTTACGATAGGAGACTTGTGAGTCACCGATATGTCATCTTCAACTTGCATGAATGAAGTATCAGTATCTACAGCATCTACAACCTGGAAGCACGGACCAATAGGCCTACTATGTGCTGGAAATTTACTAAAGTCTCTCTGGTTACATTGTAAGTTGTTTCCAGAAAGTGGTTTCAAGATAGTACCAGCAGGATGTTTTGATAGTTGTAACAATGATGGTTGTTGTTTCTGAGCACAGTGTGGGCTATCCTTAGGTTTGTTTTGTTTTCTAAAATGTGGGATTGATACAGGAACTGAGTTCTGGGATGAGCTTTGTACAGTTGCTGTATATGTTCCACTCAATGAGAGCTTAGGAGATGAAGATGGATGTTGTATGGATAAACTTTGTAGAGTTGACCTATCAGTACCATCTGTTGAATATTGTGACTTGGTTTCTCTTTGATGATTAGAGCCAAATTCATATTTGGGAATTTGTTTGAATACTGGAACAAACTTTATGAATTTTGAATCCTTGCTTTGATAACTGTCAATATCTGAATGTCTTGCATCTGTTTGAAGTCTTGGCTTTGGTCTGAAGTGAGGAACAAATTTTTTCTGTACTGTCGGTTGTGTGTTTACAATTTCTTCATGATCTGAATTTCTCAATTGCATCTGTGTTAAATAATTATGTGATTGATCATAAACTCCATGTTTAGAATTTATTGATTGGGTAAATATTTTTTCAGAGGTATCACTTTCAAACACCTTTCCATTGTCAGTAGACACTCTAATGTTGTCAGTGTTTGGTAATCGTGTATTTGTATCTGCACTTTGATGTTCGCTACTCTTTGTATTAACTTCTGTAATAATTTTATGAGCAAGAGCTGTGTCTTGTTGTGTAACATCAGCAGGATTTATTTGTAGCCTTTTTTCTTTGCCTCTCTCAACTTTCTGATCAAATAAGAGTTTTTCTCTTATTGTAGTTTTATTGTCACTTGTGCTACTGTACAAGTGTGACATTGACGTCTGGTTTCTCAAGGGAGCTGTAGATTTATTGACAGGATTTGATGAAAGATTTATTCGACCTGTGTCCTAGAATTTGGAATATTGCATGAATGTTACTAGAAAATACACTGACTTACCAGTTATCACTGTTAAACATATGCAGACGAATATGGAAGTTACAGAACAAATGATGAAGATGATTTTTCTAACAACACTATGTTACCAGTCGCCCATGTGGCAATCTAAGCCTAGACTTCTAGTTCAGGGAACACAAGGAGAGCAAAGAATAGCAGCACTGTTTACCTTCTATGTATGCCATAAGAGATGACTAAAGATAACCAAGGGTTGACTTGGCTGTCCCATCCCATATATGGTCAAAGTGACCCAGAAGTCATGCTAAAGTTGGATGTGCCAGGCATAAAGCTGCAGATATCACAGTTTTTTGTTGTAAACCATGACACAACACATTCTATTCTCTGGACTACATCCTGTTAATCTGCAGGATTTCGAGAATAAACACAGAAGAAGGAGAAATGTTCTAATGTAATAGGCCTACCAATGTTTTCTACACAAACAATATAACACTATTTTCTTGGATTTCAAATTAACAGATGAACAGATGTTGAAATTGAACTTCAGATGTCTGCATGTTTTTTCCAGTATCATCATCAGGTTCCATGCCGGCTGGCATAGGCAATCATGACTCTCCACAGCTCTCTCTCTCCAGCATTATGTATCAAGATTGTTGTTGTTTACCTGCCATGCCAGGTTGTCAAACTGTCTAATATTTTTTTCTCACTTTGTCACCCTCTGTTTCTGTTGCCTTCAATCTCGCCTGTTATGACTATGTTCTCCAAACCTCCCTGTCTCATGAAGTGACCAAAATATTAAGATTGTATTTTTCTTATACTACTGATTAAAATCTGTTTCACATTTGACTCAACACATTCCACATTAACGTAACAACAAGGTCATATTACACAACATATTTTCATTTTTCTAAATGTTGTTTTTGCCTGCCCTATTCTACTTCTTATTTCTGTTGAACTTCTTCCATCTGCTGTGATAGTTGTACCTAAATTTAAACCACCTGAATTCGTGGACTTGTTTTAATACTATATCATTCACTTTGATCTTGCAAGGTGTGGTATTTTGTTTCTTTGAAACAACCATTACTGCTGTTTTCTTTATATTAGAAAGAGGCCTTTCTCTTTACTTTCTATGACTACTCTACATTAATTAGATCTTGAAGGTCTTCCTCACTTTTTGCAATCAGAACAGTGTCATCCACATATCTCAAATTATTTATGTTATATCCTCCCACTGATATTCCTGGGATCTCAACTATTGCATGCATTATGTTTTTACTGTACAAAGAGAACAGGTCTGGTGAAAGTACACATCCCTGTCTAACTCCTTGTTTTATTTGTTTAAAAGGGCCATATTGATTTCCTGCTCATATTGATTTGCTGCCGTTTGTTGTCAGAACATGTTCTTGATGATTGTTAAATCTTTACTGTCGATGTTCAAATTCTCTAGCATGTGTATAACTTCTACACTATGTTAAACTATGTTTAACTTTATCAAATGCTTTTGTGTAGTCTATAAAACAGAGGTGGAGATCTGTTTTTACCTCTATAGATCTCTCTATTACTGTTCTCAATATATATATATAGTATTGTTGGTACCTTTGCCTTCTACAAAGCCACATTGTTCTGGACTTATTTCTGTTTTTATTTAGTTTCTCACTCTCTTCATGAAGATTCTGGGTATTTTTTGTTATTTGGCTCATGAGGCTGATTGTCTTATGGCTAACATTAACATTAACTCTAAGAAGGTAGAATATCTTATGGCTAACATTAACTCTAAGAAGGTAGAATATCTTATGGCTAACATTAACATTAACTCTTAAGAAGGTAGAATGTCTTATGGTTAACATTAACTCTAAGGAGGTAGAATGTCTTATGGCTAACATTAACATTAACTCTTAAGAAGGTAGAATGTCTTATGGCTAACATTAACATTAACTCTAAAGAGGTAGAATGTCTTATGGTTAACATTAACTCTAAGGAGGTAGAATGTCTTATGGCTAACATTAACTCTAAGAAGGTAGAATATCTTATGGCTAACATTAACTCTAAGAAGGTAGAATGTCTTATGGCTAACATTAACTCTAAGAAGGTAGAATGTCTTATGGCTAACATTAACATTAACTCTTAAGAAGGTAGAATGTCTTATGGCTAACATTAACATTAACTCTAAAGAGGTAGAATGTCTTATGGTTAACATTAACTCTAAGGAGGTAGAATGTCTTATGGCTAACATTAACATTAACTCTAAGGAGGTAGAATGCTGTATGACTAACATAAACCTGTCCAGCATTATGCAGAGATGGGTAAGTAAAACAAAGCTTTGGCTTAAATCTCAGGAGATTTCCACAAACTGTCCCAACTCTGTTATGAATGTCTTGCAGAAATGCTGTTAATATAGGTTTGGGATCCACTCTTTTAACCAGTTGCAGAGGTCCTGACCGTAGGCAAATGCTTGGGTAGCTTTAATGAGTTAAAGACAGTAACAACACAATTTATTCCATAAAAGTTTATTAATGTTTATGATTATGATTCAGGTATCATATTCTTTCCAGAACAGTCTTCTTTATTGATGCTCTATGAATGTATGCCTCATTTATGAATGCTCTATGAATGTATGAGTGATAACAATTCTACATTAAGTACAATGGTTACTATTAAAGCCTAACTATCAATGTACAAAATAAACAAACAAAAGAACAAGGACTTCTTCCTACACAAAAAATGTATAAGTAAAGCCTAAACTTCAATAAAAGTTGAAAAGCGATGAAAATATAATTAAAGTACTGTTATATGAGATATACATCAATCATTTACACAATTGTCTTCTTTTATTCATTCTCAAACTCCTACTGCATCTCTCTTGTAGCAGGAGAATAGTAGTACTAGATTTCCAGCAGAATATAGTCCAGAGAACTGAAATATGTTGTGTCGTCATTCTATTTACAAGAATTACCCGATACATCAGATTTCAGCATGGTAACTAATATTTTCAGTGTCTTTATCACTTCCGTTAATATTACATTTCTATGAAATGTTGAGATTCATGCCTGGGTTAAAATTACATTTCTATAAAGTGTTGAGATTCATGCCCTGGGATAAGATTACATTTCTACTATGAAGTGTTGAGATTCATGCCCTGGGATAAGATTACATTTCTATGAAGTGTTGAGATTCATGCCCTGGGATAAGATTACATTTCTACTATGAAGTGTTGAGATTCATGCCCTGGGATAAGATTACATTTCTACTATGAAGTGTTAAGATTCATGCCCTGGGATAAGATTACATTTCTATAAAGTATTGAGATTCATGCCCTGGGCTAAATATTACATTTTATGAAGTGTTGAGATTCATGCCCTGGGATAGAATTACATTTCTATAAAGTATTGAGATTCATGCCCTGGGATAAGATTACATTTCTATAAAGTATTGAGATTCATGCCCTGGGATAAGATTACATTTCTATAAAGTATTGAGATTCATGCCCTGGGCTAAATATTACATTTTATGAAGTATTGAGATCCATGCCCTGGGATAGAATTACATTTCTATAAAGTATTGAGATTCATGCCCTGGGATAAGATTACATTTCTATAAAGTATTGAGATTCATGCCCTGGGATAAAATTACATTTCTACTATTAAGTGTTGTTGAGATTCATGCCCTGGGATAAGATTACATTTCTATACAGTATTGAGATTCATGCCTTGAGCTAATAACTTAATTCTTATCCACATGTTTCCGTGGCCTGAGAAAGGAGCAAAGAATGGCAACATAGTGAGCTGCGATGTATGTTATAAGAGGTAACTAAGACAATATGAGTATGCTGAAATTTAATGTGTTAGGCTGAAAGATGCGGATATTGCAGCCTAGCAACCATGACACAACACATTATATTCTCTAGACAATAAAACAATTACAATATTACAATAAAATCCCCTTATAACAACTTAGTCCGGATCATTGAAATATGTATGTAATAACAGATATTCGTTATATACAGTACAAACAATGAAGAATAAATATAATTGGGGATTGTGAAAACTAAAGTTAAATAGGGAAATTTGTTATAAAAGAATGCTCTATAGAGGGATTCCACTGTATTGATCTTTCACTGTATTAATTCACATTTATTTTTCAACTACCAGAGTTTCATCAACTATCACATTTGACTTTGATTTCAAGCACATCATTATTTGCTATTCTAGAAGTACCTAAATTGCTGTACATTACAAATACTATATTACTGCTTTATGTTGTAATTTTACATCATAAAAATATTTTTAGACACATAAGGATACGTAAAATGTTTGCCACCACCTGAAGGCAGGAATCCAACCTGGCAATATAGAATGTCCTCATCTGTATCAGGGAGCCTATAACCATACTGATCAAAACAGATATGTTATTCACATATATGTGAGAGCATATTTTAAAATAACGAGTGTTTAAATGTATGAGTCAGAACACTTTTCTGTAATTTGGCAGAAATAAATTCCTACTTTGTACTAGTTTTAAAAAGTAGACCCATTTCGAAACTATTTCAAATGTCTTTCTTAATCACAGACAAACCATGACACATCAGAAAAATTTCTAGTAGATGACAAGCATATATAATGAGGCAATGACTTTGTTGAAGTATCACCTATTACTGTCATATATACAGTTAAGTTTCTACGACCTCTGAGTAGGATGCTTTTTCTCAGAGCACACATCTGATCAAGATCAGTCTGCCCTAGAAAACTAAGTCACATCCAAAGAAAATTCAAGATTTTCCAGTTGTGTTAAGAGATTTTGGTACAGCTTTCATTACACTGAAAGATCACACTGCTCATCATGACATTGTTACAGTGGATGCAATGTGATGGGAGGAAAGGTTGAAAGGTGAAGTCTCTCAAACACACATGATGTGACTTCATAGAGGATATATCACAGAACCACCCATGTGGCAACTGGGGCCTGGACTTCTAGTTCAGGGTGCAAAGTATAGGGCCACTGTCTTCTTTCCAGGCATGTCGTTGGAGGTGACTAAGAAAAGACAGACTGACAACATTTCACCTGTGAAAATAGCATAATTGTGACATCTTATCACAATCCTTACTGTTGACTTCTATCAAATAATCCCCATGGGTGACAAAGAGATCCAGGTCAGCAGACATTGCACATTTGCCCTTTTGTAGCAGACTCCTAGATGACATGAAATGCTAGATTAGTCATCACTGCAGATGGGTTAGAAAATCTGACAGAAGAAGGATGAAATAGTTGGCCCAGATGTGTGTGCTGTGCTTCTGGCAGAATTTGGTAATTCTGAGATACTGGTGCACTAGTATACTTCCCTTCAGGAATGAAAACATATATCCTTATATCTCTTTATCTGCAGACGATGTATGTGTCTGGCCATTGATGCAAATAAAATTGCAACACAATGCATCTCCATTCTCTGGACTAGATCCTGCTGGAAATTTAGTGAGAATTCAGCAGGAGTTTGAGAATGAACGCTGAAGAAGGAGAAAAAAATCCCCTTTATACATCAATGCCTTTGAGACCTTATATGAGTCTTGGTGTCGCCTCAGTTACACATACAACTGAGAAGAATACTGTCAAGAGCTTCCTTCTCACACTAAACATTTATTTCATCATTATCATGTGTCAAGAGTTTCCTTCTCACACTAAAGATTTATTTCATCATTATCATGTGTCAAGAGCTACCTGCTCACAGCTAAAGGGATTATTTCACTATGTATAAATCATCACAGAATCAGAATGAAAATATTTTGTAAATATTGTGACAAATGGTAACTGTGCCTACCTCCACTAGCCCAAACTCTTTTATCTACACATTCCTGGACAACAAATAAGCAGGATATCTAAATCTTAATCTTCTTTGGAATGAAAAGTCACAATAATCAATTCAAATCTGATGTCAGTTATATATCTGATCACTAAGGTTGTAAGCATTCGCTCGGTCTTCCCTGTGACAAGTGGTGGTAAGTACATATCTACTTCAGGTACATAGTATATACCCGGTAGGTAGCTACAGGTAAGAAAAAATACAAATAACACACCATCAGCCGAAGACGTATGTGTCGGGCCGTTGGTGCAAATAAAACAGCGACACAACACATTTCCATTCTTTGGACTAATCCTGCAGGAAATCTAGTAGGACCATGGTCCTGCTACAAGGGAGATCCAGCAGGAGTTTGAGAATGAACGTTGAAGAAGAAGAAATAACACACCAGATGAAAAGATTTTGTCGTACCCATATTCTATGGTTTTCACTCAATAGTGCAAGATCATCTGCAAAATCCAGGTCTTCTAATGTTGTTTTATTTATCCATTTGATTCCTAAATTTGTGTTGGATGTGCTTTTTCTCATAGCCCAGTCAATTGCGATATTGAATAGTAATGGTGACAATACTTAGAGAAAGTAAAACAACCAATATTCATACTATTCAAGAACTGCACAGAATAGCTTTGAACAGACAGAATTGGAGAGATCTGACCTTTGCCCTATGCGCTAACTTCAGCGCAAAAGGAAAATGAATGAATAAATGAATAGTCTATAGTCTATATATTCGTGAACTATAAAGATGATTGACCTTGTGTTTTACATAAAGTACAATTGTTACACAGCTTTACAGCAGTCTCACTTACTTATTATTGATTGGATGTATAGAGGGTGTTCAATGGAACTGGCATAAAGGAACTGTTTGCAGGTTCCAAAAGAGAAGCAAATATAGTGATGCCATGCATGTCATAATAGGCGACTAAGAAGGTTTTGGCTGGCCCGTTCCCATAGGGGTCAAAGTGACCCAAAAGACATACTGTTGTCACATGTGTTAGGAATAAAGAAGCAGATATTGCAACCAAACTGTAAACCATGATACAGTGTATTCCATTCTGTGGACTACATTTCGTTAACCTGCAGGAGATCAATACAGACAAAGGATACAGTAAAGAAAGCATACAAGAACAACATGTGTAACTCACCATATTTTTCCAGTGTCTTTGCAGAACTCTGTACGAGGTGAATGGACTTTCTCTTGAAATTTGTAGAGATAATGATATAATCCTACCTCTTTTCATGCTGTGGTTAAATATGAGAACATTCTTGAGCCGTGATTTCAGGAAATGAGTTACAAATTATTATTATTATTCTTATTGTTGTTGTTGCTGTTGCTGCTACTACTAAAACTATTATTATTATTATTATTATCATTATTATTATGATATGCTATCATTTCTAAAGTCTGGCTCTGTGGTGGCCAAGGTGCGGGGCTCAAATCTCATCACAGGCAGTTATGTATCTGGACCATTCAGAAAGTAATGGCACACTAGTGAATGTATTGCCTGAAAATCAATACAGCTAAAAGATGCTGGGTTGATGGCTATGTTCTGAATAGGATATTCTATCAATTTTTATTATCATCATTATTATGGTTGTTGCTGTTATTATTATTTTATTATTATTATTGAGATATCTTATTCTTTCTAGAATGTAATCTTCGGTTCATTACAGGAAGATGTGTCCACTTTTTTTTTTATTAACCTTCACCACGCCTATATCAACTCCGGCCGCCAAAAAACAAAATGGCGTCTAGCGCCATTGGCGACATACCCCATCTAATGAGATATCGTTATAATAGACGCCCCACAGCCTGATTAGTTACTCGGGAACATGCGCTATTGAAGCCGGTTCATTCCTACGTCCGACATGATCGTTGTAACAATGGCTAGCCAGAAGATACAAATTTTATAGCAATTAATCTGACCACATCTGCACACTGGTACGATGCCATGATGTGACCGGTTTTATAGACCTATCTTTCATTTTGAATAAAATAACATTGAATCGTGGCTTGAATCATGAATTATTTAGTTATTTAGTTTCACAGCAGTGAATATACAGAATGCCGCGTTGGTTTGGAGACATGTAGACGTTTGATATCGAATATGTTGAAGTGGAACCAAAAATGACTAGACCTAAGCTCAAAGAAGGATTTTACTGCAAATCTACATGTTTTATACAGTTCCTCCGGCTATATTTTGATAATTTCGCAGTGAAAGAACATAAATACAACAGATTTGCGTGATTTAGTTTACAGTGTTGCCAAGGAATTCGATAAATAAGGTAAGTTATTTTTTTACTTATTTTTTTCCTCTTTATTTGTTATAAAATATATGTTTTTTTTGTGAAAAACGTCTTTACCACTTTCTCATATGTCTGGTATCACACACACACATACATTAATTACACCAATATATGCATAATTCAATTCTTTATTTATATGTGCAAATATTATTTAAATATCTCTAACAACCAAAAAATTATCACATTTTCAAAACAGTCACCATCAATAACGCAAATTTTCAAAAAAGAATCCGGTGGCAGGGAGACGTTTCGTATTTTTTAATCTGGCTTGCTAAAGGTTAAAAAAACCATCATTATTTAAAGAAATGAACTTTTGCTAAAAGGGCATACAATGCGGCATCCATAGATCTACACGTAACACACTGAGAGGCCCCCTCCCCTGGGAGACCCTTGAGGGAGGGCTCTCAATGCATTCGACGCAGATCGAAAGATCAACTGCATATATTTTATCGTCACATCATGGAAACTGTAGGTGGAGCAAGTAAGAATCAAATCTACTACATCATGATACAACATAAGGTCTCCCCATAATGAACCTAATCTTCTTTATGGATGCTCTGAAAAACTAACGATTGTGTGCGAATTGACATGCTACAGCACCGGATATGACATGCTACAGGATGACATGCTACAAGATGACATGCTACAAGATGACATGCTACAGCAACGGATATGTTTAAACACTGAGAAATAATTTTTTCCAGTATGTCATCTTTGATGTCCTTTCCTGCTACCAACAACTATGCCTTCCATTATTACTCTTTCCCATGCTGTTCTGTCTCTTTATTTGGCAAAAAAACCTTAGCTTTTTTGTTATAATCTTGTTTAGGAATCAACTCTATTCCACATTTAAAGTTCTTAACACATATTGATTCATTTCAAAGAAAGTGATTATCTCTGCCACTATTTTATTAAGTGTGTCCATGTTTCACAGTCATAAATTGCTACTGGAAACATGCTTGGTCAGACAAGATATAAACTTGAAACACAAATCAATAGGCATTTATTTATACTATATTATTTATACATTCGCCAGCCAATGAAAAGCACAACTATAGTCAAATTGACCTTTTATACTGATGTAAACTGGATTAGCACTCTGGCTTATTTATAAAATAAATGTCATGCTTATGTCAAATGATATGACACTAGTGGACCATACACTTGCTCAGTTCATGTAAGCTTGAACTTATTCTTCAATGGCTCACCTTGGTAAGACATGACACCAACTATCTGCCACATTTACTTCACGGATCTGATCTTCTGTTGATTTAATCATTTCTTGCATTTCTTCTCGACTCATGTTCAAATCTTCAATCTGCATAATTTTAAGTGAAATTAATTATAAATAGTGAATTAAATGTTAGTTAACGGTAAACAGTAATGGTTAAGTTTCCAGGAAACATATACTCCAAAAGCTTAGAAGAGAATTCAAAAAGAGACTTCTTTCTTTCATTCAGAAAAAGGCAACCAGGAATCACACAATTTTATGTGAATAGCAGTAACACTTTCATGTTGTTTGCTGTTTCCACTTCTTCTTCAGCATTCATTCTCAAACTCCAGCTGGTTTTCTCCTGTAGCAGGACAATGGTTTTACTAGATTTCCAATAGGATATAGTCCAGAGAATAGAAATGTGCTGTGTCTTTGTTTTATTTGTGCCAGTGTGCACATCCATCTTGAGCTGTATCTGTTGTTTCAATCTCCAGGAGTTATGAGTAATAAGGCTCTTGTATCCTCTTGTGTCCATAAATTAAAGTCAAAAATGTTTTTCCCATTTTTGACCCTGGTAGGTAGTACATGAGTTTACCTCTCTTTTGGAGATGCATGCCCCTTTCAACCAGCGGACAACAAAGTCCAATTACGTTATATCAAGACACACTACCACAAAATATTAGAGGTAATGAAGACCACAAGTAATGAATAATTTTTTTTTACCCCGTCCCCACCTACTCTGTGTCAACCACTGTGAAGAGTTCAGTGACACAACTTGCTCAATTATGGCAAACAAAATTTTCACACTCCTCCACATCACCCATAACAATTTTAAGCAGAGCAAAATATGCAAAACATGTTTTGTTTCACAATTTTAGAAAATATTTTCAAACTCAAACTATTTAATTAATGTATAAAACTTAATGTTTACATCTACTTTTGTCAAACAGCCATCTCCCCTAGTAAAACTTGTTCAGTCCTGCCATTCACAAATTTATGATGAAATTTAAGGACAGCAGCACTGTGAAATGGGGAGGTTACTCCAAAGTTTTGTTCCATACCCAGGAGGCTGGAACTCATCTGAGTAGTATGCTTTAAGAAGAGGCCTACTCTGAGGGGGAAAACCATGTCATG
This sequence comes from Meghimatium bilineatum, assembly GCA_034231615.1. Classification (NCBI taxonomy): domain Eukaryota; kingdom Metazoa; phylum Mollusca; class Gastropoda; order Stylommatophora; family Philomycidae; genus Meghimatium; species Meghimatium bilineatum. The sequence goes on from CM067308.1 coordinate 49,723,263, forward strand.
ATAAAAGTGTATAACATAATACTTGCATTTTCTTCTTCTTCTTCATCGTTCTTCAGTCAGATATCAGGTTACAGCACCAATAGCTTCAATGAATTGTGTGATTCGCTTCAGGTTATCCATGGAACCCCTCAAGTCTGGAAGCAGTGCCATCTCAGTAGGCCATATTTTCTCCCTCGCTTCTTGGTAGAGTTGACAGGCATAAAGAATGTGTTCTGCAGTCTCTGGGCTCAGTCCACAGTTGCACAGGTCTGTCTCACCAATCTTCAGCTTGCGGAACATGTGACTTCTCAGTCTGTTGTGACCAGTTCATAGTCTGAAGATGATGGTTTGTTCCTTGCGTGAATTTTGATGGTAGGAGTCATTTGGTTCTGCAGTTGGGTGCATTTGCTTCCACTTTTTCTTATATTCTGCTTTTAACATGGTCTTACATTCATAGTACGTATTATCATTTTCTATTCATGTCATTCCAACAGTTTTTATCTGCAACTATGAGGCATGGATACAGTTTTTTAATCCCAAAATAATGTCATTCCAACAGTTTTTATCTGCAACTATGAGGCATGGATAAAGTTTTTTAATCCCAAAATAATGTCATTCCAACAGTTTTTATCTGCAACTATGAGACATGGATACATTTTATCTAGATATAGGACTACTCATAAAATCTATTTTTGCATTCACTCTCAAATAATCAGTATGAGTTGCATGTGATTTGTGCCGGAGAGTGTGAATATGTCATGACTGCTAGTTTACAGAAGAGCTGTGGTATTTGCTCCATTCAACCCAGCACATCTGATTATAAATTCAATTTCTAACATGTTTTTCTATCAAGAATAAACTTAAAGACTGCTGTGCTATTATGATGGTGTTCCAAATGAAAACCTTAAAATGTGACAGAACTCAGAATAACCATGGCATTGTCTTGAAAACTATCAAAATTGTTGCAAAGGATGAAAAGAATGTCCTACATATATCATAATTTTAAAAATGATTATTGTGATTTCTTCTTCATCATTCATTCTCAAACTCCCGCTGGATCTCTCTTGTAGCAAGGCTTTGGTCCTACTAGATTTCCAGTAGGCTGTAGTTCAGAGAATGGAAATGCATCATGTCACCGTTTTATTTTTACCGATGGCTCAACAACATCCATCTTCTGCAAAATATTGTGATGCCATAATGGCAGTTTAAAGATGGCCACACCATTATTGACATGTATCAAAGAAAATCAGTGTTTTATTATCCATTTTTTAATCATATTTATTTCTATAATTTTCTTAACCTATTGAAATTCATTAGTAAATTAATGTCCAGTATGGTGATGTATATTTGTTCTCATCTTATATATACATTCTCAAACTTCAGTTTACCAGGATGTAGTCAGGATAATGGAATGCTGTGTGTCATAGTTTACAGATTGACTGTCATATCTGTGCCTTTTATCCTGACACATCTGAATTCAGTATGGGTGAGAGGGTGTGCATAACTGTTAATCAAACAAGAGTATGGGTAGAGTTTGAAGTTTTAAAATGGCATGAGTTCTGTGACAGAATATTCACGACCGGTGTACCCGACATAATTTTGAAATGGTATTCAATTCATACATTTGCTGAATTTACAGCAACGCTTTACAATACTTGACTCTCCTTTGTGTACAATACAAATTGAAACGTTACTGCATTAGAAAATAAAAGGAGCACAAACGCTATTCTCAAGATTTTGATTACATTCGTGACGAGCTTGTGATATACATATATGAATTTCAACAAACCTGCAGAGGTGGAAATTTGACCACAGTTCCAATCAGTGACACAAATATTTCTTCTGTGTTTACACTCAACTTCATTTCTGAAAATATATACATTTAATTCAAATATGTTTAACACATGCACTGCTACACCTGCATCCTCTTCTACCTCTCTTAAAACACTATTTTTACTGTTATCATTAATTATACCACTGTTCAATGTATCTATTCTCAATTTCTAAGCACTTTACTACGGTAAGTAGTAAAGAGTAATAGGTAGGATGGTTTCGTAATACAACCGTTAGAAGGAAGCTACAGCATTTTGAACACTTAAAGAGACATAATGGTATCGAAAGGCTGATTCTGGAGGGCAGAGTGTCAGGAAAGAGAAGGGAAAGACCAAAAAGACAATAGGCCAGCAATATCGAAGAATGTATGAATATGTCTCTGGCCAATGCAGGCCTGCTTGCCCAGGACAGAGAGGCATTCAGAGTATCCACCATGAAGACAACATTCTGGAAAGAATATGTCACTTGATATAGGGGGGGCCTATAATTAAAATACATCCATTGGTAATGTGTTTTTGATATTGTTCATATTCAATGCATCTTTGTCCCAGAAAAATAAGACTTTTTCAAACAAAAATAAATCAAGCCACTTTATGCTTCCAAAAGAACAATTCCAAGAAATTGAACGTGTTTGGTAATTGATGTAAATAAAATGTCAAAATTGCCTGTGTTTTGTTGTTCAGCCTGAAAAGGGGGCAAAGAATAGCAACACTGTTGTTTACCATCCCTGCATGTCGTAAGAGGCTATGGGGTGGAGTTGGCTGTCCCATTCCATACAGAGTTAAAGTGACCCAGACACATGAATGCGGATGTGTCAGGTCAAAATGCGGAGAAATCACAGCAAAGCTGTAAACAAAGACACAATGCATTCCTTTCTCTGGGCTACATCCTGCCAATCTGCAGGAGTTTGAGAATTAATGCAGAAGTAGAAATAGCAACAAAACGTATCTCTATCGATACTCTCTGGATAAAACACATCTTTGTTTTATATCTCCTTTTTTATTTCCATGTATGGTGAGTAGCTGTTCTTAAAGTGTATTGATACAGTTTGTTTGCATATACATTTATAATATATACCCTGGTCCGGCTCTGTGGCGAAGTGGTACAGAGCGCGTCTGTGACGGCAAAAGTACTGAGTTCGATCCTCATCACAGGCAATTGTGCATCCGGACCGTTCAGAAAGCAATGGCAACCTACTGAACGTATTTATATTGCCTAGAAAATCACCACAGCCAACAAATGCTGGGTTGATAGCTACGTCCTGGATAGGATATGCTACCAATTTAAAAAAACAAAAACAAAACCCTGTTTCATTTATTTAAAGTGGCAGAGAAATCATAAGATGGATAGGATGCAGTCTAGAAGAGTGCTCACCAAAGCAAGGGACAGGTCTTGGAGGTACATTACAGCCAATCTTCATTGTGGAAACAGCACTTGCTGATGATGAAATTGACAGCATATTCAGAACATTAATATTCAACTATTGTAGAATGTTTAGGCATCACTAATTCATCCAACTGTACCACCTGCAGTAGCGCACTGGCTTCGCATATGAGTGGTCCTGGGTTCATTCCCCAGCTGAGGCGGAAATGTTTTCAGATCGCAACGGCTCCCAGGTCGACCCAGCCTTAAATGGGTACCGGATTAATCCGGGAAGTAAAGACTGCAAGGGAGAGGAGATGGCTACCGCCCTCATTTGCAGAGCCTGTGAAATGTGAGATCGCTAACATCTCACACCCCTACGGCATTAATAAATGCTATGGGTTACTTTACTTACCACCAGCAGAATGTGGATGAAAATGATAAGCTTTAAAACCATGAGCTAATTCAGTGAGTTTGGTTTACAATGTGAGCTCACTATCAATTCTACCACTCAGCAGATAGTGCATATAAATATATTTATCATTTATTATCATTCAATATAGGAATCACAAATCAACAATTACAACTATCTCATATTCGTATAAATATTTTTTGTTTCAGTTAGAAATGTTCTTTTAAAAGTGATACTGACACTGAAACTGGAACTTTAATATTCTATATACAACATTACAAAAAATAGTGTGTAGAATCTGAATTAGAATACATCAGTGTGAATTTAATCTTAAAATTCTGAAAAACCCTAACATCAATGATTACATTGCCAAATATGGCTGAAAAAGGTTAATTTCTAAAGGAAAATCTGACTTATTAACAGGCATGATAAATATGACAATGGATAATAAGTAAAAACTGCAGCAAATCTGACATGCAAAACGGTAAATTAAGTTTTGCTAATCACTGGTAACACACACATGATGACTAACCAAAAATTGATGTCAAAAGGCCTTTATCAATAACACAACATAAAACATGACAGGTAAGGAATAGCAGTATTCATATTCACACCATAATGGCTGGAAGGGATAATTATATTAATTAAGCTTACAGTACACATTGACAAAAATATAGCTCATTTGTACTGTGATTTATCAAATGAAAGAAATTAACTCACTGGAGCTTTTCACACTAACACCTGTACGACATGGGTGTGACCTTTTAGAGGGGTGTTAAGTAAAGTGAAATATAGGTAACTACTTGTTAAACTGTGACAGATTGTCAATACACGCATTTTGTACATAGGCCTATTTGACAACACATGATGTGTGTCAATGAGTGCCATTCTCTCAGATAAGTGACATAAGTTTAAAATTTGAAGTTGCTTTTTTCATATCAATTTTTGCTGTTGCTGTTCATTCATCACAAGTGATGATGACCATTTGATACATCTACATTTGACATTCAGTTAATTATGTCCTTGACTGTGAGTTCATAGATGACCAATAAGTCATATTCTGGCAGCGAATGCCATTTGACAATTTGGGCATAGGATGACCACTGCAAATGGTTTTTGGTTTATGTTTAGTTAGTTAGTTAGTTAGTCATCGGATCATCATCACTGCAAACTGGACACATCCATAGTTGCTCCGATCTCTCCCTGAGTGTATCCGCCATCACACTTCTGCTGACAGTACCGGTCCTATGCTGGTTGACCATCATTCTTCTGCGCCCTCCAAAATGTTCACCTCTAGCAACACCGCATCTCAATCCCTGATCTTTAATCCTAGCCATTGAAAAGGAATCATCATCCACATTCGTCTCACTCTCGCGTGTTATATCTCTTAAGGAGTTCAAAACGTCAGCGCGATCCATTGCCCCATCGCCCTTTGCCACAATCGCACACGATGCCAGTTGATCCGCTCTTTCATTGCCTCGAACGCACACATGTCCCTGCACGAAAATAAATGTAACCGCCTTCAAGCTCGCATTTCTTAAGGCCTCAATCCACTGTTCGCGAACGAGACCCACTTGTACCTTCTTAATCATACTCATAGAGTCACTCAAGATGCAGACCTGCGTTACTTTCTGTGTGGTTTATGTTTAACATACTTCTAAAGGGTTGCATCCAGCAGTGTTAATGCAGAAAGCACTCACTCACTTATTGCATTTGTGTATCCAGTATGCATCAAAAAATCACGACCTGTTTGGATAATATAATTGTAGTTAGAGATGGATATTTATTTTTTCATCTTCAAACATAAACAAATAAGGAATTCTATGGTGATCATAAAGATGTGATTTTATAGAGCAAGACTGTGCATATGATGGACAGTTATTGATAAATTGAAAAAGCTGTCTGCTGAAGACAGATGTGTCGGGCCATTGGCACAAATAAAACGATGACACAATGCATTTCCATTCTCTGGACTACATCCTGTTGGAGGTCTAGTAGGACCATGGTCCTGCTACAAGGGAGATCCAGTGGGAATTTTGAGAATCTTCTTCTGCGTTTATTCTCATATAACCACAACGAATATATCGTGTGATTTCCGCCAGGGAGCGTGAAGTACGTTGTGTTGCAAGTTCCACAGTAAAACTGTGTTATTTGCACCTCGGATGGCCACTCTGTGGTCTGGACGTTTGCTGTGTTTTGAGAATCAAATGCTGAAGAAGAAGAAGAAAGAGTTTAGCATGCATATCCTTCTTATTTTTCTGAGTTCATTTTTAAAACTCCTGCTGTATTAGCAAGATGTAGTCTGATTAACCATGACACCTTATTGAAGACCTTACTTGCGGGTAAAGTCAAAGGGACGTGAGCAAGAGGTAGGCAGAGATACAAGTGGGAGAGTAACATCACAAGATGGACAGGTTACAGGCTAGCAGAATGCACCACAAAAACAAGAGACAGGGGATTTGGAGGTCTGTTGCAGCCAACCTTCATTTCGGAGACAGCACTTGATGATGATGATGAGTCTGATTAACAGTATGCATTGTGTCATGAGAGACACTTACAGAGAAATATGCTGACTATGGCCAATGCAACCCAAATGGCCAAAGACAGATGACTCCAACTTCCCACCATGACACTTATTGGCACACGTGGAAATGACAACAGATAGATAGATAGACTCTGCCGAAGACGGATGTGTTGGGCCATTGGCACAAATAAAACAGTGACACAATGCATTTCCATTCTCTAGACTACATCCTGCTGGAAATCTAATAGGATCAAGGTCCTGCTACAAGAGAGATCCAGTGGGGGTTTGAGAATGAATGCTGAAGAAGAATATAGATATACAGCATTATTATTTACACTTTGGCTGCGATATCTGCACAATTTGACCTGACATATCCTGTTTTAGCATAACTTTTAATGTCACTGATCTTCTATGAAATTGTCTCACATCAAACCTTTTCTCTTAATCTGCATAAGTCACTCTGTGTGTTCTTTGCTAATTCTATTTACATCTCCCAGCAGAACACATACCATTGCACATTTAAAGCCATAATATACCAGATGAAGATGATGATGAAGTGAGCCCATAGTACTTCTGAAGCAGATTACAAAGTACAGATCCTCCTCAGTTGAACAACAGAGCTGGCTGACAGCTGAACTTGTATAAGGTTTGTTGTCTAAAAGACATAGCTGTAGTAGGGAGAGTTTATGGATGGATGATTAGTCCCTAAATGGAGGTATTCCAGTATGGCAGCATCTCATGATAATTACATCCTACTAGGAGTGTGGCATATACTTCTAGGTCAACGTTCATTATTCTTTTGTGAGATCATTTAACTCATCAGCTTTGATGAAACATCTAGCATTCCCTGCCACCTACAACAATGTTCACTGGCCTGCGTCTATTCATCATCCGTGAAAGCCATTTGACAGAAGACAAAAGTAAGAAATCAAGACAAGAGATGCAGTGACTGATACTTTTTTAACAAGTGACAGGTTGTCAGATGATCCCCCAACTTTCCTTAGTTGACTCCTACAACATGCCTGAAAATAAGATAGTCGCCCTATTATTTGCACCCTGAACTAGATGTCCAGGCCCCGGTTGCCACATGAGCACATACATAGAAAGAAACAACCATTATTTTTTGGGTACAGAATTTTTTTAAAAAAGAAGTTTGGAACATATCACAAAAACAGGTAAAATTAACTGGAAATTATAATTTTTTTTTTAATAGAGAGATGTCTGTATTGCCTATCTTTAGAACATAAAAAATATCAACATCTGAACAGATAGTAACACTAAAGATAGATGGATATAGTATAGAGATCTCATATTAATTCATAGATAGTAACATTCAAGAGATGGATAGAGTATAGAGATCTCATATGTCAGCTGACAAGGTACTTGATGAAGATCTTGATGATGATAGAGGTTTTAGGCAAACTAATGCTGTCATGTTCGGCTCTGTGGCGAAGTGATACAGAGCGCGTTCTGTGATGGCCAAGGTACTGAGTTTACTCCTGCCACAGACAATTGTGCATCCTGACCATTCAGAAAGAAATGGCAAACTAACTTAACGTATTTATATTGCCTAGAAAATCACCAAAGCCAACAAATACTGGGTTGATAGCTACGTCCTGAATAGAATATGCTACCATTTTTTTTCAATGTTGTCATATCTGTTTCTTTCTAAAATGTCTAGTTTATATTTGTTATCACTGATTTTTGCTCAAAGATTTGTAAATACTTTGACTGATTATATTTCCTTCTGTGTTACTGGGTAAAGAGTAACAAAGAATATTAACACATATCAACATCCAGAAAGATCATTTGTATTTCAGCCCAAAATGCAACTAAAAATCAGTTTTTGTACCACAAATTCTGTATAAAGAGTACTTCACTAAAGATAAATACAAAAAAGTTAACAAGGTTGTTAGAAAATCATGAAGGACTGACTTCATATACTTGGATTACCCATATTTACTCATCCCTTTTTTCAATGAAATGGCACATCCTGCCAAGAGTACCACTCATAGTACGTAACTCCATAGCTCCAAGCAATAATCCACACGGATCTCAAAATAAAATACACTTTGTAAACAAGACATAGGGAGCTGGATTTTAACCATGACCTCTTGAGCACAAAATTAACTGCTTAACTACTACACCAGGAAGAAGGTCCTCTAATAAGGATGTATTCAATGAAATCTGAGAGTATGTTGTGAATAAATACAGAAACGATGTATTAGTTGTCAGGTATGATACTGTGACCTATCATGAGAGTAAATAAGAGGGTTAGGGGTTGAGCTGACTTTTTTTACATGAAAGTAGAAGTGACCTAAAAGTGTAACGCTGAAGTTGGATATGTTGGGTCAAACGGCATAAATATTACAGACAGGCTGTAAACTGTAATGCAATGCATTATTTTTTGTCTGAGTTAGTTCTCAAACTCCTGCTGTTTAGCAGGCTGTAGGAGTGTGTTGTGTCATAGTTTATAGCTTGGCTATGATATCTGCAACTTTTGACCTGACACATCTTAGATAACTTTGATCTATGGGAAGGGACAGCAAATTCCATCTCCAAACTTCCATAGTCAACTCTTAGTACATGGATGGCAGGTCACAGTATAGGTATTCTTTGCTTCCATTTTGGGCCCTAGCAACACACATGGGATACAATACATTGTAATTCACAGAGCACAATTTGCAAACTGACATAAGATTGAGACTGCCCTAGCAAGTACAAATGTTGAAGACGGAGGCAATCAGCAAAGAGGAGCACTACAGCAACAACTCATGCAATGGGAATATGTTTATTTTACCTACATTAAAAATAATATCATTCACACATATTCACATTAACAATAATATCATTCACACATATTCACATTAACAACTCAAACTTGAAACATTCACCCTGAATTAACCAATCTCCTGCTTTATTCCAAGCCGGTGCTAGCCTTGCTAAGATTGTGTAGTGTAGGCATGACTGGTATAAGGATGGCAGGACTCGGTAAGTTTTACTCAACTATGGATGAAAGTTACAATGAGTTCAACAATTTAAAATTGTAACTATAATAAAATGTTTTAATAGATCAAAGGTAATGAAATCTAAACAGGTTAAAACTAAGGTCCTGTGATGAAAGCTAAACACGTTAAAACTAAGGTCCTGTAATGAAAGCTAAACAAGTTAAAGCTAAGGTCCTGTAATGAAAGCTAAACAGGTTAAAACTAAGGTCCTGTAATGAAAGCTAAACAGGTTAAAACTAAGGTCATGTAATGAAAGCTAAACATGTTAAGACTAAGGTTAGTTAGTCATCATATCATTATCATTGCACTCCAGAAACTTCCAGAGGTGCTACTATCTTTACTTTTGTGTATCCACCATTACAGTTCTTTGTTGGTTGACTAACACTCAACAAATGTTGTTTGTATTGGGTTCTCTGCATGTGTACGTTATCATTACTTCTGTTTTTTCTTTATTGATCTTCATGTATTGATTGAGGCAGATTTTTTAAATTTGGTTTTATGTTATCTTGCAACTCTTCACTAGAACTGTGGAATAGGCACTGATCATCAGCAAAGAGAAGTACAGCTAAATAATTTCGCTGATCAGCATCCGGTAGTTTTATGACTGTTTTGGAAATATTATCTATATTAATTATAAACAATAATGGTAATATTATACAACCTTGTCTAACTTCTGATGTTACCAAAAACCACTTTGTAAGTCCTTTACTTGTTCTAACTGCACTTTCACTATATTTGTATATGGCTCTAATTCTGGTAGGCCCCTATAAATGTAATTTTTTTTTAATTAGCAAAAAAGTGATAAATGGAAAGTACAAGTATTTTGGTTTTCTTGTTTCCAAATGTCATGTAGGTATTAACAATAACAGAGCAATATTTACCTGACATCCCTGCTTGTTAAGTCTTGTTTGTACTTTGCCAGTCTTGAAATAACTTTGCTAAAATTAGATTGTATCAATTTTACATTTATATTCAACATTAATAGATTGGCTATTTACTTAACTTCATTACTTCATTGATAAGTTTAATGGTAACAGTTTTTTTTCATAATTAATGATCATCATATCCAATGCTATCTCAACAGCAAAGTTTGGATGCAACAGACCTCTAACACCCTTTGTCTACTATGATTACAGGTAGCATGGCAATGTGGAAATTATGGAAGTGACTAGGTCCTTGAACTGGATGGGCACACAAAGTGAAACTCATGTCTGCATTCTCAGTGACTCAATGAGCATGATCAGAAAAATACAAGTGTGTTATATTCATGAACTGTGGCTTGATGCTGTGGGGAGCTCAAAGTTGTAATCATGAACCGAAGCATGATGCTGTGGGGAGGTCAAAGTTGGAAGGTGTCACAAACATTTTTGTGCATTGTTATTCAGGTATTCGAGGCAATGCGAGAGCAGATTATTATCAGGTTCTGCCACTATATCGAGTGGCAGGGCATTGGACTGTGCAAGCATATTGGACCCTGACACTGCACGATCAAACAAAATTAATGAGGCAAAATCAATAAAGGGGATGGGATTGAAATGTAGTGTGACCAAAAAATGAATGATATCATAGACTGCAAAGAATGTTTGTCAACCAACAGATCACTGGAACTGTCCGTTGTCATGTAACTCAGAGGCAGATTGCAGCAGCTATGGATGTGCCTTACTTTGTGTAAAATGCTGAGGATCTCTTGACAAATTTACTACCGGTAACTAAACCCTCTGTCTTTTACTTTTTTGGTGGTGCACTCTTTATCCTATGTATCTCGTAATGTTTCCCTCCCACTTGTATCTCTGCTTACCTCTTGCTGTTCCCCCCTGAACTCTACCTTCAAGTAAGATCTGTAACAAGGTGTCATGTCTTTTAATATGTCCAAAATATGGTAATGTTTGTAGATATCTTTTCCAGTGATTCCCATGGCCCATCTATTCAGATAAGTCTCTTTGTTCATATCGGTAAAGTGAGAATAAGGAGAATAAGGAAAGTACCCGTAATGTTTCCCAAAATCTTACTGGTACATACCATCGTTACAATGTTAAAGGAAGCATCTAAACTCTTACATACCAACATTACAATGTTAAAGGAAGCATCTAAACTCTTACATACCAACATTACAATGTTAAAGGAAGCATCTAAATCATAACATGGGCTTGCCATTACTTCAGGATCTGTAAATATCATTTCTCTGAAATAACGAAATAAGATAATCCATTTGCAATTAGCAATTAAGGAGATTCTCATGTGTATAGATTAAAGGGATAAAGAGGTATGAGAAGGTGATCATGATATGATCATCATCAGCATCAAGAGCCATGTTGTAATTCCTTGGGATGATAGTGATACTGTTAATTGGTTATTTTCTTATTCTTCTAAAATGTTTGCAAATTAGCAGGATGTAGTCCGGATAACAGAATATGTTGAGTTATGGTTTACAGCTTGGATATGATATCTGCATATTTTAGTCTGACATTATCTGACTTCAGTATAACTTTTTGGGTCACTGAAACTCTATGGCATGGGAAGCCAATGTTTCTCCCTTCTCAGTCTCACTGTAGGTTGCAATCCCTCCCCTTTCCTCAGCCTCACTGTTGGTTGCAATGATGCTAGTCTTTGCTTTCCAAGGTCTCAATGAAATGGAAATGAACTGTTACTAATTTATTGTATGGAATGCTAGATGAGAAGGAATTTCCTTTTCTAAGAATGACATTAAACTGTCAAAGTAGATACAACTTTGTTGCAACTAGATATTGAAAACAAAGTATGAGATACATTAAGAAAACAGAGAGATAGACAGATAAATAAATAGTTAAGTAGTTAGGTAGAGATGTAAGTAGGTAGATAGCTATGTGCTTTAAACTCAAGCCAAGTTCATTCACTTAGGATCTCTTGCATATCTGTCAGCTTGTACAGATTTTCTGTATCTTGTACAAAATATAATCAGGTTTTATTTGTTCAACTTTATGACTGGGCTTTATATAGTACACTGCATACATCAGTTTACTTCAGCAGCCGCCTGGTAATAGTATTGCATTGCATCAGAAAATGATGCAATCAACTAATGATGATGTGTTCATGGTCATATTATGCAATGTGCTGCAATATATATATATATAACATCATTCTAGGCTTATTAACGATTTTATTGCAGTCATAGTGGATAAATTTACATGGTGAAAAATAGAAATTTAACTACATGAAATATCTTAAAAAAGAGAGCTAATACAAATTCTTTATGGTTATATTCATTTTTAGCACACCAAGATACCACAGATTAGGGCATTTTTAAGTTAGTTGTGATTTCAATGGTGACCAGTGTAACACATAATAACACACAAAAATAAACAAAACATGTGAATACATATAATTCCATTCTTACTTATAGCATTATATTGTGAATGTGTTCTTGATAAAGGCCTTTTGGTCAAAATGTCTATTTGTGTGCATTATTATGTGTAAATATATATTATGTGACATTTGGAAGCGAAGCATGGACACTAAATAAAAAAGTGGCCAAGAGAATAACATCATTTGAATTAAAGTGTTATAGAAGAGTTCTGAGAATACCATGGACAGCGAAGAAAACAAACCAGGAGGTGTTACGAACAATTAACGTCCAGGAAGGCTGGCTTCTGAACACCATATTAAAGAAAAAGCTAGTTTTTTTGGTCATATTAAGACACATGACGGCATGGAGAGAGTGTTACTGGAAGGGATGATAGAAGGCAACAGGGGCAAAGGCCGACCAAGATGCCGTTAGACAAAAGACATTCAATAATGCTTGCGCATGTCACTGAAAGATGCAGGACAACTTGCTCAAAACCGCAGAGAATTCAAGAGATCCATAGGAAAGACTACGTTCTGGAAAGAATATGTCACTTGATGATGATTATGTGTAGGCCCCTATTATCAGCGATTCGTAAAACAACTTCATTATCCTGTTCCAAGTTTTATCTTGTTTACCTGATTTCAGAAAGCACTGGCAAACAACTGAACGTATTTATATTGCCTAGAAAATCACTACAGCCAAAAAATTCAGGGTTGATAGCAACGTCCTAAATAGGATATGCTACCACTTTTTTATTTGCATATATCAACATTGCTACAAGCATATTTTGGGCACAAGATTTAATCAATCCAACACAATATCTTTTAATCCTTTAATATGATAATGGACACAATTATATATAAATACACTTACACTGACCTGCATTTAGTGATATGTAGTTGTCCAGTTGTAAAATGTTCAGGTTTAACAAAAACGGTAATTCCGCACAGTTCTTCCAAATTTGGAGGTGTTGCGAACAAGATTACAGGTTCCATTTTCGCATAAAATTGCAGACTTTGGAAATTAAACTGCGACTAAATGTACAGTTAGAGCAATCGTAACTAAATTAAAGTATCCGTAATCATGTATTGTATATGAACTCCGTGATTTCAAATATAAAAAAACTGCAGGGATACAATTTTTAAATTGTATGACCAAATGTTAACATGTGATCTGATATCTTTATCATACGAAAGAAAAACACAGATATATGAATGTATTAATATGAATGTATTAATGAACGCTTAATTTACAGGCACAATAACTAGTTCGTTTAAATCAAATATAAAACAAGAGGAAATATGCAGTTACCGGTATCATGGAGAATTTTAGCAGATATCTCTAGCAGACAACAAAATATAGCTATTTATAATATAATCGTAGAAATATCGTTTCTCAATGGTCATACAAATAAGTGACATACAATTCCTGTTAGATAAAGTAGTGAAAGAAAGTGAAAATAAAGACCTCAGTTTAAACAAGAAGAAAACAGAAATAATGGTTGTCTCGAAGAGACATACACCACCAAGTTGCAACATAATGATTAATGACACAAAATTAACACAAGTTGGAAAGGTGAAATATGTTGGTACCCTGTTAACATCAGAAGGTAGATGCTCAAGAACCGAAAAGCACAAGCCAAATCAGAATTCCAAAAAATTAAGATCCATTTTGTGCAATGAAACACTATCATTGCAAACCCGAATTCTAGTGCTGAGATATTAATTATATCGAACCAATTCTTTTTTTATGGATGTGAATCATGGACTGTAAACAAACAAAATTCAAAACGAACTGGAGGCTATAGATGTGGTTTCTGAGAAGAATGTTGAAAATACCATGGACAGCTAAGAAAACTAGTGCAGATGTTCTCATTGATACTGCCGTAAACAGATCAATCATATCAAACACTCGGGGTAGACAATCAAGGTTTCTATGGCATGTACTGAGAAGAACACAGCTTGAACACTTAATAAAAGGTAATACTGCTAGTAAAACTGTATGGAAATAGTACTTACATAGGAAACATGTAATGAAGTCTTACTGAACAACGACTAACACGCTATCACTGTCGGATTATCACGTGAAATAATACACACAACAATACACAGGACATAATCAATGTTTCGACCAAAAGTACTTTATCAAGATACGCACATAACATCAAAAGACGATGAGTAGAGATCACCACACCACACAAACGTGTCCGAGCGAATTTCACGTTAGCATCCGACAGTGATACAGACATCCCTCGCTACTTTGCGGTTCATTTATCGCGGCCTCAGTACATCACGAATTTCTAAAAACATATTTACATTATGTACACTTTAGTTACATCTACGTATGTTACACACGCACGCGCGTATCATATTTATATTATTTATACATTATTTTATGTATGTTATTTATACTATTAGTATTTTATTATTTTTCATGTTCGAAATTATTCTTTAATGTTATAATTTAATGGGAATAATTTAAATGTATCTAATTCTACACATAGTGGTCGGCAGTTATGTATTTTCAAATGTATTATGCTCGTTTCTAGCTGGGGGGGGGGGCATAATTGCTATTTACACAACTAATTGAACTGGAAATAAATTAAAACAGGCCATATTAACCATTTTCGGATCAAATTTTTTTTATGTGTTCCTTGTTCATGTTGGTCTTGTGCATTTTATTTGCTTTTCTAAAGGAAGGTTTTTGCCTAACTTAGCACTTTTTGCAGTTTTCCACTGAAGGTTATTTAGCCTGTTTATTTGCAATTAGAAACACGCTAAGCATACTCTGCATGGATTGTCACTAGTTAATTAGTTAGTCGTCGGATCATCACTGCAAACGTCCATAGTTGCTACGATCTCTCCCTAAGTGTATCCGCCAGTACACTTCTGCTGACAATACCAGTCCTCTGCTGGTTGACCATCATTCTTCTGCGCCCTCTAAAATGTTCACTTTTAGCAGCACCGCATTTCAAACCCTGATATTTAATCATGGACATTGAAAAGGAATCATCATCCACACTAGTCTCACTCTCGCGTGCTATATGTTTTATGGAGTTTAAAACGTCAGCTCAATCCATTGCACAATATGTCACAAAAAGAGGTCACCAACTGAACTTATTAACACATGTCACTGTTGAACACCACAAGAGACAGAGTTGTGGAGAAGCATGATCACCTACGCCACCCGGCATGGCATTTGATTGATTGATATATTTAATACCAGAGCAAAATAAGACCACTATATATCTAAGTGAGAAGGGACGCGCATTTCTCTCGTACGAATCCCAGGATTCGCCACTAACCATCTTCTAAACACATTCAAGCAGTCCATCACTGCAACAGGCAATTCGAAGCCCATACGCATAACTATTTATGGATCGCACTTATACTGAAACTAGGGAATCAGACTATTTTACACTAAAACAAACAGCATCTACTTTAGTTGCTTCGCAGTCATCAGTGTCACAACATATTGTTAAAAAATAAATCGCTTGACACGACCTGTAAAATCGAGAATCAGTTTGTTCTTTTTAAACGGAGAAGTATGAGTTTGGCCTTATTTAGAAATATGTATCTGGCAACCGTGCGTGCAATACCATGTGCAAAATACCATTACTGTGTTTTCGATTCATAAACACGAACAATATTCTTCGGACTTCCTAAGTCACAAACGTTTACAAGTCTAGATATTATACGTGAAACCAAATTATTTTACATCCACAATGGGGAAAAATAGGGTAAAACGATTCGGAAACCCGAGACCCAATCCAGTGGGTTTGATCACAGAAAAGGAACTGCAATCTGAGCTAAACGAAAATGTAAACATCGAGTGTTTTCAGTGTGATGATGAAGTTCCGTCAATTATTGCAAACATCTTTGAAAAGGTAGGCTAATAAAATAATTTTACATTGTATATTAATTACAAAACTTTTCGATATAATGTTAGATATCATACAGGAAAATATTAGCACCAACTAGAGAAGAAATGTATGTTGGAATAGAAAACTTTATTTGAACCCAGACTACTCCCACTACTAGACCAGTGAGAGTGATGAGTGAACTGACACAACAATGATTCTGACAATCAACAATGACATTACTAATACTATAATAGTTAGGGCCTATTTTCCTACTAATAAGTAGGCACTTAGTGACTTATCTTCTATAGACAGACAACCCCTCCACCTTTTTGTATAGATAATCACCCGTAAATAACTTAGGACTTAGTTGTTATTAATAATATTATTATAAATATAAAAAAATGTGTCAAACTTGGACATTAGATTCTAGAATAATTCATAAGATTAGCATCACTGAAATGAAATGTGTAGGACACATGATTAGAGTTAGCTTGAGAGACAAAATCAGGAATGAAGCACTAAGGAAACAATTAGGGATCGTCAACAATAGAATACATCCAGAAACAACAAGTTAAATGGTTCGGCCACATAATCAGACAGAAAGAGCAAAGTATAATAAAAAAAACACTTAACAAATGATACGAAAAGTCAACCTATTGGACACACCTCGTAAAAGGTGGATAGATAGTGTGTATTAGAGACACTCTGAAATAAACAGCGGAAGAGGCAAATAGAAGGGCAAAAGACAATACATACACTCATTCTCCCCTCAACACCAAAAGGTACATGAGGGCAGAAAGAAGAAGAAGATTATTATAAATTAGGCCCTATTAATAATTATTCGTAATATTCAAGTGTGACTATTGTCATGGAAAGTGGCGTAAGCGAATATTTCATTTGTTTCTCCACAACTGTCTCTTGTGTTGTTAATTACGACCCTAATAAGTTCTGTCATGCCTTGACATTTAGACAACAACCCACTTAACCCAGTCAGCAGCTTTTTGTCTTCCTCTGTATCTTTACAATTTTAAAGTTATCTGTCTGGTTCTGGTGGTTAGGACCTAATTATTAGGCTAATATTATCATATATCCAAGTTTTTCTCTACTCACCACGGCACATGCTAAACATCTTGAATGACTATGTTTCTAATTTGTCTTTTCACTCCATCATTTATGTTGGTATTCTACTTTTTTTTTTGGTGCTATCCATGGTATTTTCATCATTCTTCTAAAAAAAACTAGGCCCTCTACATCTCAGAAGTCTCCAGTTCAATTTGAACTTGAACTTTTTAATTTAGTTGTTGTTTAGTTTAAGTAAGCTATATCATTTTTATATAGCACTTTTTCTGGGGGGAAATGTTTCTAGGTTGGAAGGGGGGTGTTTAATTATTTGACATAATAATTAAGCATTGGGTCTCATAATTGTTGTTGGGGTGGGGGGTCCTTTGAATTATTAGTCCCCCCCCCCCCCCCCAAGAATTGCCCCCCAAAAACTATTGCTGTAATTTATGAATGAACAGCATTTAGTAGCAAATCTTCATTATTCAGTTACCAATGTTCCCATGTAGGATTACACCAGTTTTGCTGCAGTTGGTAACTTATTAGAATTGGTAGAATTGTTTGTATAAATTGTGTTCTTGTTAGTGATCATTGTTTACTTTAGCTAATTTTTGTTTGTTGTATTGAAATGTATAGTTGCAGGCACCAGATTCAGGGGAGAGAGTTTGTGGCTGTCAAGAACTTGCAAGTGCAGTATCACAACCAAAAGCATTAAATGTTTTGCTTCAGCAGAATGCAGTGAAAATTGTTGCACCCTTATTCCTAGATGCATGTATTTCTGTCAGAAAAAGTGCATTAGAAGCTCTGAGGTTTGTATTTGTTTTAACAAACATTAAATAAAGAATTTAAACTGCCAAAGGTGGATGTGTTGGGGCATTGATACTAATAACAGCAACATAGCACATTTAGATTTTCTGGACTACGTCCTGCTGAAAATCTGTTAGGGCCATTGTTCGGCTACAAGATAAATCCAGTGGAAGTTTGAGAATGAGTGCTACAGAAGAAGAAGAAGAAGAAGAAATCATTTAAAAGAACATCTTCTAAAATAATAAATATTTCTTGGAAATGGTATAATGACTATGATCATACAAAATATGCAATGCACAATCTCAGCAGAAACGACTAGATAACCATCTTCAGTTTTTGGTTAGATCACTGGGACCTAAATGCTTACATGCATAGAATGGGCAAATAACCATCATCCCATGCCAAGAGGACACACGGGCACCAATCCACGTGCTACATAAGTGCCAAAATCAACACCTCTAGAATCAGATATAGATTGTGCATACAGAGATTCTTCTTATCATTCATTCTTAAGCACCTGCTGGATCTCCCTTGTATCAGGACCATGGTCCTACTAGATTTCCAGCAGGATCTAGTCCAGAGAATGGAAATGTGTTGTGTCGCTGTTTAATTTGCGACATTGGCCCAACACATCCATCTTCAGTAGGACACATTGAAAGTGAGAATTTTGAGAATACGTGGACAGGGAAAAAAGACTAATTAAAAAGTGATAAGAATATTAAACGTTGAACACAGGTGACTCTTAAATGACATTATAATAAGAAAGCTGATTTATTTTTTGGGCCCTATAAAGAAACATAACAGCATAGACAAATTAATAATGAAAGGTATGGTTCCTGAAAGCAGGAGTAAGGGCCACTCAAGATGACGATGGATAAGAGACACCTCAGATTGTTTAAATATGCTCCTTGGTGCGGCAAGACAACTCGGCGAGAATCGTGAGTAGTTCAGATTCATTATCAAACTCCCACTGGATCTCTCTTGTAGCATAATAATAGTTCTACTAGATTTCCAGCAGGATGTAGTCCAAGAATGAAAAAAGCGTTATGTCACAGTTTTCTTTGTGCCGATGGCCAGACACATCCATCTGAAGATCAATATAGAAGACCTCGTTCTGGAAAGAATATGTCACCTGATATATCATCTTAACTGAAAGGTGACAGATCCTTGACTATTCAGACAATCTCCAATCTTTACTATGACCCAGTAGGGCTTAATTTGATTTATATTTTTGCATAAATAATGACCTGAATGCATGAAACAATAACTCATATGGTAGGATGACTTATTGGAGTCATAGACCAAAGAATGCATTGTAGGCACAATCTAATAGTTCATGTGTGTTGTTTGTAACTGATCAACTATCTTGTTCTTTATTTTGTTTACAGGAACATGAGTGCGGTTAGTTATGCGGACATATGTGACGGGATGGTCAAAAGTGATATTCTAACTCCATTGACAGCACTCATCAAACAGGTTTGAGATCAATATTTGTCAATCTTCTGATATTAGTGTTTAGTTCATCCTCAGACAAGATTACTGTCATGTCATGTTAAATTAAGCAGGCAAAATGAAGGGGGATGGGGGGGGGGTCGCAGTAATTTTCAGGAAACGAGAGAGGAGCAAAGAATAGCAACATTGTGACCTGCCGCACATCATGTTGGAGTAAGGAGGTTTGGTTATGTCAAAGTAACCCAAATTTCAGACAGAAAGGTATAACATTCCTTACATTACATACTCTGGATTGAATCCTGCTAAAAAACAAGATTTTGAGAATAAATGCAGAAGGATGATTTGCTGGAACAAACTTCAACAAATGGATAAATTCTAAATATGAAATTTTAAGTTCATTGAAATATCATGTCAGAATGGGGTGCTGGAGCATAAGGTTTGATATTTTTAGATGCAAAACCTTCGAATTATAATGAATAGGGTTTGGAATATCCAAGCAATAACATCAATGATAATGTATTGTTGTCACAGATTACTAAAATAACAGTGACAATAAGATATTATTATTATTGGTGTTATCACTTCTTATTTTTGTTACTTCAACAATCTCCACCTTGTCGGATATCCTCTGACAGTTTGGTTATTGTTTATACTTGTTTTTTAGCCGCTATCGAACATTGTTTGTGTTGTCTACTTGTTTTTTTAGCCGCTATCTAACATTGTTTGTGTTGTCTACTTGTTATTGTTTTCCATTTTTGCTTTGTATAGATTTATTATTGCACTATTATTATATAACACTTTATCTATCTCTCACCATCTGGTCATATTGTTTCTGTTCATTTCTAGTTCATGGTTGTTTCTTTGTTTTAATGTTATTTCTCATTACATTTGTTATTTTTGATATTTATTAGTTATATTAGTAATCAGTGACAATAATACCTTATCATTGGTGTTATCGCTTCTTATTTTGTGTTACTGCGACACTCCACCATGTTGAATATCGTCTGCACTCTCCACCTTGCCAGGACATCCTCTGAGTCTGGTTATTATTTATATTTGAACATCCAAACTTGTGCTAACCTTTTTGATATTGACTGCTTCATGCAGCCTTCATTGTGGCCAGATTGAGCTATGTTGTTTACTACTCGACTTACAAAAGCTGATTGCTTGTAACTTGAATGGATCTTGTTATGTCATGTATATAAATTCTATAAACCTAAAACTACACCACATGGAAATGAGAATATATTTGTAAATTCATAGTATGTGCTTTGAATAATCCATTAAATTTAACACCAGAGAAAATATTGAGTTGTCCTATGCACATTATTTTTCATTGTTTTGAGGTTATGTTTACTTTTGTTGTTTCTAGATGTTTCTTAAATTTCATGTTACCTTATATATATATTTAAAAACTATGTTAATTCTTCATTCCAGTATGACACCGTCTGGTTGCCAGAAAAAAGTGCTACAAAATATGACACTAGCACTGATGTTCTAATAGTAGCTATGCAATTGTTGTCAAATTTATGGTGAGGTTATATCCTTCTCATGTTTAGCTGTTTAAAGTAAAACTTTCTAATATATGTTTTGATCTTGGGAAATTCTGAGTGATAAAGCCAGTGTGTCCTTTTGTGGAATGTGGAAGTTTCTGGGTTTAATTTTGTACACAGAAGACTCCTACTTGGAGGGGATAAATTCTAGTTGCTTTTCTAACTTTTCGCAACAAGCAGAGTTGAAGTCTTGAGCTTCAGCTTACCTGCCAAGCACCCCTTCCTTTAAAGTGTCCATAACAACCCAGCTCTGGGCTATGGTCATTGGGATGGGTGGAACAGCTATGTATGCATTCCTCGCCATCAATGGTGGATATCCAAATTATGCAGGCTAACATGTTTGCTTGATTCTGGACTCTTTCCTGGGAATTATAAAATCCAAATCAGAGGTTCTTTTCATCACACCTTATTTGCCACCTGTTCATAACTGGGACACCACATACACATTAGCAGCTTGAACCATGGTAAGAACTTGAGCTCCTCATGAGGTTCCCCCATCATGTGTGCAATGTTGGGTTCTTTAAATGTTGTACAACAAAGTAAAACATAATTGAACAGATAAAGTGATGTAAAGTTCCCACAAGAGGAAAACCTCAATATATTGACATGTTAAAGTTCACATAGTTTTTTTCATCTTATTATTTGTAGTGTAAGTATTTGCAATACACATTTACTGGTTGCATATAATTAAAGTTAACAAACTGGGAGTTTATTATTGCAGGATGGTTGGTTGTTCTTGTATCGGTCCCCATAAATTTTGTTTGTTTCTATCCTGATAAAGACCTTTTGGTCAAAACATCAATCTTGCATATTGTTCAACTTAAAATTGCTAGGTAGTTATTTGTATATATTTGTTTTCAATTTACTTACCATATGGTGCAGTTTACAAGCTTACAAAGAGCACACAAGAAAGAAATCTCCAGAGAACTCTTCTACCCCTGACGTCACAAGGCAAACAAGGGCCACATCGTATAGATAGATGGATCAATGGATGGTGCCATATTCTGTATTGCTCTGTTGAGGGGATTAGTAATTTGCTTAACTGACTTTGGGTGGTACACACTGTTCATCTCTATCTCTTTCAGAATATATATCTGCTGATATTTCCATGGCCCACTATTTGTATATCTTTAGAGCCAAGTCAAAGCAGCATTGTACCAGTTGGAAAATGGTGTTCCTAATTCCATGTCCTACTGTGTTGGATCTGCCCTCTGGCTTTGAAAGCAAGCTCCAGAAAAAATTACCCCAATATGAAAGTTCCTCCCTCTATCACCAACACCCTTTATACAGACACAATACAGTTGAAGAAAGCATCACCTGGCACAGGGAAGAAAGAGTGAAAGCTCCCTACATTGGGGGTCAGATAAATAAATAATAACATTTATTTAATAATAAAAGCTTTTGAGTCACCTGAACTTATGGGATGGGATAATCAACTCCATTCCCAACACCTTCTTAGAAACTACTTATAGCAGGTCACTACATTTTTACTTCCGATTTTGGCCTCATCAATAGACTGGCACTGCATTTCTATAATTTTCTTTTTTGAGTTGTTAGCTTTCTCCTAATGTGCCCAGAGTGTTTTATACCATACTAAAACTATTGATGATTCTATTTTTCAGTGAGAGTAACAACACTGCAGTACGGTGGTTCAACAAGGAAAATCTGCTGAAAGTGGTTCTACCTTTTCTAAATGTTTCAACATATGGGTATGGCCTATCTTTATCTGTTGGTAAGTTGATAAGAATTTTTGAAATGAGTTTTAATGAAAATTATGTGTCTTGGTTAGTAATACAGTCTAGCATTATAAAACCACCAGGAACATGGTCCTCATATGTCATGTATGCCAATTTCTGTGTTCATTCATGGTGAGCTATAGGGAAAGCAAGACAACTAACTTGTAAACATCTGCTCATCAGAGGTCTTTCTTAATTGTAGTAGTATATTTCAGAACCAGTTATATGCATAACGCTACTGCGTAGGATGCATCAACACATAGAGATCTCCATTTTTCCTGTCATTTGTGGTGCGGACGAGTATAGAATTCAAATCCTCTCCATTCCTTGGTGTTGTCAATCAATTATTTTCTTTGACCGTCACTGCTTCTTCTCAAAACATAATAAAACAACACTATCCTCAGACTGAACAGTATACAACACACTCAGAAGCCATATATACAGAAATTTTAAAATTCTGAAACAGATGCTCTTGTGAACTAAACCCAGAAACTGGATGTTGTTGTTTCTTTGTGTACAGAGGTGTCTGTTTCTATATTGTGATCTCATGGACTAGTTTGTATCATAATGTAACCTGCACGCACTGGCCCCGGGTTATATACACACATTTGATGTTTGTACACTGTATGGACTCCATTTTACAGCAGCATTGAATTGGTGTTTTAGGATTGAAACTAGTGTGTGGATTTCACTTCTTCCTTGTCCTTAACTTTGGATGCTGTGTACACACATGTATTGTCAAGGCCTGAAGGGGAAGCAAAGAATAGCAACACTGTTTACCTTCCATGCATGCTATAGGAGGTGACTGCTGAAATTCTGGGATGGAGTGTGCTGTCCCATTCCATATTGGGTCGAAAGGGTTTTTTTAGCAGGTTTGAGAATAAACACAGAAGAAGGGTGTGGGGTCGTTAACAGGAATGCTCTTTGTGTAACTTCTGCCAGGTTATGGTCTGAATTTTATTTCTGTTGATACCTGAGTACTCTTGTCAATCCATGACTTTTTAAATTTGATAATAATATTTTTCCCTTTTTTTGTCCTCCCATGATTTCCTGGAAAATATATTTAGCAAGTCAGAGAAATATGGTTTTATGCAATTGTTCATGTGTAATTCCAATCTCTCAACAGTAAGCTTATTTACTTTTTGGTTTGTACCTTGGTCCATGTGTAACCTCATCAGCGTTCATTCTCAAACTCTAGCTGGATCTCTCTTGCACCAAGACAATGGTCCTACGATTTTCAGCAGGATGTAGTCCGAAGAATGGAAATGCATTGTATCGCTGTTTTATTTGCGCCAATGGCCTGACAAATCTGTTTTCGGTGGGTGTGTGGTTCAAATCTCTCAACAGTAAGCTTACATTCCTCTTGGTTTGTACCTTGAATAATTTATATCTTTCTTACAACTTCATATCAAACGCTTGTTTAAACTTTGTATTACATACATTCTAAGAACAATATTAACCAGAATTTATCTTAACATTACAGCTCGGTGCTTGCACGTTGTCAGTGACAACAATGCTGATGTTTCACAGTTTTGCCAGCAACCAGACATTTTGTCAGAGTTGCTGAATATAATTTCAGTTACTCCAACTGGAGTTGACGGAGTTCTGTTCCGAACACATGTTACTGGTTAGTATGACATGTTTCTTCCTTCAACTCTTCCCTCCAAGAAGGTTGTCCTACTTTGCCATAATGTATTTAGAAACAATTATAGAAATTGAGGTTTTAGAGGCTTACCAGCAGACGGTAAGAAGAGAGAGAAGCTTCATGCTCTCACCTCTACTTTTCAACATAAAACATGCACAGAATAATGAAAGAAACTCACATCAACAAAACCATTGCAAAATAAGCCTGATGAGGAACTTAATAGTGAAATCAATGAACTACAATTTGCAGACGATCAAAGTCTTATATATGAAGATGAGTGAGAATTAATGTACAAAAGAACAGAAGTTATGAAAATTAGCAAGTCTGCAACTCCAATGGATATAACAATAGATAACACCAAAGTGAAACAAACCAACGAATTTAAATATCTAGGCTGCATTTTTTCAGAAAATGGAAGACTAGACAGTGAAATATAGATAATTTCAGAAATAGTGACAGAAAGCAAACACAGTGGCATACCAACTTTCACCATTTCTTCTCCACCCAAATATCAGGATGGAAATCGAAAGGCAGATAATATCTACAATTTTTATACCAACACTTTGCTACTAATGTCAAACATGGTCTTTAACAGTCTCGCAGCAGAGGAAAATATTTCATGTGAAATGAAGTGTCTGAGAAAAGCTGTGATGGTTACTAAACTAGACATTATAAGAAATGAAGAAATTAGGAAAAGAGTTTGTTTAATATCCTTTATTGAACATTTTGACAGCAAGTAAAATGTTTCGGTCACTACAGAAAGTGAGCAATAGAAATCTCAGAGTAGTCTGTCTTACACTGAAGGTATGTTCCTTTCAAAAGGTCATGAACTAGAAACTAAGAACAGGAATTTCCTTTTAGTAGTTGTGTAAGCTGCAGAGTGTCACACATACAGATTGTAGTAGAGTGATATTGTGTATTAAAAACAGCAAAATTTCAATTGGTATCAATGAATGTCCAGGAAGATTCTCAAAAATCAGATATCCAAAATTAATCAAGAATGGTGACAGTTAATGATTATAGATTACCAAATTATTTGAATGTGCTCGTGTTTTGAAAGTTGACAGTCTACATTGTATTAGTGGCATGATTGGTCATATTAGTTGCACTTGAACATTTAGCAAGAGTTGAAAAGAAAGACCCCATACAAGATATGCTTCATTTATCATATACCCCATCGAGGCTAACTCCTTGAAGTGAAGTTGTTTAGTCTAGCCAACAGAACTGGAAACTAAAATTGGTTGGGTCATCCCCTACATCAGGCAGGATCACAGTAGTGCCTAAGCAAGCACAGATGCCGAAGTCGGAGATACCAGGCCAAGAGGCGAACCAGCAACAATGGTATCACGCGACACGACTAGATAATGCAACATGACATGTCTTCACAACAACAAACATGGCATATATTTTATAAACTGTTAGAGAAACTCATGGGGAAGTAGAAATGCTGATGCTCATTGTCTTTGTGCAATGGGTGATTTCTTCATTCTTGCTTCTTCATACCTAGAAGACTTCAACTCACAGTAGTACACAATGCTTTGAGAATCCTCCTATTCAGAGAAGGCGTATGTAAAATGCATTTTCTGCCACTTTGTTTGCATTAGTCACAATGCAATCATTTGGTTGTATCATTGTTAACCAATTGATCACACAGTCCATGTGACTGCATGGCTTCAAAATAGCTAGAAGACATGTGCTATATTGTGACATATGTTTCATTTGTCCTTGTGCATGAACGGGGGAAGCCAATTACATATTAGCTGTGATATCTGTACCTCTTGGACGGACACATCTGACTTCAGCATGGGTAATTGGTTTGCTGTGATATCTGTACCTCTCGGTCTGACACATAAAATTCAGCATGTGTAATAGGTTTTACCCTCTATTGGATGTGACAGGCAATTTCACCCCAAATGCTCATTAGTCACCTCTTAGGACATGCATGGCAGGTGAGAGTGTTGCTATTCTTTGCTCCCCTTTTGGACTCAAACAACAATGGTGAAAAAATGTGAACCACCAACCAACCTTTCATTAATAGCCAAAATGCATTACTGATTGTGCCACAGAGACTATCACCCATGAATTAATATAAAAATGTCTATTTTATTTGTTTAGGTATTTTGTTAAATTTAACTGGGGTCGACCTCACGTTGTACTATAATGGCATTGTGACAACTATTACGGAGGTCTTAGATATGGATAGTTTCTCAGTGATGGCTGCTGCTTTTGAAAGTGTTCAGGATGCTGCTGAGGTGAGTGTATCCATCTTTGACATGTTCATAATGCTACAGAGAAACATTCTTGAAATTATATAAGTAAATTCAAGTAGGAAGCAAGAGGATTAATTTAAACAAATATTGAGACTAACGGGAATCGAACCAGTCGGACTGGTTCAATTCCTGTTAGTCTCATGAAACTATACAATACTTCTCAAGAATATATTTTGTACTAAAGTCAGATGTGTCAGGGAGAAAAGCGCAGATATCTCAGTAAAGCTGTAAACCATGGCACAATGCATTATGTTCTCCGGACTACATCCTGCTAATATACAGAGTTTGAGAACATATACAGAAGAAGAAGGAATATATTTCATAGTGGGTGTCTGTAGCTATGGCGATAGCAACGTGGACCATGACAGAAAGGTCTTGCACAGCTGGCCTACTAGCAATATGGGTACAATTGTCCACCGTTCAGTGCAAGTTGTAAAAATACTCAACACATTAGTTAACAAATTCAGATGTGTTGGGTCAGTCTTGCAAAAATAACTAGATTAAACCTTTCCCTTTACATCCTGCTGAATATCTACTAGGATCACTGTTCTGCTACAAGAGATGCAGTGAAAGTTTGATAAAAACATTAGCACACCAAATTTCTTTGAATATATCTATGTTCCATCAGCTCCGAATATGGTGGATAAGGCAGAAACAAGCACTCTCTTGTTTGAGAGATGCGAGGTTGCTATGTGTAATTCTTGCATGTTCGTGAAAAGTTTCTCTTGGTATTCCTCTCTTTGCCATCTGGTATCCATTTTAATGCTTGTAGTGGCAGTCTGTTTTCATTCATGCTAAGTACATGTCCAAAAGCAAGAGCTAAACATAAACATACATGGAAACTACAACAAGTAAAACATTATCAATATCTTGGACACATAGTCACAAATGATGGCAGATGTGAAACAGAAGTTAAAAGGAGAATAGGAATGGCCAAAAGTACCTTCAATGTATTGTGACATATTCCTTCCAGAACATTGTCTTCCCAATGAATTTTCTGAACCGCTCTCTGTCTTGGACGATGTGGCTTGAATTTTCCAGCGATGTATTCATGTTATCTTTAATGTTGTCAGTCAATCATCTACTTCGTCTGCCCTTTCTCTTCTTCCCAGGTACTCTTCCCTCCTTTATTTGTCTTTCTAAATAGTTGTGTCTCTTTATATGACCAAACAAGGTGTAGTTTTCTTTTTGTTATTGTGTGTAGTAACCAAGTTAAAAATAAGAATTATAAAATGCTACATCTATTCTATCTTAATGTATGGCTCAGAAACATGGACACTAAACAAGTAGAAGACAGAATTGATGCCTTTGAGATGTGGGTATATAGAAAAATAGGGAGAGTATCATGGAAAGGGAAGAAAACAAATAAAGAGGTTCTAAAAACTCTTAATATGAAGAAAGAATTATTAAGAGAAATAAAGATTATGCAAATAAAATATTTTGGACACATTAAAAGAGGTGACACCTTACTAGAGGGTAAAGTCAAAGGGAAGTGAGCAAGAGTTAGACAGAGATACAAGTTGGAGAGTAACATCACAAGATGGACAGGTTACAGTCTAACAGAGTGCACCACCAAAACAAGAGACGGGGTGTTGGAGATCTGTTGCAGCCAACCTTCGTTGCTGAGACGGCACTTGATGATGATGATGATAAGTCCACTGTTTTCTTCTTATTCTTGTAGAAACATATTGTTGTTTGGTGTCTTCTCATATTTGCTTGTTTGACTTGAATACTTCCTGGCAAATATAATAGATTTCTGATACATTTAGTAGTTTGCCATTGCAGACGGAACGATCCAGATGCACAATTGTCTGTGACAGGGATTGAACTCAGTACGTTGGCAGTCACAGAGGCTCAGTACCATATCGCCACAGAGCAGGATAATTAGATTATGTATATACAAAATAGAGAAAATTCTACAAGAACTAGGGATCGGAAATTGAAAAACAAGAACTGAAGACACGGGTCTCGACTAACCCTATCAACTGGAGACAGAGATAGGTGAAGATGACTTTTGTTGGCAGCAAGTTTTACATGTAGCAACCCGTAGTCTACAAATGTAGAGAAATGTCATCTAGCGATAGACATCCAGCGTCGACAAATGTATACATTGAGGTAGCCATTTGTAGTCGGGGGACAACAATCGTCCATGTTTATTTCCCATCATGCTCTTATAGTAAGTGTGTGCTAAAGTGATTGATCCTAGTTTTCCAAAGCGATATAAATACGCAGTCGTAATTTATTCAACCTTTCCCTTTTTGTAGCTGAACTTTGTAGGCCTAGCTTCGGTACCGCCATTTTTCACGGATTATGATTCATAAAAGTCACATTTTAAAGCTTTAGTGTTTAATTTACTGTAGATCAACGTATGGTATTTGAGAGAGATGTTTACAATATTTATTAGGGATGTTATTGATGTTATTTACAATGAGGAATTTGAGGAGCCGTGTTTTCTACAACTTGGTCTACTCGTGACCGTGACACTGTAAGTTCTTTGTGTGCGTGTGTCCACATTCTCGATTTTGGTTGTACATAACACTGACACACACAAGCAAATAACACCTCCAAACCATATCCAGCATCCACTTATCTCTATTGTCCCCGAATTTGAAATAAATAACTAAATAAATAAAAATGTTGTTCCAAAAAATCAAAGTGCAAAAAACAAAAACAAATCATAAAATGTCTGAGGAAACATGCGCTATTTTTAGCTGGGCTGCTACAGGTTAATAACATGCAATAAAATAAAGAAAAACACATTGTTAATAAGCTGTAACAAAATATATTAGGATATCCCTTTCATAGTTGGTAGTCTGTTTGATTTGTGCTCAAGAGCTTGTGGATTCAGATTCCACTTGCAATATATTGTTTACAAAGTGGTTTATTTTGGACATATAGTATTTGTGATTATTGTTTGAAGCTACAAAGTTAATGGTACTGTGAGTGGTACTCTCAGCTGATTGCATGCCACTATGTTGAGAGGGGCAAAGTACATATAGGTAATTCGAGTGCAACAAAGTCAATCTTCTACACACTTCAGTATGTTATATGTTATCAGAAAGTATGGTGTAAGTAAACACTCATGTCAAATATGTGTTTATTTCAAAGGAGTTCAAACCTGAAAGTTACGTGTCTTGGCAAGAGGTTGATAACTTAATGGATGCACAAGGCATCAGTTTGGAGCTGTTAGCTAATATGTGCTGTTCTGATGGTAAGTTGTAAGGCAGCCGCTAGACTTTGTTAATATTTTAGATGAAAATGCAGGGCGATTTCAGGAAAATAACAGAAATAGGTACGGAGTGTTGCCAATATTTAAGTACACAAATTAACAACTTGAAAAACAGATGATGTTTTGACAAAAAAGTCTTCATC
Organism: Meghimatium bilineatum; assembly: GCA_034231615.1. NCBI lineage: Eukaryota > Metazoa > Mollusca > Gastropoda > Stylommatophora > Philomycidae > Meghimatium > Meghimatium bilineatum. The sequence goes on from CM067308.1 coordinate 49,753,459, forward strand.
GGGACACACAAAAAATGAAAATTACACAAAGATACATTGAATGATAGGAAGGGGTGAGAGGGGCAAAAGTAGGTACAATACATGCCTAAAACGAATGTGCTAGCTCAAATAAACATCACATAAGAATTCATGATGTTTAATTACGTGAATTAACTTGCAATAATTGAAAACAGATGCATCTATATAGGATCAAATATAGGCGTAATCTCATGGGTCGATGTAGATAGTTATTCTAAATAACACATTTTTGACGCACTATGCATATATTGGTAGCATATCCTTTACAGGACTTAGCTATCAACCCAGCATTTGTTGGCTGTGGTGATTTACTAGGCAATATAAATACTTCAGTAGTTTGCCATTGTTTTCTGAACGGTCCAGATGCACAATTGTCTGTGGTGGGAATCGAACTCTGTACTTTTTGGCTATCACAGACCATGTTGCCATAGAGCCGGACTATGCATATATACTATACATTTTTGTCTTCATAATTGGATTATCAACAACACTGATATGATTTTAGTGGAAGTTATTGATTAAGAAGTTTGGTACTGTCAAATATCATATCCGAAATAATATTTATTAGTCATTTACACATTTTATTTTCTTGTTAAAATAAAAAAAATTATATTAACATTATTTTTTTTTCAAAATGAACTTGTGATAATTACATTCTCTGTCCATTTATGTTTCAAAATATATATTTGTATTAATTATAATGTAAATATATTTATGAAGTACTACTTCTTGTTCACGTGATGCATGTGCAAAAAACAAAATCTAACAAAAAGTTAATTCCGTCCAAACACTAAAAATATTCTGGACAGAATCAGCTAAGAAAACCAATAGAAAATGCTGATGCAAAGTTTGGTAGAATATGAAATGAGCTAGAAGTAATAGCTAAAAATAGGACAAGATAGAGGAGATTTGTTGAAGACCCATGCCTCGCATAAAGCTAACAGGTGTATAGATATATTGCCTTTAGCAAGCTGTGTTTACAATTACGTAATTTTTCTGCTGCAGCGGAAATGGTTTTCAGAAATGTTACGTAATCGTCGGTGGCTGTTTTGAAATCGCGATAACTTTTTCGTTGTTACAGATATTAAAATAATATTTGCATATATAAATAAAGAATTAAATTCTGCAAATATTGGTGTAAGTTTTGTTTGTATGTGTGTGATACGAGAAAGTGAAAAAGTCAAATTTAGACCTATCTCGATCTAGACCTACCATATTTTTGATTGGAATATTTTTTAAATATTACATATTTAACATAATGGAAACACTGGAATACTTTAATAATCATAAATGAAGAACTTACCTTTGATAATTTGCGAATTTCCAGCTGATTAATCATTGATTTCACTGAATATACTATTAGCAAATAGTATAATAAACACGATTCGTTGTCTTGTCGCTTCAATACGATGCAGAAGACCACACATTCCTCGAATTTCCATGACAAAATCACTTCATATAAGCTTCCTCGCCTTTTTATTCAAAATGGCCGTATAATTTCTACCCAATGTTGCCATCGGATTCTGTCAAAAAGCTAAAAAAATCACTCAATTTTTTTCATGCGGTTTCAGGTTTAGCGAACTGGGCGGTATATTTCGACTTCAGTGATCAATATATACCAAATTCGGCGAAATGTTTCACCCCAATTGTAAACACAGCATGCTAAAGGTTAACAATGGAGTTACATTTTGTTGCTATTGTTTACTGTTTGAAAATGAAGTCTCTTAAATTTCAGATGACTGGGAAGATGTGGAAGGTCTGGGATCCAGTGATTCATCAGATGAGCAGGCAATGGAAGCTACATGTGAAGCAGGAGCTGGCATGATGGAAGATGCTTCAGTAAGTATGTTCATGATATATCTCTTCTTTGTGAAAAGAAAATAATATTTTTTCATATGACACAAGCATATTTACAGATGGCTCAGTCAACAGAGAAATGAATGAGTGTGGATGAGGGTTTTTTTGCCTACAAGAATAGAAAAAAGAGCACGTGAAAAATTTTTGGGACACACCATCGAGCATGAAAATGGAAATGGGAGCGGTGACTGCCGTCCTCAGTTGGTGACTGAAATATCAATTCACACAACAATACTTTGACCCGTAGATTATGGTTATGGTTAGGGTTATGCTGTGGATGATGAAAAGGTGCATGTTGAGAAAATTTTAGGAAATAATTATATTTTTGAATATAAAAAAATATGTAAATGATACACATGGGGGAGGGGGCATCAGAATTTTAGAAAAACCTAGGTGGGACATGGTTAAAAAAAAAAAGGTTGGGAAACACTGTTTTAGATAAACTTCGACCAGGCTTCAAAAGTTTTGGAACAAGTTTTTAAAAGACGAATGCAGAAATCAATTGCACATACATTGTTGAATGTGAATGTCCATTTTAGAAATTTTACAAGCTCTACTAGGTCACCTACACTTATAGGTTTCAAGACAGCACATTGGCGAAGCTAGTAACTTACAGTTGTGGTACATATATTGGCAGGTGGTTCTCACTAGGTTAATATAGAAGGAAATAGTCCCATAACTTAGTAAACAACCCTTGTAAGTATATGTATTTAATTCTTCCATCCAAGTATTTCTTGGTGCTTCTTTTTTTCTCTGTATCTGCAGATTCCAGAATGATGCCTTTCTATAGTATTTTCTGTTGATGTTCGTATTGTAATATCCTATCCATCTTCAACCCCATTTCTTTAGCTGTCACTCTCTTTGAAAAGTTAGCAATTTCCAGCCATTTTAAAAATTACTATCTATCTATCTCTTTCTATCTATTCACTAAAACCCTTTGTCCCTTTGTTGCCTTTCAGCTTCATGGGTAGAAGAGTATTCTGGAGATAGCCCTTGTGTGTGCTGAGTATATTGTGGAATTGGTCGCCACTTTTATTTCAGTGGTCCATGGTGTGCCTCTAGGTCTGCCTTCGCTGCATCTGTGTAGCATAGCTTGCTGTGGTATGCTGTCTGATGGTAGTCTACTGATGTGTGCAAACCATTTGATCTGTTGTCTCTTAATATATTCCAAAATTGGGGTGGTGCGACTTCTTTGCCTAATCTCCTCATTCCTCACTCTGTCTCTTAGTGATATTCCTAGGATTCTGCGTAAGCATGCCATTTCAGCTGTCACAAATATATTAAAAATAAGTTACGAATTATTGAAAGTAAAATTATGAAAGATTTATATATTGCGTATAGCATTCTACCTCATTGTTACAGAATTTTAAGAATATTTAGTGTACAATTTAACTGTTGAATATTTAATGTGAAATTATAATTACTAAGAGTTATGGAGCTAGAGTTATAAGATGGATTTCTACTGAAGACATTTTCATTGTTAAATGTATTTCTAATATAGAACATTTGATTCTCATGTACATTCTATGTAGTATAGTTGCTTAGATTTCTTTGTTTAGAGAAGGGGTCTGCAACCGCTCTTTGGTCAGAGGGCTTAATACAGAAAGACACAGCTGATCATGAATCGAATGGGGGGAAAAATTCAATCTCAAAGCTTAATTATACACGTTAATGTTACTAAATATATATTTTACTAATTTATGGAGATATATATATATATATATATATATATCATCATCATCAGGTGCCATGCCGGGTGGCGTAGGCGGTCATGGCTCTCCACAGCTCTCTGTCCACAGTATTATGTATCAAAGTCGTTGTTTCTTTGCCGTGCCAGGTTGTCAAACTGTCTAATATTTTCTCACGTTGTCGCCCTCTGTCTCTGGTGCCTTCAATCTTGCCTGTTGTGATTATGTTCTCTAAACCTGCCTGTCTCATGAAGTGGCCAAAAAAAGAAGATTGCCTTTTTCTTATATTGTTGATTAAGGTCCGTTTCGCATTTAACTCTTTTAACACCTCTACATTAGTTTTTCTGGCAGTCCATGGTATTCTCAGCATTCTTCTGTAGAACCACATCTCCGTTGCCTCCAATCTCCCACTTTCCAGTTTATATATATATAGTACAAAGAAATTGTTACAATCAATTTATTAAAGTTATGTGTTTCTAAAACAGGCTGAGAGCCAGCACTTGCATTAATTTATTTAGAAGCAACAGGGCTTAACAGGTATGATCTTTGAATGCTGACAAGTCAGGTAAATTGGGTGCACTGGCTGTAAGTTGCAGACCCCTGGCTTAGAAACTTCAGTTCAAAAAGATTTGAAATATATTGTATGTGTGAAAAAAACAACTTACTGAATACTTTGAATTTATATTATTAGAATCGTTTATGTTTGGCAAGTGAGATTAGCAGAGCTTTTGTGGAGAAAGATGTTTTTTCAAAGGTAAGTCATTTATTTTGAGATAATGGTATGAAATTCATTAATCATTTCTTCTAACTCATTGTACCCTTGAAGTTTAGGACATCATCAAGTACATTCAATTTTTCTTCATGATTTGCCATTCTCCAGTTTTACCTTTACCTTAAGTGTCCTTTATCTTTACTTCCTGTTCTAGAATTTTCTTCCAGTTCTTCATCTATGTTTATTCTCACACTCTTGCAGACAAGCAGGGTATAGTCTGAAGAACAAAGTGCGTTGTCACCAGCTTGGTTGCAATATCTGCACCTTTCAGCCTGATACATCTGACTTCATCATGGCTTCTGGATCACTTGACTCATACATCTGACTTCATCATGGCATCTGGCTCACTTGACTCATACATCTGACTTCATCATGGCATCTGGCTCACTTGACTCATACATCTGACTTCATCATAGCATCTGGCTCACTTGACCCTCTATGGGATGGGACATCAGCAAAACTATCCTTAGTACAATGTAACATTGTCACTATTCTTTGTTCCTCCTTCGGTGCCCAAAACAAAACTTTTCTCTTCTTCTCATTTGCAGTTTAACATATTTACACAGCAAGTTCAGTTTTCTTGATAAATGTTGCTGTCATTTTTCTCTTTATTTCCAAATAAACTTTTTGTTTACTATGCCATGCTTTTTTATTTGTGTAGATCACTGTTGTTTTCAGTAGGGAGTTGTGGCAGGTGTTTTGGACGATACCACCCGCCAAAATGTTCCCTTATGGGTGAAATATTTTTAGATATCAATCCTCAATTGATCAAAGATACACGATTCCTACGGTGTGTGTTTAGATCTTTACGCTAGATTTTGATGTAGAAAATAAAGTGATGTGACAGTTATTAATTATATAGAAAATACATCTATGATTTTGCCGAACATAATATGGCAACCAAGCATTTAAATATTTATTTCTCATTAAGATTCTGAAGAAAGCATATCCAGTTGACTCGGATCAGATCTCAAAGTTAGAGACAACTCAGCGTGGAAGAACTATTCTGAGAAAGTAAGATTTTACTCAACGTTTCTTTGGATGAAAGATTATTTCAGAAAATTAATTGTTACTTCCTCTAAGTGACTTCAATATGTTTGCAATTACCGTTGGCTTAGTTTTGGTCTTCTTGTACATTGTGACATGGCAGTCTGCTGGTTCTAATTATTGTTGTCCTAGAGCTCGGTTTAGGGTACATTCTTCTTCTGCGTTCATTCTCAAACTCCTGCAGATTAGCAGGATGTAGTCCGGAGAACGGAATGCGTGTGTCATGGTTTACAGAATTGCTGCGATATCTGCGCCTTTTTACGACATGCGTGGAAGGTAAACAGTGTTGCTATTCTTTGCTCCCCTCTCGGGCGATGGTACATTTGTGTCATGGCAGACTATTGAAACTCATTGATGTCTTTAAAGTGAAGTAACAATTAAATGTCTTGTTTTAACACTTTGCTGAAAAAAAAATTTGACTCAGCAAATTCTTGTATATTGCCCTGGTGAGCATATTCAACAATATTCAAATGTACCATGATAATTTAGTAATATGGCAACGTTGTAATAGCATTACTAAAAATGTTTAATCTGAGATAGTAAATTCCAAAATGGAGTTGCCCATGAAATACAGTCATTCAACATTGAATCATCTGGTGACATATTCTTTCCAGAACGTAGTCTTGAATTTTCCATGGTCTTGAGAAAGTTGTCCCACCTCTTTTAGTGACATATGCAGACATTCTTGAATGTCTTTTGTCCAACGGTTTTTTGGGCTGCCATTGCCCCTGTTGCATTCTATCATCCCCTCCAGTAACACTCTCCATGCCGTCATGTTTCTTGATGTGACAGAGAAAAAAAACTAGCTTTCTCTTTAATATGGTGTTCAGAAGCCAGCCTTATTGGGCGTTAATTGTTCTTAGCACCTCCTGGTTTGTTTTTCTTGCAGTCCATGATATTCTCAGAACTCTTCTATAGCACTTTAATTCAAATGATGTAATTCTCTTGGCCACTGTTTTAATATAGCCAACATTTAATACAAGTTAATTATTTAATAAATATAAATTTTAGACAGGTATGTTTGCATGATATGTCGAAAGTAATGTAAAACCACTGCCATATTTAATTATTGTCATAATTATTATTTAGCTCTTTAAATAACTTTGAGGCTTACAAATTCATTCAGAAAACACACAAACATTTATGATGACACCTAGGGGGATGCAAATAAGCATTGCTCTCATGCAATCGCAGAGTTAGAAGATAACTAAGATCATAAAAGAACACCCTCGTGGTACACCCTGGAAATAGATTGCTTTAAAGCTCTGGTGACTGTCAAAGACGGATGTGTCGGGCCATTGGCGCAAATAAAACAGCGACACAACGCATTTCCATTCTCTGGACTACATCCTGCTGGAAATCTAGTAGGACCATGGTCCACTACAAGAGAATTCAGAAGGAGTTTGAGAAGGAACGCTGAAGAAGAAAAAAAAGCTCCGGTGAAACAATTTGGCTAACGTTTTATGGATCATGTCTGGGCAGTGTAGACTGAGGAGTAAGAACTGTTTGCAAAAGACAGACAATTTCTCTGAATAGACCTCTCTCAACCCCCACTCCAAAACTTGCAGCACAGTGTTAAACTATTGTCATGTCTTAAAGAGCATGATGGTGAAAATAGCAAATCTGTGAAGTAAAGCAGATCTGTTGAGTACAGGCGAAGGTAGTACAACAATATATGATGGTGTCACGTGCAAGAATAAGTGAGAAAGTTGAAGCTATAACAAAAGCAATGTTCATGCTCGAGTACAAGCTTTCAGTTGCCTCCAGGCAGCAGGTTTGTGTGGAAAGGTATAAACAGGATACCATATCTTCCCGGTACATAGAAGATGTGGATCATGTTGATGATGAATATTTCCTCTAGCTTGGCAGCTCTTAGATTTCAGACAAAAGCACAGGTTCTTTTCAGTTGTGGAGTTGAGGTGGCAGCTGGACTCATGTATGGTTATCTGACAGGTATGGTTGTGTAAGGAAGGTTTATGGATACATGTTTAGTCACTGAAGGTATTAAAGTGTGCCAGTATCCCAGGATTATCACGTCCTGTCAGAAGCATAGCATGTACTTCTCATCATTTTTGGTCAGATTTGTTGACCCATTCAAAGTAATTGCACATCTAGCATTCCCCATCACCTGGAAGTCTGCCACAAAAAGATAAAGGTACACTGTCCGCTGGCCAGCATCTCTTATAACCTGGTGACAGACAGAAATATCAGTTACAGGTTAGGGAGGATATTTTTCTTATCATATTTTTCTTCTTTTTTTCCATGTCGTGTGGTGTTTGTTATCATATCTTTCCAGAACCTTCTATTTCGAGTACTATCAAGCATTTCCGATACCTCTTCTCCCATGCCACAATGCTGGTTATCAAGCATCTTCTATCTTGGTCATCCCATACCTCTCTTGCACTTCAACTTATCTGTTGTTATGATGTGTTCCATCTTTCCTCTTCTCATGATGTGTTCCATCTTTCCTCTTCTCATGATGTGTCCAAAAAAAATGTGGAACTGTCTCTTTCTGATGTGGGTAAGCAGCTCTCTTTTTGAATTAACTTCTTTCAGGATATGTTCATTACACTTTTTATCAGAGATGCTCACCTGAACTAAACACATGATGAAATCAGATATGCTGAGATAAAAGGTGCAAATAACACAGCTCCGCTTTAAAACCAGCAGCACAACATACTTCATGCTCCGATGTGGAAACCATACACAATTTTGTGTTGGTTATCAGAGAGAGAAGGCAGAAGAAAATAACTGAAAATTTATAAGCTCTGAGGCATGAGTTTGTTCTTATATACATCTTTTAAGGTGGCATTGTCGCTGTCTCAAAAATGTGTAAATGATTTGTTGATAGGTAGATATGCACATTCTGGAAATCTGGTCTGCAAAGTGTTATGGGGTGGGGGGGGAATTGGGTACAGGTACTGAAAGCTTTAATGAAATTTGGTTTTTATAAATGTCAAAAAACCTGAAAATGTTGTCATGGAATTATATTTTTTCAGATATGACAACAATTACATTTGTATCTATTTATTTTGTGTATAGATTGCGGGATCTTCAGTCAAGAGCTCTTCTTTCTTTGAGCAACATTGTTGGTGTTATTGATGCGGCTTACCTAACACAGTTTGTTCCCTTGAATTCTATCTGGACAGAGTTGTATAAATTAGCAAGTTTTTCTCAGGGTGAGTAAATGTTTTCTTTCTGGGAACTAAATAAATATTTGATCTGTTTCTCAGGGTGAGTAAATGTTTTCTTTCTGGGGAACTAAATAAATATTTGATCTATTTCTATGTGGCACACTAGATCTGAAAGGTGCCTGTGTGTTGTTGGGCCTGAGAAGAGAGAGGAGAAAAAGATAGCAACACTGTTACATACCATACATTTCATAGCAGGTAACTACGAGACATGGGTTTTATGCTAGAGTTGGCTGATCCCTCCCATAGAGGTTCAAAGTGAATCAGAAGTCATGCTGAAGTTGGATGTGTCTTGTTAATAGATATTGCAGCTTTGGTGTAAATAAACTATAGCACAATGCTTTCCGTTCTCTGGACTACATCCTGATAATCAGCAGGAGTTTGAGAACGAACAAAAAAGCAGAAGATCTGAAAGTATATCAAAGAATAACAGCACTCTGGCCTGTCATACATATTATAAAGGCAACTATAAAGGTAAAGAAAATTATACCATAAGCTAAGCAATTACATAAAGAGCCTTAAATTAAACCATCCTAAAGGACATAGAAGGGATTTGTGAGACATAGGAAAAATCTAAAAGTATAGCTAAAGAGAAATAGATAAAAGAGGTTTATTGAAGACCTGTACAGGGAGTTGCAAAAAGAATAATGGATGAAATATAGGTTACTAAATAAACTTGGATCCCTTTCTTGGGGTCATTTGTTGTGCCAGATCATCATATATCAGGAGAACGTTGAGTCTTCTGCAGGTCCATACATCAACCGTGTAGAGGTTCCAACCCAGTTTACTACAAGGAATGATACTGTAGCAAAAGATTGCATATTCATATTCCTGTATTTGCATGATTGGCTAGAGCTTATAGCAACCCTTGTTCGCTTGATGGCAACTTTTGCTAGAGCTATGGAAACTCTTGCTAGAGCTTATGGCAACTTGTTAGAGCTTATGGCAAATTGCTAGAGCTTATGGCAACTTGCTAGAGCTTATGGCAACTTGCTAATGCTTATGGCAACTTGCTAATGCTTATGGCAACTTTTGCTAGAGCTATGAGAACTCTTGCTAGAGCTTATGGCAACTTGCTAGAGCTTATGGCAACTTGCTAATGCTTATGGCAACTCTTTCTAGAACTTATTGCAATTTTTTCTAGAGCTTATAGCAACTTTTGCTAGAGTTTATGGCAACTCTTGCTAGAGTTTATGACAACGCTTGCTTGATAGAGCTTATGACAATTCATAAATTAAATCTTTGGTAAAAATTTGATTGCGTCCACCGTTGTGTTATAAAATCATATCGAGTCATGCCTTTTTAAATTCACAATTTAAAAGAATCTAAACACTGATTCTAACCCTTCTCCCTCCTAAAAAAACTATAAACTAATTCTAATCCTTTTAACCCCCATTTACAAAAATCTATAATTTTATGCAACTTATCTAACGCTGCAAATGTTACAACGGTGGACGAAATCAAATTTGCGCCAAATCTTTTTTAAAGAATAAAAGTATATTTCTTTAGCTGCTTATTCTACATTTTTTAATATGGCAGAATTTTCAGATAGCAATTTTGTATGGGCAGTGACAAGTGCCATGAGAGCTGTGATACAACAACTTGCAGAAACACAGTCTTCAAATGTGAGTTATGTCAAATTTTCTATGGTTAGATTTCATTTTTGATAGAATATTAAGGATACTATATTAGGAACTGAGTGAAGGATAATTAATAAAACAGTGGCAAATAGAATAGCCACCTTCAGAATGAGATGCTACAGAAGAATTTTGAGAATACCATTGACAGAGAAAAAGGCAAATCAAGAAGTAATAAGAGGGTTGGCTCTTAAACAATATAATAAGAAAGCTGAGATTTTTTTGCCATGTAAGGACATCATGTACAAATTAATAATGGAAGTTATGGTTCCTGGAAGCAGGGGTAAGGGCCACCCAAGATACCGATTGATAAGAAATGTCTCAGATTGCTTGTTTGCGCTCATTCTCAAACTCCCACTGGATCTCTCCTGTTGCAGGACACATTCTCAAACTCCCACTGGATCTCTCTTGTAGCAGGACACATTCTCAAACTCCCACTGGATCTCTCCTGTTGCAGGACACATTCTCAAACTCCCACTGGATCTCTCCTGTTGCAGGACACATTCTCAAACTCCAACTGGATCTCTCTTGTTGCAGAACAGTGGTCCTGCTAGATTTCCAGCAGGACATATTCCAGAGAATGGAAGTGTGTTATGCCGCCGTTTTAATTTGCACCAGTGGTCCGGCACATCTGTCTTCGGCGTGCCTTTAATTCAGGTTGGCGTCCCTAACCTGTGACAGCCTGCCTATCTGTTGCCAGGCAGTGAGTGTGTATTGGCTCTACGTGGAGATGGTTGTCATTCACTTCTATCTCACACGAGGTGTTCCTCAGCCAGTGAGCTTGTCTCGTGTAATTAGTCGTATTGTGCCTGTGCCCATTGGGTACTGAACCATTTCTCATTCATGAACCTGGTTCCGGTTTAGGAAGAACTTGATAGAAGAGTTGGACCCAGGCTCTTTCACCTTCTTAGCTGAGGTCATTCACAGATGTCATGAACCACTCGTCCAAGTCTTGTCTCTCAACACACATTTTGGAGCACTGGGGACTAGAAGCTTGTTCTCAAGCTGAACAGTTTTGTCTCATTTGACGTATTGTGCCTGTTCCCGTCGGGTACTGAATCCTTTCTCTCCGCGAGCTTGATTCCAGTATAGGAAAAACTTAACAGTAGAGTTGGGCCCAGGCTGCCTTCTTAGCCGAACCTCCACGATTGGGTCTCTACCCCTAAGGAACATCTGTAACTAGAAGATTGTCTCAAGTTTACAGAACTTAGTTCTGATTTCCTTGAAACGTTTTCTCATTCTATAAGCACATGGCGCAGCCCTTGGGCATTGTCCATCTCTCTCTCATTGTACTCAATATGTTATCTTTTTTACTCTTGACATATACTCATTTAGTGACAATTGCATTGACTACCCCTCAACAGCTCGGGCAGGACTGTCTTGCGTTACTGTCGATAATGACACCACTATGTGTTGGCACAGAGGGGTATCAGATATATTTCTTGTCTTTGCAGTCAATTCTCATTCCATCTGCAGCCTTCATAGCCACAAACAAGCCTAAAAGTGTTGGTCAGAAATACAGCAAGAGCAGTTGTTCTTCTTCTTCTTCTTCTTTCGTTCACTTGAAACATGTCTATATCTGCAATTCTGTCTCCTTAATAAAACTCACTGTCTTTTGTAGTTCATACAGTGTCCCATAGAGCTTTGATTCCAGTGTTGTTTCCTCTGGCCAATATGTCTGCCTCAGCGTTTCATGCTCAGAACACTCTTGAAGTATATGTTTGGCACTCTGTACTGCCTGTCCACATGTACACATGGCCGTGTTGCCAATCTTGAACTTTGTATACATGTGACTGCGGAGTCGGTTGTGTCCTGTTCTGAGACGTAGAATTATAACTTGTTCTGATCTGTTCATAATGTGACAGTCATCTTGTGTTGGTGTTTGTGGCTTTCTTATTGACTTGATCATCTGTTTTTTCTGATGGTAGGTGATTGGTATATCTGGTTGATCTTCGGCAGCACCTTCCTTAGCCAGTTGATCTGCCTTTTCATTTCCTGGTATTCCACAGTGAGAGGGTATCCACTGCATGGTTACCCTATACTGGTAAGACAATTCGCTAAGTAGTTTTTTCAAGTCTGTTAGTTTTCCAGACTGGAGAGCTTGAAGCACTGACCTTGCATCTGTCAGGAATACCACAGGCTGTAGGTCAGAGTTGGAGTTCAGCAGTTTTTTAGCTGCCACAGTAATTGCCTGGATTTCTGCATCATAATTATTGCAGAATTTTCCTGTCGGTGTTCTGATTGTATCTCTAGGCTTGTGTGGATATTCTATATATACACCTGCACCTCCATTCCTCACAGCATTCTGTGCTGACCCATCTGTGTATACTCTGACCCATATATCTTGTGGATATTCCTCGTCCAGGAAACTGAGGGTGACTGTCCTCCACTGCACACTGTTCTGTTCGTCCTCGCTTAGTATTCCTTTCACATGGGTCTGAATGTATATTGGCATTCCATGCCTTTCACTCCATGGGGTTTGTTCTGGTACAGACCTTAAGGGGCTGTCAACTTCAGGTAGGTCTGTAAGTTGTCTACGGAGTCGTTTAGCTTGATGGATAAAGCTGCTTCTTTTCAGTCGCCCCATTGCTAGGTTTTGGAATCTTTCCTTTATTGGATGACTTGGCATACACTGAAACTTTTCCGCTTGAATTAGTACTTTTGTGTCTCTGCGTTCGCCAAGTGTTTGCATTCTTCCCATTTTCTGCATCTCTGCTATGGGTGTTGATTTCATTGCTCCCAACATTATTCTAAGTGCCTGGTTTTGCACTTTATCTAGATCTTGTAATGTGGTGTTTGATGCAGGACACCACGCAGCTGAACCATATTCCAGGTGTGGTCTTATGCCTTGCTGGTAAACTTTACTGAGTATATTTCCACTGGCTCCCCATGTGGTTCCACTTAGTTTTCTCAGGATAGCTAACTTCCTCCTGGCTTTTGTTGTTGCTTTGTTTATGTGCTGCTTCCATGTCAGCTTATCATCAAAAGTAATTCCGAGGTATGTTGGTTGTTTGTCTTCTTTCAAGAGCTCTCCGTCTATCTTGATATGACCGGCTTTTTGTTTTGGTGAGAGGGTAAAGAGTGTAGTGCTGCACTTATCTGTGTTAATGCTGACACACCATCTATTTGCCCATAAGGTTAGGGCATCGATAGCTCTTTGTATTTGTTTAGTGGCCACTGTCGCATGTTCTTCCGTGCACCAGATCACCAGGTCGTCAGCATACATTGCCACTTTGATCCCGTGTGGTAGTTCAGCAACTAGGTCATTGATGTAAACCAAGAAAAGTGTGGGTGACAGGACTCCTCCCTGGGGGACTCCATGACGCAGTAGGACTTTCTTGCTTTTGCGACCATCTAATTGTACCCTGGCTCTTCTATTATGCAGGTATGCTTTTACCCATTTGTACATTCTTGAGCTAACCCTGCAATTTCGCAATTTCTTTAGGAGCCCTTCTTTCCAGACCTTATCAAATGCTTTCCTGAGGTCTATCCATGCTGCTAGTACCAGTTTCTTATCTTGGAAGGCATCCTCAATCTCTTGGGAGAGGTAGGTTGGGTGATCTTCAGTAGAGTAGCACTGTCTGAAACCTGCTTGCTGTGATACCAGAAGGTTTTCACTTTCAAGGTACCACTGCATCCTAAGATTGATAATGCGTTCCATTGTTTTGCATAGACAGCTTGTGAGGCTGATGGGCCTGTAGTTGGAGACTGTTGCCATCTTTTCCTGATTTGAGGAGAGGTATCATATTGCTTCTCTCCATGCCTGTGGTACATTACCTGTGGACCAGCTTGTGTTAAAGATTTGCAGCAGCTTTGCTCTTGCTGCAATTCCCAGGTTTCTAATCATTTCATTGGACACTCCATCAGCTCCAGGGGACTTTTTCATTTTCAATTTGGATATTGCATGCTCCAGTTCTCTCATTGTGATTGGTGCCTCCATGACTTCAGGTATAGGTTCACCTTGTCCAATGTTTTGGTGGTTCTCTCGAACCTCCTGTTGTTTGTCTGGGCTGACTTTGACGTTATTGTCTTCTGCAAAGGAATCTGCAAAGTAATCAGCTGCATGTTTACCTGTTAAAATGTTTCTATCTTTATAAAGTGTGATCCTGGTATTTCTCCCTGTACCTTCATCATTTAGTTGTTTTACAAGTTTCCATAATTTCCTAGTATCTCTTTCTAGGTTCAGCGACTCTGTTTTTTCTTTCCAGCTGCTCCGTCTGGCTTGTAACTTGGCTCTTTGAAATTTAGCCTTTGTTTGCTGATATTTGTTGTGATGTTCTTGGCTAGGTCTGTTCTCAGCCTGCTTTCTAGATGTTTCCATCTCATTTTGCAGCTTTTCCAGTTCATCATTCCAGTAGGGTTTGTAGTTTTTGCGTGCCCCCCTGGGTATGGTTTTACTAGCAGCATGTAGTATACATCTATTAAATTCACTCACTGCTCTATTGATGTCTTTGTCCAAGTTCATGTCCTTAGCTAGAACACTGGTTAAATGCTGGTACATTTTCCAGTCTGCCCTCTTATAGTTCCACCTAGTGAGCGTGCTGCTGTCCTTGGTATATTCATTGTGAATTTCCAGAAATACTGGTCTGTGGTCACTACCCCCAAGCTGCTTTCCAACGACACGTGTGATGTTCCATTCCAGGCCTGGTGAGTAGAATGCCAGGTCTGGTGTAGATGTGGTGTGCCATGCTCTCGAGTAGAAGGTTGGTGAGTCTGCTGGCTGGTTAATAAGAATGAGATTATTTTCATCCTGCCAGCTCTTAAGTTCCTCACCTCTCTTGTCGATATGATCGTAGCCCCAGCTCTGAGAGTGGCTGTTGAAGTCACCACACACCATAAGCCTTTCTTTGTCTGGAATTGTGTCTAGTGCCAATGGTTTATCATTTGGGCAGTAGTAGTTCAGGAGATGGAATTCTGCACTGTCTGTTTTTAGGTGGAGCATCTGGTATTCTGCCCCGTCCATGTATACTTCCAGCTGACATGCGCTGATATTGTTTTTAACTAGTGTCAGAATTCCACCCTTTCGCCTGTCTTTTCTGTCAGATCGGTAGCACTGGTAGCCTCTGATTTTGAAGGCTATGTCGCTGCTGAGGTGTGTTTCTTGGATACAGCATATATTAACTTGTTCTTCACTGAGGACATTTTCAAGTTCCAATTTTTTGCTGTATCCATCTCTTTTACTGTTGACACCCTCAGCATTCCAGTGCATTATTTTTATTGGTCGTTTGTTTGTTTGGCCAGTAGCTCTATTCCCTTGCCTCCTGGCTCCTCGGGGCAATTGAGAAGGACTTCCAGTAACTGAGGTTGGGCCCTTTCGAGGTATAGGGCCCGGCACCGTCCCTGCCTGAACGTCCGCCACAGGGCAGGCACCATAACGTTTATTAGATGCAGACATGTTTCCATTGTGTTTTATGCGTGGCAACCTGATTATCTGTGCGCCTTTTGGCTGGTTGCCTCCGTCTTCAGCACTCTGCTTACTTGGGCCGGACTATGGTCCTGCTCGAGTGGGAGTGCCCGACCAGTCTTAGTTTCCAGCCTCTGATGGCTGAACTAAGCCCCATCACCACTTCAAGGTTCTGGCCTCGATGGGGAAGAGCAGTTGTAATTTCTGTTTTTCAGGTTGCTCCACAAGAAGGTATTTTTAGGATCTTTGTTATCTGCTAACCCTGGGTCCACACAAGAGCAATGTGAGACTCTTTGCACCCCTCAGATTGTTTAAACATGTCCCTGGCTGCAGCAGGTCAACTCAACCAGAATAATGAGGAGTTCAGAAGATCTACAAAGAAAGCAATAGATATAGGAATAGAGGAGATTTGTGATGCGTTACCTCTCCTTTGGAGAGGAACTCTGATGTATGGACCCCATTGCACAGCATAGGAAGTCAGAGCTAATAAATTCTTTAGATTGATGCAGTAATAGCAATAAATTTTAGCTAGAAGTTAGATTGTAATACTGAACAAATTAACTTTGAAGTACATACATATACTGTTGAATATTTCAGCAAATTTTTTACCAATGTTATCTTTTCATAACAGTTAGGGGATATCACTAGTTCTGATTTGGAATTTCTGATGAGCCTAACCAAGGACAACAAAAACAGGGAGACACAAATAAACATTGTGCGGATAATATCCACTGTTGGGTGCATTTTATCTCTTAACCAGCCGCCTCACCCACTTTTAAAGGTACTTGTTTGTTCAGATATTAATAATAGTAATAAGGCCCATAACCTGTCAGGGTAGTAGGAGTGCCACACTGGAAGCATCAGCACAGAAAACCATCCAAACACCCATCCTCAGACATTTGGAGTGTAGAAATATCCTATCCAGACGTTGATATTATCACTCTTCTTCTTCAGAATTCATTCTCAAGCACCTGCTGGATCTCTTTTGTAACATCAAAATAGTCCTACTAGATTTCCAGCATGATGTAATCCATTAATGATAGAATGAAAATGTGTTATGTCGCTATTTTCTTTGTTGTGATGGCCCGACACATCCGTCTTCCATGGATGTTATCAATCCAGAATTATGTTTCACGCCTCTTCTCCCTTGGCCTATTCAGATTACCATTTTTGTGCCACAGTAACATTGTCTCTAAACAAGATTACTGGATATCACAAATGTGGTGTGCAGATGATTATGCCTATTAGAAATATGTCTTTTTCTGTTTGTTTGAAATGTTCTTTTCTTTATTAGAAACCAACATCCTATCATAAAGGTCATTCCCATAAGATTTCCACTCTCTATTCAAGCCCACATTCTGATGGTTTCACATTAGTCTATCTGACCAACCATTATGAACGACAACTAAGAACCCGCTCCACCTTCAAGCAGGTCTCTTGGTAACAGGATATTTCACTACAATCTGGCTAAGCAAGTAGAGATTAAAGAGGAATGTTACATCCTGAAAAACATTATGTACTTAAAAACAAATGTTGGATACTGCCAATGCAGATTCTACAGTCTTGAAATGTATACTTAATGTAAAAAATGATATATTTAGAATACAGGTTGGCAATCAGAAGGCCTTTGATAATGTATGGTGAGAATAGAGGTTAGCATTCAGAAAACCTTTGATAAGGTATGAAAAGAAAGATTTCTTTTAAAAAATTGAAAAACTACAAGATAAGTGACAGTATGTATAGATGGACCAAAGACATCACCTTATAGAACCTGGATAGAATACAGAACTCACCCGTGTGTTGCCGGGGCCCGAAAGGGGAGCAAAGAATAGCAACACTGTTTACCTTCCAAGCATGTCGTAAAAGGCGACTACGGAGGTTATGGGATGGAGTTGGCTGTCCCATCCCATATAAGGTCAGTGACCCAAAGCCATGCTGAAGTCGGATATGTCAGGCCGAAAGGCGCAGATATCGCAGCAATGCTGTAAACCATGACACAACGCATTCCATTCTCCGGACTACATCCTGCTAATCTGCAGGAATTTGAGAACGAACGAAGAAGAAGAAGAAGAATACAGAACCAAGCACTTCGAATTAACACTGGAGCAATGGGATCCACACCAATCACAGAAATGAAGAATATAGAAGGAATACAGTCATTGAAAGGGAATAGGGATACTAAAGTTACTAATAGAGAAAAAATTAATTCCTACCACAGCCACCCAATCAAAGATTCCAGAATTTATCACAAGAATGACTTAAGAGATGTAGCTTTATACATCAGGCTAAGCGTCTACATATACAGTTATCGGATCCTCCATAAATAACAGTGCCACTGATATTTCAACTAGAACACACCCTTTGGGAAAACAGACATAACTACCAGTGACCATCTAAACAACAGTGATGGATGTGTATGGCGATGTATCGATCAGCTATCACCAAAAGAAATCCATGATAAAGGCACTGCCATGGATGACTACCATCTGCTAAACACAAGAACAGGTCATCATATTTCAACTCAGAACTGGACACAATAAACTAAGCAGCCATATGTAAAAAAAAATGTTATTGGTACATCAGCAAAGTTTATATGTGGGCAAGCCCACCAAACTTCAGAGTATATCCTTCAAGAATGTGCAAACTATGACACATTAAGGTGCACATACTGGCCTTCGGATACACCTCTGGATGCTAAACTCTATGGTACAGAACAAGAAATGAAAAAACACTGTCTAATTTATTTTTAAAAACCACTTCAAATATAGACATTATTAGTGAACGAAAGAAGCCTGCAGTCCATACTTTTTCCACCACAGTTTTAAAGATAACTAAAAGAAAATTTCTTCTACACATTGATTGTGTATATGTTCCTATGCACACAGGAAATAGGCACAATTCTGGTGGATGTTGCCTGCCACACCGAGGATCTTGTTGTTGCTGCTGAAGCTTTAGACTCCCTGTTTGATGTATTCAAAGAAGATCACACTGATTCAGTGGTTCAGGAGATAGGACTAGTCAACAAACTTGTAAAATTTAATCCATCTTTCAAATGCGAGGTAAGTAAAGATTAGTTTGTAATCAGTCTTTAACTTGTGTATGAATCTTCCTGTCCAGTTTGTTTGGGGGGGGGGGGGGGGTTCAAACTCCCGCTGAATCTCTCGTCGCAAGAGAATAGTACTACTAGATTTCTAGCTGGATGCAGTGTATAGTATGGAAATGTGTTGTTCTGCCATTTTATTTGTGCCAATGGTTTGACATATCCATTTGCGGATGTTTCCATATATTTTTGATGTAATTGTAATTGAAGAATTTTCTTAAGTTTTCTGCATGTCATCCGAATATATTTATATGAATGCATTTTAATGCTTTATTTGTACAGTTTGCATCAATTTATGTTTTTCTTGTTTATTTTTTAAATTATTTGTTGCTGTGAGGAGATTTAATGGTTCATTTAATATTATAATGGTGTTGCTATAGTAACATTTGGTGTTATAATAGTGTTGCTGTAGTGAGAAAGTGCTAATATGTGTGGTTATTATTCTATCTTGATGCAGGTTGCAAGACAGAGGAAAAGTCTGGGTGAAAACTATGTTGTGGTAATGATGGTCAAATCCAATCTGGCACGCTATATAAAATACAAACAATCTCATAAATAAACTTGCATGGATTGTCATTCACTTATTACGCTTTTGTTTAATTGTAATGAAGTTTGTCTTTCATGCCGAGTGTGGTCAACAAAGCGTTCTACATTGTTTTTTATTGAGTGTGTCGAGATTTAGCTTGGTTTGTCAGAGACAAGTTACTAATTAATATGTGCCTAAATTATATATATGCAATATTTTAAATCATTCATTCTATATGATCATTTGTCATAATTTGAAGTATTATTCCAATTTCTAACAAGGAATTGTCACAAAATGATGTCATATTAACACTTTACTGACCAACGATTTACTTGCCAGAAGGCAAACACAGTGACATATCAACTTTCACCATTACTCCTGCATCCTAAGATCAATATGGACATAAAGAGACAGATACTTTCTACAATTTTCATACCAACACTTTGCAACCAGTGTCAAACATGGTCTTTAACAGCCTCGCAGCAGAGAAAAATCATCACATGTGAGATGAAGTGTTTGAGGAAAGCTGCTATGGTCACCAAACTAGACAGAGCAAGAACCGCAGATATCAGAAAAACAGTAGGAATAATGCCTTGTATCGAATATATAAAGCGTTCAGCAGATAAAGTTGTTTTGTCACCTTGTGAGAATGGACCCAAGTCAAATACCATTGAGAGCTTATAACAAATAATCATCTGGATACAGAGCCAAGGGAAGACCGAGAAAGAGATGAATTAATAACCATTTCCACCCTCCATGAACACAGACTCAGTACGACCCAGGAGTCACATCTGGCCTTGAACAGAAACTTACAGCTCCCACCCCTACGCTTAACAGCAAGTCTGGATGCTATCAACCAGCTTCCACTCGGAGATAGACCAACAATCCATAGCATTCTTATCTCCATTTACCAGGTATTTAGGAAGCAATCATTTGTTTGCATAATTTTATTTCTTTAATGCACATTTTAATGATCACTTGTAATTTCTGCTTGTAATATAGTCCCAGGAATTTATAGATAACATCGTCAAAACCGTAACACCTCAGGGTCATTAGAAACATCAACACAAAAATCCTATCATGTCTTTCTGTTCTCAGTTCTCTATTTGAGTATTGAGAAACCTAACTCTGTCCAGTCTTTGATTATCATCCATTCTTTCTTTTGTCCTCTTCTTCTTTTTTCTACTCTCAACTTTTTTTTCTCTTGTTCGTTCTCAAACTCCCACTGGGTCTCTCTTATAGCAGAAAGCTACTATGAAAATGTAGCTTGAGAATATGCATGCTGGAAGTCAACATCTTATTTAAAGGTGCAGTATGGTTGAAGATGGAAAACATGCTGACTGAAGTTGCGAGGCGCTTAGATGCCATCTGAGTGGAACTGCTTGAAATACCATTTGCTGTGTTATGATTTCTCTTTAATAATAAATCCTCGGTGTTTCTATAATTATAGCATTAATTTACTCTGGTAACACAAGTTTGCATGACGTGACTATCCCGCTGACACAAAGAGGCAATATGGTCCACTAAACAGCTGTCATACATACACCATCCACAGCTAGTCAGCAGGTGTCACAGCTAATCCCCACGATTGCTTACCAGTGTGCCACAATGTGGATAAGGAATGAAAGCTACAGACTAGATTTAGGATAGCAAATGGCCCAGGTGATGGAAGTCAAATATAGATAACCGAAGATGGATGTGCCGGGCCATTAGCACAAATTAAAATGGTAAAACACAACGCATTTCCGTTCTCTGGACTACATCCTGCTGGAAATCTATAGCATGTTTCACCAGCTTTACCCAACTTTTAAATCATGTATCTCAGCAAATATCATCAAGTGCCATCTCCGCAACAAAGATTGGATCGTATCTCCAACATCTCCTGTTTCTTGTCTTGGTGGTGCACTCTGCTAGACTGTAACCTATCCATCGTGTAATGTTACTCTCCCACTTGTATCTCTGCCTACCTCTTGCTCGCTTCCCTTTGACTTTACCCTCAAGTAAGGTCTTCAATAGGGTGTCATATCTTTTAATGTGTCCAAAGTATTTTATTTGCCTGATCTTTATTTCTCTTAGTAGTTCTTTCTTCATATTAAGTGTCTTTAGCACCTCTTTATTTGTTTTCTTCTCTTTCCATGATGTTCTCCCTATTCTTCTATATACCCACATCTCAAAGGCATCAATTTTGTCTTCTAATTGTTTATTTAGTGTCCATGTTTCTGAGCCATACATTAATATATATACATTTTTAACTTGTTTGTAATTTGTTTAGATATTAATAATTTCCTCATGCCATTGAAGGTACTTTTAGCCATTCCTATTCTCCTTTTAACTTCTGCTTCACATCTGCCATCATTTGTGACTATGTGTCCAAGATATTGATACTGTTTTACTTGTTGTAGTTTCTCTCCCTGTATGGCAAATATATAACACTTTTAATTGAAATTTTGTGTATAAATTGAAAATGGTATAGACACTATGAATTAATTTCTTCATTAAAACGCATTCGTTAGTTAAATTTTCTCTTATTTGAGATGTAAATCAAGTCTACTTGTCAAGACACATCTCACATACAAAAGTACCTACACATTAAAGCGATGGTTTTACATCGGGCATGTTCTTAGAATGAACAGCCTAAGAATTCCCCATTAGTCACTAAATTGGGTACCACCGGGAGTAAGAAGAAGAGGGAGACCTAGAGAAACTCTATGAAGAACCATTAATAGAGAAGGCATGTCAATGAACCTAAACAACACCCAAGAACTGAAAGACCTGGCAACACAAAGTTAAAAATGGAAAGCTATGGTGTCTGTCCTATGTGCCACCTATGGCCCTGGAGGAACAAGACATAACATAAACTACACATTGCAAACTATGACTAAATCTGTATTTTGATAATCAATCCCTTAAATTTAAAACACATAAAAATTATGTTACTTATATTTTGTGATATATTTTTAAGAAATAATAATTCACTTCATAATTGATTTTATTTTTGAGATATACTAATACTCGATCTATTATGTCCCAGGTTGAATGACCCAGTGTTTCTGTACCATACCTAGCCAGTCGTTTACATTAAAATTTAAACATTTTGTGAAAGTTATACATGTAAAAACAATTCAATTTAATTAATTAAATATATTTTTGCTAATTGACATTTATTATTATAATAATTTATGTTCCTTCCAGGTTGATAAAAAGAAATGGGAGATATTGAAAAAAATAAACTTAAATTATTAATCTGAGTGGGTGTTCTCATCATTTGCACTCAAAATTTAGCTATCAAACATTCAACCCGTTTTCAATTTATTTTTGCAACTTCATTATTTAAATTGACCAAAGATTAAGAAAAAAAAGTATTTTTATATTTGATTAATAAGACGATTTAAATTAAAAAGTTAAGAATATTATTTTTGTTCTTTTGATTAAAGTCTGAAGTTAGACAATTGTGTTATTGTTAAAAGCTTATTAAAATGTGATTTCCCCCCCCCCCCCCCTGAATATTTTTATTTCATTGATACATCATCACCTCTAATCTCGATGAAAGCTTCTCTAAATATTGAAAATACTGGTTTTGGTAAAAAGGGTCAGATATTGTGACCCCTAGTCTGGACCAACAGAATATGTATGTTCTAACAGAAATTTGTTGTATAGAGTCAAAACAAACAATATAGAATAAATATTTGGGGAATATTTATAATGTTGTTATATAAGAAAATTTGTTATCAAATGATGTTCTATAGAGTGATGCCACTGTGTGTGTGTGTGTATATATATATATATATATATATGTATATATATATATATATATATATATATATATATATATATATATATATATATATATATATATATATATATATATATATATATATATATATATATATATATATAATGTCACTTCAATACACACATATCGATTGTCGATGTGCATATTTCAGGTGTGTTGTCAATAAAAAGTCTTATTTACAATGTCACTAGTCTTATAAGTTAGGGAATAGACTGACAACCTGCTACCTGTGAAGAAACAAGTTAGGGAATAGACTGACAACCTGTCACCTGTGAAGAAACAAGTTAGGGAATAGACTGACAACCTGCTACCTGTGAAGAAACAAGTTAGGGAACAGACTGACAACCTGTCACCTGTGAAGAAACAAGTTAGGGAATAGACTGACAACCTGTCACCTGTGAAGAAACAAGTTAGGGAATAGACTGACAACCTGTCACCTGTGAAGAAACAAGTTAGGGAATAGACTGACATCCTGTCACCTGTGAAGAAACAAGTTAGGGAATAGACTGACAACCTGCCACTTGTGAAAAAACAAGTTAAGGAATACATGCGAAGAAAGATCATTGTTACTGTATGTTTTGTCTCAATTTCTTACTTTTGTCTTCTGTATGGCTTATTCACCAGCTGCTCTAGACTAAAAGAGTCAACCCCTAAAGAAAATCTCAGCTGTTTTGCATGGTAGTGCTTCAGGTCAAGGGAGTAAGCGTCTACAAAAAATCAGATTTGTGTTGACATCATCAATCTTGTGCAAGTGGTTCAGCTGTCAGATGAACTTGCCTCGTGTAATTTGACATCATTGTCCTCTGTATCCTTGGTACTGGCCCTTATCTCAACTATGAGCCTCTTCCAGTATATGTAATTGATCAAACAGTAAGATGAATTATGGTTGATTCGCCCTCTTCACTGAGATTTTGTTCACTGGCATCATGAACAGAGTTTGAACTTCTACCCACATTTTTTTCTTCAGTACATATATCTCAGCCAAGCTATAAACCATTACACAACATATTCCGTTCTCTAAATTACATGCTGCCAATCTGCAGGAGTTTGAGAACAAACGCAGCTGTTATACTTTTGTGACATATCATTCCCCGGCTGGAGATACCATAACTTTTGTGACATGTCATTCCCCAGGCTGGAGATACCATAACTTTTGTGACATGTCATTCCTCAGGCTGGGGATACCATAATTTTTGTGGCATGTCATTCCCCAGGCTGGAGATATCATAACTTTAACACTGATAGAAATCGGAGGTTATTATTATTAACAAGTCTTGTTTTCATTAACAAAGCCAACATTTTATTCCAGGTGTTTAATTATATGTACTTTTTCTTCAACGTTCATTCTCAAACTCCCACTGGATCTCTCTTGTAGCAGGACCATGGTCCTATTAGATTTCCAGCAGGATGTAGTCCAGAGAATGGAAATGCGTTGTGTCGCCGTTTTATTTGCGCCAATTGCCCGACACGTCTGTCTTCAGCGGATATGTACTTCAGATCACACAATATCAACACAGGATTTTTTTAAAATTTCCAACCAAAACGTAAAAGGCAGGAGGAAGGCTACTACAAACTAATAGTCAAATTTCATTATAACAACTTGGTCATGGCCAACAAGATATGTATGTTATAACAGAAATTTGCTGTATACAATGCAAACAATAAAGATTAAATATAACTGGGGGATTTTGAAAAGTGTTGTTACATAGAGAAAATTGTTATAACAGCATACGCTATAGAGGTATTCCACTGTAGTTATCTTGCTTGTTTTGAATTGAATTCTTCCCAACCAATATGTAATACACATGAATGCTGGAGAGATTTTCACTGGAAGAAAAGCATCGCTATACAGTCCCATAACATCTACAAGACCAGCAGAATTAATAGCTAATAATCGAAATAAGATAGTGATAGAAGAAAGTGAACAATTTAGCTAAATAAAACAGCAGCAATTGATAAACAGTACGTAAAGGCAAGGCCGGATTTAGACTTGATAGGGTCCTAAGCTATTTGAGATATGGGGTCCTTTAACGATTAAGAATATATAGATAGTGAAATATAAAAAAATTTGGGCTCTAAGCTATAGCGTGTTTAGCTTATAGGTAAATCCGGCACTGAGTAAAAGGTAAAGAAATCATAAAAAGGTATGCCAAAGATAGGCCGATTTATGAACCAGCATCATAGCACGAGATTTTCGGTAGTCCGTAGTTGATCATAAACCACAATATTTACTTTTCCTTCTCTCACCTCGGAATACCCCAATTTCTAACATTCTCTGTATGTGCACGTTCTCAACGACATTGACATCATCTGCATCTTGAAAATGAGTTTATTACTGCCTTCATTAAGTCTTCTGTATCTCTTCTCAGCAATGTGCCGTCTATCGCCGTGCCTGCCAATAAGTCGGCTCTCTCGTTTCCTCTGACCCCAGCATGACCAGGGCAGTATATCCATGTAATGCTCTGGACAACTGAGTTGTTCAATAAGTCCCACCATTCTTTTCTTATCATTAACTTTTCTTAGCATCACACTCGCCTTTGCATATGCTCAGTAGGCCTAATGATGGCGGCATTCCTCGACTTTCCCGAAGCTTGAGTCCTTGTATCATACCTTCACCCGTGTGGATGTGTGAACAACAGAAGTATATTCTAACCACGAATGAAAATTGAACTGGAAACTGCTGACGAGTGATTTATAGAAACTGCTGACGAGTGATTTAGAACTATACTGCCGATGTTTCATAGAAACTGCTGACGAGTGATGTAGAACTATACTGCCGATGTTTCATACAACATCATGAACAGAACACTTCAAGACTCGTAATGTTCCATCTAAGCTACGCATGTGTGCGGTCACTTAGTTGTAAGAAAGTATCGTGCGTAATTTGATACTACTTGTAGTACTTCTTCTTCAGCGTTCATTCTCAAATTCCCACTGAATTTCTCTTGTAACAGGACAATGGTCCTACAAGATTTCCAGTTGGATGTAGTCCAGAGAATAGAAATGCGTTGTGTTGCCGTTTTATTTGCGCCAATGGCCCAACACATCCGTCTTTGGCGGACATGTAGTACAGAAATTATGATCTAAAATGTTTTCAAATACCTCCTCGTGGTGCAAAGGGAACGCATTGCTCTAGGCGGACCCAGGGTTAGCAGATAACCAAGATCCCAAATGTACCTCCACGCGGTGCACCCTGGAAACAGAAATACAGCAACTCGTGCTGATTCTGGCCAAATCATTTGGGGATCGTGTCCGAGAATGTGGAGGTAGCAGATGGAAAGTGATTTGACTGCACAAGAGACAGACAATATCTCCGACACCACCAGCAGCACCACATATAGCGACACTGTCGACATACAGTGAAGCTAGTCAGTCCAGTCCGAACATAGAGGGGCGGCCAATGTAAAATGCACGTAAAGGTAGATGCATGGTGAGAGAGAAATAGATTTCATACCGAATACAATGAAAGGGCAGAACAGCGCTAGAGGGCAGCGCGAACTGCAAATAGAAAATGAAAAGTTCCTAGGAAAGGGGAACTATAAGCTCCGTCAGCTCGAGTCGAGTCGAGTTACCTATGTTCCTTACATGCAGAGATCCAGACCCATTCATTGGCGTTTGGTAAAGCAAGAAGACCTAATCCAACTCTAATGTCGAGCCTTCCTAAACCGGAAATATGCTCGCGAAGAGAAAGGGTTCCGTACTCGATGCGCTCAGGCACAAAAGGGACAACGATTTAGCCCTGGCCCAACTCTACTGTCAGGTTTTCCTATACCGGAAATACACTTGAAGAGAGAAAGGGTTCAGTACCTGGTGGGCTCAGGGGCTATTGGGACAAGGATGCTCAGCTCGAGAACGCCTTGCTCCCAAACGCGTGGTGTGAGACTCGAACTTGGACAAGGGGTACACGATGTCGGTGAATGACACCTCGGCTAAGAGGGCGAAAGAGCCAGGGTCCAACTCCTCTGTTGAGTTCTTCCCATTAAGGAACCAGGCTCACGGATGAGAAACGGTTCAGTACCCAATGGGCACAGGCACAGCACGTCCAATTACATGAGGCAAGTTCATAGACAGTTTGAGTCAGACGAGAGCAAAAAAATCGTCTGGGCGAAGAGTCTCCACTACGCGTGCCTGGAGACAGATATAGAGGCTGTCACAGGCTAAGGGTAGCCCACCCGAATTGTCAAGGCATGCCGAAATCGGATGTGCTAGGCCTACAAGGCGCATAACGGTGGCACAACGTAATCACGCTCCCAGCGGAAATCTCACGAATATCCGTGATGGTAACAATGGAGTGAACGAAAAACAAACAAATACCTCCTAAATGTGATTTTCGGATGTGGTTTCGCGTTTTCACAACCCGCTATCTAGTCCGATCAAGTAGGAACATTTTTAATGAATGTAAACAGCGACAAACTGTATTGTTTTAAACTTCAAAACTAGAACGTCCTTAGACAACCTTGATATCTGGTTAAGAATTAATTGGAAGGGGATTTATATTATGTATCAATGTGCTGGCAGTGCTAATTTTCGAAAAGAAGATGAAATTACACAAATATCAAGTTAACATTGTGTGTGACGTAAATGGTAAATGTACACCCTTGTACTTTTACTTGGTGTTAATAATAAATGTTGCAAATTTGTACATTTTCACGATGTGCACACATATAAACTCAGTGAGAGAGAAAATCACAATGTCCACACATACAAATTCACACATACGAACTCAGTCAAAGAATATATCACGATTCCCACTCATACAAACTCAGTTAGAGAGTAGATCACTATGTGCATACATACAAATTCACACATACAAACTTAGTGAGAAAAGAGCTGGTAAACATATTTGGGTGAAAAAGGGGTGGTGGGCTGTTAATATTCTGGTCTCCAGAGTTGCCGAAAAGATAATTATTTAAACTAGCATATTCTAAAGACACTGCTCAAAATTATATTTTAATCTACCGATCTGGATTCTATGAGTGCATTTGGGTTCTTATTTTAATCTATTGATCTCAATTCTATATCATGTTTTATTTCCAGAACAAGTCTGATCGTTGAACCGTAACCTGGCTCCTTTAAAGACCTGTGTACACAAAGTAAACATGACCTTAAAATCGGACTCTTTGGGGGGGGGGGGGGGGGGTACGCGATTCCCAAGTGTATAAATAGTGACCAACGAAATTTGCGACAATAATCAAAAACGTTAGGAATGAAGGCTTGTTTACTTTATGTACAGAAGTCATTATTGCCGACGGTATCGGTTGCACGCTCTGAACCTCTTACGATTATGGACAAGTTGACCTGATGTAGAGACGGACATATATAATTACTCCTATATAGTAATAAGTCTTAGAGTAATTATAAATGTACGCATCGTGGTATTTTGATACGGATCAAAATACAATACCGGCGTGAACACATTAATATAGGCCTTCAAATTAAAAATAGTTGTATATCTTAGACGTAGGATCAAGTCAACAAATTTTTGGTTTTAGTGAATATCTAGGTAATATATTATGTTCATTGTGTTGCTATTATCATCTGAACTGTCCACACTCACATTTGAATTTGGTATATTGGTAAACCTCGAGATAAATATATAGCCTACCTACTCGAGATAAAATCAAATCTGTAATAGCTTCATTCTAGAATTGTTACATATTTGTGTGTTGTCATTATCTCTATTTCATCATTAAAATTCGCACAGTTTAACATTACTCTCATTCCCAGTATCTCTCTCTCCCTCTCTCTCTCTCTCTCTCTCTCTTTCCCTCTGTTCAATAGTTATGTTTTAGAAGTTATGTAATACATCTTTCTTAAAGGAAATAAAGATCAAGCAAATAAAATTTTGGACACAATATTAGACATGACACCTTATTGAAGACCTTACTTGAGGGTAAAGCCGAAGGGTGGACAACATCATAAGATGGACAGGTTACAGTCTAGCAGAGTGCACCACCAAAGCAATGGACAAGAGATGTTGGAGGTCTGTTGCAGCCAACCTTCGTTGCAGAGACGGTGCTTTAAGATGATGACCACCCTCCCCCCCCCTCCTTACTGAAAACGTATCTACGTGCCTATGTTCCTATCTTACTAGATGCATAGTAATTGAAAGAGAAATGAAAAGACGCGTTAACTAAGTTCGGCCTTACCGAAACATAAAGCTGACCTCGTTTTAATCTTCTACCCTTCAACCAGCCTTATAATCTCTTTATGGCGAAATCCTGTACTATTGACTATAGTTTGATCAAATATTGTAAATTCCTATTTGATTTAAAGACTATTACATGTGATAGCCCTTCTTCTTCTTCTGCGTTCGTTCTCAAACTCCTGCAGATTAGCAGGATGTAGTCTGGAGAACGGAATGCGCTGTGTCATGGTTTACAGCATTACTGCGATATCTGCGCCTTTCGGCCTGACACATCCGACTTCAGCATGGCTTTGGGTCACTGACCCTATATGGGATGGGACAGCCAACTCCATCTCATAACTTCCTTAGTCGCCTTTTACTACATGCGTGGAAGGTAAATAGTGTTGCTATTCTTTGCTCCCCTTTTGGGCCCGGCAACACACGGATGATGTGATAGCCCTATTTGTTACAATTACATGTACGCCTAACTAAAGCTGCAGGCAGCGGACCGCATCATATGGAGAAGCAAAATCTCTGCCCTATGTGTCGCTTGAGGCACGAAAGGAACAAACTAAGGTATAGTGCCTAATTTTAGACGTACAATTCTCACGATTTTTCTATCAATGGTTAACTCTCACAAAATTCGTATGTAAATTTCAACATTACGCTGCGTCATTTGGAGTAGTTGGTCGTTTTTTGTGTGTTTTTTTGTTGTTGGGGGGGGGGGGGTTAAGTAAAATGTACATTGTATGGAGAGGTACCCTCCTTTCAACCGCTGACGCCAATTAGGTTATATCAGAGCTTTCCAACAATAAAAATAGTGGGGTCCCAGTTCTGACAATTCATTCAACACGACCTCCTAAAATACTATCATTTGGAGTAGTTATAATATAGACCTACGTGTACACATCGGCCTATATACAGGGCCAGATTATATTAGGACCGGATTAGGGCACTTTCGGATGCCCTAAGCACTTTAAAGCCCATGGATCTACAACACATTCCGCTAACTTCCTAACTTTAATACGGCTACTGTCCTGATATAAACTAACACTTACGACTGAAAGGAATAAATAACTAAGATGTTATTATTGCTAAATTAAATAGATCTCAAAACGATTATTTCATCACACAAAAACTCATCTGTGAGTCTGCTATTATAAATAAACAAAATACAATGTGCTAATATCCCACTGTAATACACATTTGTTATCACTTATATAAAGACTCGGTGAGATTGTTTAAATTAGATCCGTCGTCTACAAATATTTCTCAAATATTCTCTCGTATCTTTCTCTCATTTACCGTTTATGTTTCTGTGATATTTAACACAGAATAAGAATGTAATTAATTCCAACTTTCTCCGCCGAAGACGGATGTGTCGGGCCATTGGCGCAAATAAAACGGCGACACAACGCATTTCTATTCTCTGGACTACATCCTGCTAGAAATATAGTAGGACAATAGTCTTGCTACAAAGGAGATCCAGCAGGAGTTTGAGAATGAACGATGAAGAAGAAGAAGATTCCAACTTTCTATTAATCTGTACCATTTCCACAAATACTTCTTCGGAATATCCATTCTTAGGTTAAAATATCATGATTTCCTTTAAATTCATGCCAGATACGAGACTGCGCTTAAATGTAATTAATGAAATCTAGAAATTGTCAGTTTTTCGCGCAACACATATAGTTGTAGTTCTTCATTCTTTATTATAACAACACAGCACGTGGGGTATTTCCATAAGTGCTCCGCTCTCCGTTCCATCAGCCATCTCAGTGTATGTAGACTCAGAGTCACGGTCAGGTATTACATAGTTGCAGTTAAACATGGACAATAAATAAACAATTAGAAGACATAATTGATGTCTTTGAGATGTGGATGTATAGAAGAATAGGAAGAACATCGTGGAAAGAGAAGAAAACAAAGAGGTTTTAACAAAACTTAATATGAAGGAAGATTTATTAAAGGAAAAAAAGATCAAGTAAATAAAATATTTCGAATACATTAACAGACATGGCACCCTGTTGAAGGCCTTGCTTGGGGGTACAATCGAAGGGAGGTAAGCAAGTGTTAGGTAGAGATACACGTGGGAGAGTAGCATCACAAGATGGACAGGTTACAGTCTAGCAGAGTGCACCACCAAAACAAGAGACGGGGGATGTTGGAGGTATGTTGCGGAGACGGCACTTGATGATGATAAATATCAAATTACTTTTATTGCCACGTAAAGGCATTATTCCCTTTTTTTAATTATCCTGGAGCTTTTGGATGAACAGAAAGCTCCCTGACATTACATTGACATCAACGTTGTTGATGGGTTTTTGTGTGATGTCCCTTAACGGTTATCAAGGTGGCCAAAAGAAGAGCTAGAATGACTCGTTAAAGACCTCACTGAAAACCTTAGAAATAGAGAAAGATACATAGGAAGAACGTGCATAAAATAGATCCACATGGCGCTCTATAGTCAAAAAGGACGCATCATCTTGTGAAAAGAGGAAAAATACAGCAGCCCAACAGTGTGATAGTTAGCATGATGTAAACAAAAAGGCATTTAAGATGTATTGTTTTCCTTAGTTCCTACCATGCACGATCCATTTGTGTATATCCTTGTTGAATCTGTCATTACTTTTTTCTTAAATAGATTGCTAGATGACTTCTATATTTCACACATGCATATTATAACATTTTATTTTTAAAATTCCTATTCCAACATATGTAGACATAAATCCCAGAGACATTGTGTTTTCATATAGATAAACCATTTGTGCATTCTATGTGCAAATTTGAGAACTATAACTTTAAAATTGAATTTTTAATGAATTTTTAGTAAACCTATCACTTCCCTGCTATAACTCCCCCCTTAAAGTGTTTGGTGCCCATAACGTGATTTATGTCCAAAGCAAGTGCTTTTAAGCTTACTGATTAATCCAGGCCTGCCTATAAATAACTACTATATACTTTCCTTACTATTTGTGTTTCTTCTCGCTCTGTTAATGCTATGAATATACAGCGATATTGTTTGTACTTTGCTACCGACAAACCCGTACTATGTGCCAATATTTTATTTTTAATGTATAATTTGAATCTGATTCTCGGTGCTCTAATGTTAATTTAAAAATCAGTAAAGTGTTATCGTCTCGTGACTGTCAGTTAACCAGGGCGAGAAAAGTATACAATAAAACTGGGTTATATCAGACAGCTTTTGCAGAGTATATCAAATGGTGGCCAAAAGAAATCGATGATTCAACAGAACGACCTTTATGTAAGATATAATCCTCGGGAAAAATACTAGCCAAAATTAATCTGTGAACAGTGCTGTACAAGTGCTGTAGAACTCGCGTGTCGTGTATTTCATAATGAATTATATTGCAAGATGTAAACATCGATACTGAGGTAAACTACCGAATTGCAAAAGCTAGTGCCACATTTCGAAGACTGCGAAAAAACGTGTAGGACAGATGAGGAATAACAACTACCACTAACTCATAGTTTACCAGACAACATTAATATTATCACCCCTTTTTT
This sequence comes from Meghimatium bilineatum, assembly GCA_034231615.1. Lineage (NCBI taxonomy): Eukaryota > Metazoa > Mollusca > Gastropoda > Stylommatophora > Philomycidae > Meghimatium > Meghimatium bilineatum. The sequence continues at coordinate 49,786,147 of CM067308.1, forward strand.
CTTTTATTATTCTTGCACTCATCTATAGTGTCTCTAATTTCCCACTTTCGGTTTGTTTATAATGAATGCACGCATTTTCACTTTGACTAGATGCGTTGCCATCCCTGCGCTATTATGGAGACGAGGGCTTGATGAAATATAGACATCTATTTATTTTTTTATTTTGTCGTTTTCTGTTGTTTGTCTCTTGAAAAAGGTTCAATTTGAGCCGATACGTTGAGAATTGTCCTGTTTAGTTTTATTGTATGTTTTTTGTTTTTTTTCTTAAAAATATATTTTTATTAATAGGCTGGGTAAGTGTTTTAGTAACCTTTTTACATCATTTTGCATTACTATTTGAACAGTATATGCCAGACGGGCTAGAAGACTCAACCATTTCCACCTAAACTGCCTTCGTACGATACTTTAGATCTATTAGTGGGATAAAATATCGGACAGTGAAGTATTGATGAAATCTAATTGTAAACATAAATACAATGTTGATGAAGACGCAGACACATGGTCCGCATGAAATATCATCGTCTACCAAAAAAAGTTGTTATATGGAGATCTCCAGACCCACTCCCGAAAGACCGGGTGACATGAGAAGAGTTTTAACGTCACTCTTAAGAAAACACGGACTCACTTCAAAATAGACACGAATTCATGGGAGAATCTTGTACAAGAAAGATCCAACTGGCTCGCATAATTATTGTGGTGCTGCAGCTGCAGAGAACCTCAGACATCATGCTGCGCAACAAAAACGCGCTAGAAGAAAGCAAGAACTGTTCAATGTCCCACACACTTCTCCCACACGCGTTCAGAGTATGGTAGACAATTCATGACACACATAGGACTCATTAGTCACAGTCGGAAACACTACATTCACCATCATCATCATTTCAGTTGAACTGAATGGTCATCGTCGACCGACGTAGGAACAACAATGAATTATTAGTTGATTCTGAATGTTCCTATATAATGTTTGACAAACTTCAGATTTTAATATTTCACATTTAATCGTAACGTTTAATGGTTCTGGTTTGGAATCCGTGTCTCCCTGATTATTTAATGATTAATCAATGTAAATATTATATCAATAATTAATCAATACTTAATTTAAATATTCACTGTTATGGTTAAAGGTTAGGGTTTTACATAACTAACCCTAGCCCTAAATAAATTTATATTTTAATTAATAAATCATAAAAATAAACTGATAAACATAGTCAAAGAAAATAATCAAATAGGGGGACACATGTTTCAAACCAGAACCAGCTTGAGTGATTCCCTATTAGACCCTATGTCTTTTGAGGTAGTTTAAGTAATTGGGGGGGGGGGGACGCTGTCCATAAACTACGTCCACAATGGGAGGGGTCAGAAAATTTTGACAGTTGCTGACAAAGGGGAGTGGAGAGGGAGGTTTGATTCAAGTTGACGTCAATAATGCTGTTTTTATATTAGCCTACCAATTAATATGTCGTTTAGAGAATTTGTTCGACATAATTAAGCAGGGAGGGGAGGGCAAAATTATTAATACAAAGTTGACGTAATTTATTAAGGAATCTCCCCCTCCCTCTTTTGAGACATGGACGAAAAGCGAAATTCCCGGCTACAAAAGTAACGAAAAGCGAAATTCCCGGCTACAAAAGCCATTTGCATTGATATATGATCGTTTACAAATTTGTAGATGATTTCTGTCGTCCTTCTTCAGCGTTCATTTTCAAACTCCTGCTGAATCTCTCTTATCCATTGTAGTATTTCAGTGGGCAAAAGGTTTAGCTAGTGGTGCCCATCTCCTCTCCAGCTGTCCTTCTGATGTGGTTATATGGATGTGTTTTCTCTCTCCATCTCCATTGCACTTTTCTGATGTTGACACTACATCACATAAGGCACATACTGAGGAAATTTAATTTTGACACCACAATTATAGACATTATTGAAGCTCTGTACGAAAATGCAAATAGTGCTGTCTTGTCACACAATACAATTGGAGAGTTCTTCAAAACAACTGTGGGAGTTCGACAGGGATGCATAATGTCCCCAGTACTTTTTAACATATACTTAGAGCACATCATACAAGAGACATTGCATGACTACAACACGTCTATATCGATCGGAGGTCGCCCTATTTGCAACTTGCGTTTCGCTGATGATATTGATCTTATAGCTGGGTCAGAACAATCATTGCAAGAATTAACATCAAAGTTAGAAAAAGTTACCAGCAAGTACGGAATGGAAATCAATTCAGATAAGAGCAAAATCTTGGTAAACAGCAGAGACACAGAAAACCAGACTAATAACATGATGAATGGACATAAGCTTGAAGAGGTGAATACCTTCAAATACCTCGGATCCAGTATATGCAGCGATGGTAAATGCAAAGCAGAACTAAAAATAAGGCTGGGGATGGCTTTAGCGTCCTTGTCAAGGCTAACTGTGATTTGGAAAAGCAACATCAGTGTTGGAGTGAAAATCAAACTGTATAGGTCGCTGGTGCTTTCCGTTGTGTTGAATGGTTGTGAGAGTTGGACACTCACTGCGGACATGGAGAGAAGATTACAGGCTTTCGAGTATAAATGCTACAGAAGAATTCTACGAATTTCCTATAGGGAACATAAGACCAAAGTGTACGTAAGAAATAAAGTAGAGATGTGTGCAGGTGTCCAGGAGCCATTGCTTTCAATAGTGAAACGACGAAAACTAGCATGGTTCGGACATGTATGCAGGCACGATTCCTTGTCAAAAACAATACTGCAGGGAACTGTCGAGGGTAGAAGAAGCAGAGGAGGACAAATAAAGACATGGATAGACAACATCAAGGAATGGACAGGGCTAGATATTTCCACACTCATCCGCATCGCTGAGGATAGAATTCGCTGGAGGACTCTGTGTGCTGAAGCTTCCAATGTGGTACCCCTACGACCCTGAAGGGTTATGGGTTTTATTGATTGATTGATTGAATCTCTCTTGTAGCAGGACAATGGTCATACAGGATTTGCCGCAGGATGTAGTTCAGAGAATGGAAATGAGTTGTGTCGTTTTATTTGCTATAATGACACGACACATCTGTGGAATTTCTGTCTTTCAAAATTCTTAATTATAATACGCCCTAATGTGGGCTCCTGTTAATTAGTGAAAGTTGTGTGTTTCGTTAAAATGAGGCTTTAATCACACTACCCCCATTTAAGTAGAACACGGTGGCCTTGAGTGACAGCTCATCCAGGAGCTAAGGTATAACTGCACAAGAGAAATGTAGAGAATAGTAATCAGATACCGCTTTTCAGACCGTTATCAAAAGAGAATGCGAATCATACAGAAGTATCTCCCTACTAAGTCACACAAGAAAAATATATGCCAAAATATTAGAAATACGTTTATATACATCATAGACCCACAACTGAGCTTCTCTCAGTTTTGATTCAGGAGAGGAGCAAGTTGTATAGATGCTCTTTTTCCTTTGAGATAAATTAGTGAAAAAGCACTAGAATATGGCCAAGAACTAAACACAATATTAATAGACCAGGAAAAGGCATTCGATAGAGTCAATAAGAAATGCTTTATAAGAAACAATAGAAAACTACGTAATTAGAGGTCAGTTATTAGCAAATATAAAAGCCCTTTATCAGAATTGCCTAAGCTCAGTAAGAACCATTTACAGAATGACTTCATCTTTCAAAGCAAAATCAGGAGTAAGACAAGGGTGTGTGCTCTCACCCATACGTTTTAAAATATACATGGACAGAATTATAAAAGAATCACAAAGCAAAAAAAAATAAACAGTACAATAAGAAGTGAAGAATCTGATGAAGAATTAAACAACGCAATAAACGAATTGTTATTTGCTGATGATCAATGTCTTTTCTACGAAGAGGAACGGCAGTTACAAAATCATATTAATGCACTCACGATAACATGCACCAATTATAATTTGAAAATAAATGCGCAGAAAACAGAAGTGATGCAAATCAGCAAGTCACCCAATCCAGTGAACTTAACAATAAACAAAACTTAAGTGAAACAAACTTCTGAATGTAAATACATGGGAAGAATATTTACAGACAACGGAAAATTAGACAGAAAGATTGAGATAAGATGCCAGAAAGCAAATTTTGTGACATACCAGCTATCACCATTACTACTCAACCCAAAGATAAAAATGGAAGTCAAGAGACGGATGATAAAAAATATTTTTATCCCAACACTCTGCTATCAGTGTCAGACATGAGCGCTGACAATAACCCAGCAGAGAAAACTTATAACATGTGAGATGAAATGCCTGAGAAAAGCCGCAAGAGTGACCAAACTAGATAAAATGAGAAATAATGAAATTTAGAAGAATCAGTATAAGAGTAAGACCATGCACAGAATACACAGAGAAACAACAAATACAATGGTTTAGACACCTTATGAGAATGAGCCATAAGCAACTACCAACAAGAACATGCAACATAAGAAGATCCGGATACTGGACCAGATGAAGACCTAGAACAGGATGAATAGATAACATCAAGACAACACTGAACAAATACGAATTCAACCCAGCCAGGCGACACATCTGGTCTTGGATAGACAAAAAAAATCCCAGTCATCACCCCTACGCTTAACGGCAAGTGTGGATATTCTGACCATCATCCACATAGCGATAGATAATAGACAATCAAAAGAGATAGTATCACACTAATACTGTAGAAATTGCCAGTTCATCAAAGATAATGAAATTATTTGCAGGGCTAACTATGATAGGAGCGCCAAAACAACACACAGGTGATCCACAACAGAAATGAAGTTAGTTTGTGTAAAAGAGCGGGGGTGGGGATAGTCATGGGCGTCAATATTTCTATTGTCTATACCGTCCAGAGCCGTAGATATAATCTCCTTAAGGGAAATTGACTTTAAAAAAAAGTCATACGTAGGCCTATATTTTTATGCGTTAGGTTAGCCTTTTGACGAAATTTGATATGCATTTGCAAAAAAAAAAATCGCTACAGAAGGGGTTTTTATGGATTTTCTTCCCTCTTTTACCTTTGTTTCTAGTACTAAAAGTTATGTTCTGATTTGCTAGGGGGGGAGTGGAACAATCCAACCCTCCCCTTATTTAGGACCTGATGCTGTCTAGACGCGCTATAGACTATGTTAATATAAAGGACCGGGAGATCGCATTGGTTGCAATGGTCATGACTCGATTGCTATGACCAGAAATGGACGGTAAGAGCAGCCAAGAGCCCATTTCAACCCCCATCGCGTCCTTTCCATTTCCAAGTGGTAATCTTTGCCGATAATACGCGGCAATAGAGCATTTTGGACCGAAATTCCCAAAAAGAAAGGATTGACACACTATAAAGCGGATTGCCAAGAGTATTTTAGCTCTACAAGTGGAAGACTAAATGAAGAGATGACCAAACTGTCAGTGCAACACTAAGACGAAAGGCAAATGGCGATCATCTTCATTACCTTTTTCTGCACTCGTTGTTAGACTATTCCGTTCCTGGTTAGTAGGATGAATAGAGAGCAGAACGCGCTAAGCACGGCCGTAGACACGTCTTCGATTAGGAAAGGCCTAATAAAAAATCATTGGCCCATTGGGTTTACTCCTCCCCCTTATCTACAGGCTTAATATTATGTCAAGATTTACAGCTTTACTTCAGCATAACTAGTTCAGGACCGTTTATACGTTTACAGTGAGGGGGTTTTACCTAATAAGAAAATTTCGTCAGATTTCATGTGTAATATACTCTTTTTGATATGGAATGTATGACTTCTTTGTCAAAAATCGTTACGGGCGGGGTTCTACTCACATTTTTGGCTTAGCTTCTAGTATTAAAAGTGATGTTTTAATTTATTTGGGGTTGTTGGGGGGGGGGATGATTTGAACTCTCAAATCTCCATCCGCTTATCTAGTGCTTGATTGGGTCAAGTAGGGTAGAGTTAGCTCTACCTCATACCTCCTTATTCGACTCTAAAGACATGCGTTTAAGGTGCCAGTTTTGTTCCCTTATGGGGCTCTGACAACATAAAGGAGAAATGAAGGTACGTCGTGTGACATGTGTTCAATGTAAAAATACCGTCCGGACACGGAATGGCTAATTTATATATGATGGGACACAATAACTGCGAAAAGTTTGAGTACGAATGTAATCTGGTAGCAGACGATTTCAAACGCGTCTGCTAGGGCTTTTCCGTTCGCCTGGTCACACGACAGTGACTAGCGGAATGCGAAATTAACATACGGCCTACTAGTTTAGATATATACGATACAAGAGGAAAGGATTTCGGAATTATATAATATCCTGTAACTGTAACGCTGACCTTTTCCCAGCACTAACTAAACAAACATCCGACAGGTAAAATTCATGGAAAACTGTGTCATTTAGCAGACTCGAATGAAGTGAAGGTAAATTTGAACCAAGTTGTTTGAGTTTGTTATGATTCAATAGTTATCTACTGACTAGACCTTACTAGATTTTGCTGTATTAGGCCTATTTTAAATGTTTACATTCTGAAGTGTGAACTATTGTACATAATAAAAATGTGAGGTTTTCGAGTTATGTTGCTACTAAGAAAAATACTAACCTAAGCCCAGAGTCCTATGTACTGTAGCACAGTGTGCTTCTGTGACGGCCAAGGTACCGCGATAGAATTCCGCTGCTGACAATAGTGAATAGTGCATGCAAACAAAACCGTTTAGAAAGCAACGGCAAAGTACTGAACTCATTTATAATGCCTAGAAAATCACTACAGCCAAAAAATGCTGGGTTGATGGCTACATCCTGAATAGAATATGCTACCCATTTTTTTAAAGTAAAGCCTTAAGTATGAAAATGATAAATAAAGTCAAAGTTTACCATAAACTAGCCAAGGTTTTTCCAAGAACCCTAGAACATACCAATCCTCACACAACGACTAACATAACTACAGGAATCACAGGTATATTTCTTTGAGGAAAGTATGTTATAAAACAAGTCTAAACATTGTACAGTGAAATCCCTCTATAGCACATTCTTGTATAACACATTTCCCTATATGGGCCTATAACAACAATTTTCAAATCCCTAGTTATATTTATTCTATATTGTTTGTAATATGTATAGCAAATTTATGTTATTACATTTCTGTTATTACAAATTTGTCAGTCCGAACCATGTTGTTATGTCGGGATTCCACTGTATTGATAATGATAGATATGCTTGATTAGAAATCGGCATCATAACACATTCATATTTATAAATCTTCTGCTCTCCATTCAAGCAGCAACACAAGTACAGTAGACACAGTCTCAATCAGATGTTGATTTTGTGATCTTAAAATATTTCCATATGGAGTACTCTTTCTTCACCCATGGCTGCTCCCATTTCTATCATGTTAATGATACATAGTTTTAGACATAACTATTTGTATCTTTCCAAAGAGGACACATTGTTTTATTCATTCCTGGTCATTTCCATTTCTATTATTCTCAAGCTTTTAAATAAGAGGGAGATGTTTGTATGTTCTTTTTCAGCATTTATCCTCACTCGCTACTAACAGGGCAATAGTCCTATTAGATTTCCAGAAGGATGTAGTCCAGAGAATGGAAATGCATTGTGTCACAGTTTTATTTGCACAAATGACCCAACACATCTGTCTTCAGTGGGTTGTGGGTTCAAGCCTTCCTTTAGGAAATCAGATTACTTTTGAGGAACTTCAAACTTGAAGAAGTTACCACTTTAAAATATCTGAAGTCCCAAATATGTGGTGATGACAATTCAGTAAATGAGATTAAGCTAAGACTCAAGATAGCAATGGATGTCATGTCATGGCAAGGTTGAATGTGATTTGGAAAAATAAGATCAGTATTACTGTGAAGATCAATCTATTCAGATAACTTCTGCATTTTCTCTCAAACTTCTGCAGATTAGCAGGATGTAGTCTAGAGAACAGAATGCATTGTATCATGGTTTACAGCATTGCTGAAATATTTGTGCCTTTTGGCTGAAACATCCGACTTCAGCATGGCTTTGAGTCACTTACCCTATATGAGATGGGACGGCCGACGTCATCCCATAACCTCCTTAGTCATCTCTTATGATGACGTGCATAAAAGGTAATGAGTGTTGCTATTCTTTGCTCCCCTCTCAGGCCCGGAAACAAACGGGCGTCCATTCAGATCACTAATGCTAATTATACTTTTATATGGAGGTGAAAGTTTGACACTGAATACAGACAATTAAAGAAGGATTCAGGCTTTTGAAAACAAGTACTACAGAAGTTTGTTAAGAATGAGCTATATAGCACATAAGATAAATATATTTATACAGCAACAAATACACAAACTGTCATGTCATCAAGAACCACTTTTGGCAGTGGTGAAGCGCGTAAATTTATTTGGTTTGGACAAATAATAAGACACAAGTCACTTTCAAAAATTATTATGCAAAGAACAGTCACGGGGGAAGCAGGAGAGGAAGTCAGAAAAATTCCTGGATTTATAACATCCAGGAATGACATGGACTTGATATTTCTACACTCCTCTGAATGGTTGAGGATATAGTTATTTGGAGAGTTTTTTGTGCTGATGTATCCAGTGTGGCACCACTACGACCATGACAGGTTATGGGTCTTATTATTATTAATATTATTTCACATGAAAATGGGCAAACACTAATCTTTTTTAAGTTACCTCCATCCTTATTGAAACCTATCTACTGCCCTGATTATTCTAATAGTAGATATTTTTAGCCTGTATGTATTTGTATTATATTTCAGAATTCAAAGAGGATAAATCAAGTCGAATACAGAACATTAAGAATCAAAGGCAATGGATTATTTACCAATTGAGGTCAGTGTGATGGTCAGTGTTTAAAAAAAAATTATTATTATTGCGTGACAACAAATGAGATAATTCATCAGAGTGTAAGGGATAACTTGACAATATGAAAATATAGGGGGCCGGTATTAACACAGAGCAGTACGCGTATGAATGGAAATAGGAAAATTAAATTTAACACTAGTAAACACAATATAGGCTTATTAATAACGAAACAAAAAGACAGTCTAAATTTTGATTAAGAACCTTCTTCAGGACTCATAACAACAAATCTATCTTCTGTGTTCCCATTTAGGTTCACTGTTGTTTTTGTCCTTATGATAGCTTTTTAGTTGAAACATCATCTGTCTGTGTGCATTTGCAACACATGAGCATCAGAGAACTAGAAAATTATATATGATTAGTGGATAGTCATATAAAACATGTTATCTTGAAATAAATTATTCTTCTGCATTAATTCTGAAACTTCTGCACATTAGCAGGATATGGTCAGGAGAAAAGAATGCACTGTGTCATGGTTTACAGCTTAGCTGTGATATCTGCACCTTTCGGCCAGACACATCCGACTTCAACATGGCTTCTGGGTCACTTTAACCCCATATGGGATGGGAGAGCCTACTCCACCCCAAAATATTCTTACGACATGCATGGAAAGTAAACGGTGGTGCTATTCCTTGCGCCTATTTCAAACCCCTGGCAGCACACAGGCAGTCTCTAGTAATGATAATTTTCATTACTAGAGACTGCCTGTGTGTTGCCAGGGCTCTGAAATAGGAGCACAGAATAGCACTACTGTTTACTTTAAATAATAATTAAACATGTGGTGGCATCTACTTGTACTGTACCGAAATATACACTGAAATTACACATATCAATACAGAAGACATCAATATAATTAAACTCTGTTCACTCTAAGAATGAAGTGGGTCAAAACACACCCCCACATTACTCCGCGACAACAGGTGATTTTTAAACAGCTGATGACATGTAGTGTCTGAGGAAAGCTGCAATGGTTACAAAACTAGATAAATGAAGAAATTAGGAAAAGAGTTGGTATAATATCATGTATTGAACATATTGAGAGACAGCAAGTAAAATGGTTCGGTCACCTTATGAGAATGAAGCCAAACCCAAAAACCAATAAGAGCATATAATACAAGAATATCTGGGCGTAAAGCCAAAGGTAGACCAAGAAAACGGTGGATAGAAAACATTAAGATAACCTTGAACAAACATGGACTAAATGCAACCTCAGCGACACATCTGGCCTTGAAACGACAGCTTAAGATACCACCCCTATGCTTAACGGCAAATGTGAATGCAATCAACAATCATTCACCTGGGAATAGACAATAGATGACATGTAAAAACAATATCATTTACAAACAATTAAAAATAATATTTAAACAACATATAAAAACAAAATTTAAAAACAATATTATTGGGCACTTAACAATCAATTAATGTGTGCTGCGTCCAACAACCAATCAGAAGAACTGACCCACTTCATTCTTAAAGTGAACAGAGTATAGCAACAAAGATCAAGAACCAGAGCCAACACAGGAGGAAGTCAGGAACTCAATACACAGTTTTAAAAAAGACAAATCCCCAAGATGTGATGAGATAACAGAAATTATCCAGGCAGGCAGTGAAGAAAGTGTCCTTATATACCATAGCCGATGTTGCAAGATCAGGAAAACTGGTATATGGCTAAAGGACTGGAATAGATCAGTTTATATTTTTTTATTTATTTTTTTATTTTTACCTTTACCAAAAAATGGCAATCTACAATTATGCACTAACTACAGAACTATCGCTTTGCTAAGTCAAGCTAATAAAATACTATTACATATCATAATGAAGAGAATTCAAAATAAGATAGAAACAGTTCATGAGGCACAGGCAGGTTTTAGATCCAACAGAGGCACCAGAGACCATATATTCAACATGAGAATTATAGAAAATGCAGGGAATTCAGTATAGACCTACATGCATGTTTCATCAACTATATCAAGGTGTTCATTTGTGTATGACATCACCAATTATGGTCGACATGAGATTTCAAAGAAATCTCACATACTTAATCGCAATGCTGTACCACGAACAAGAGGCAGCAGTAAAAGTGGACAGAACAATATCAGAATGGTTTAATGTACAGAAAGGGGTTAGACAAGAATGCACACTATTACCGTACCTGTTCAACATCTACGCTGAAAACATAATGCGAAACGTAAAAGACAACATGACATATGCTGACTTCCAACCTCTTACTATTGGCAGTCAGCAGATCCCAGAAATCAGATATGCTGATGACACAGTTCTCTTAACAACAAATGGAGATAGTCCAAAACAAAAATGTTACTATCAACACAAAAAAACACAGTGAAGCCAAAACCTGTTCTTAAATATGAAGAAAACAAAAATTAAGACCAACGGATAAAGTAAAAGTACAACCAAAAATAATAATTGACAATTTAGAACTAGATGATATAATAAATTTCCAGTATTTGGGCACAAACATAAATAGCTCAGGAGATTGCGTTGTCGAAATCAAGAGAAAAATTACAATGGCGACATTGAAACTTGCGCAAATGAAAAATCTTTGGCATGGTACCAGCAGCATAACCAAATTATGTATGATCAAAACATGCGTATTTCCAGTGGCAAAATATGGTTGTGAAGCATGGACATTAAATAAAACAATAGCAAAGAGAATTACTGCTTTTTAATGGGAGATGCTAAAGATGAATATTACGTATACCATGGACAGCTAAAAAGAGACAAATAAAAAAGTGTTAAGATCAATAAGCATCAAAGAGGGCTGGCTCCATACTAACAAGAAAAGTGATATTTTTTGGAATATAAAGAGACATAACAGCATGAAAAGATTAATAGCTGAATGCAGAGTTAATGGCAACAGGGGAAGAGGGCGCCCAAGACGGCGATGGTGCAGTGATATATAAGACTGCTGAAACATGTCTCTAGCTGCAGCAGGTCAATTCACCCAGAATCGCGGAGTGTTCAGAAAATCCATAAGGAAGACCATGTTCTGGAAAGAATATGTCACATGATGAAAATCCAGCACATCCATTTTCGTCATGCCTTTAATTAGGGTGGTGGGCTTCCCACCCTATGACAGCTTTCCTATCTGTCGCCAGGCAGTAGATGTGTATCGACTCAACACTGTGATGGTTTTCCACCCACTTTGCCCTTGGACTTTACAGGCCAAACCATGTCTGTGGGTGGCAGTCTCAGAGGAAGCAGTAGTCAGGGATTTAGTATTGGGTCGACTACATCAATTTTGCATGAGGTGTTCTGCTGCCAGTAAACTCGTCTCACGTAACTAGACGTATTGTGCCTGTGCCCTTTGGGTACTGTACCTTTTCCCTCTGCGAGCATGATTACGGCATAGGAAAACATCAACAGTAGAGATGACCCCGGGTTCGTTCGCCCTCTTAGTCGAGGTGTCATTCACCGACATCATGAACCCCTGTCCAAAGACTTGGACATTATGTCTCTACACATTTTTAGGAACACCAGGGACGAGAAGCTTGTCTCGAGCGAAACAAAACTTTATTCCTGATTTCCTTGTAACGTTTTCCCATTCTATTTGTATGTGGCACTTCCCTCTCATTGTACTCAATATGTTATCCTTATGGAGACTAGCCCATGGTTCTTAATATTTGTCAAAACATCTGCTAATTTCGTGACATTTGCATTGGTTTCCACTCCAATGATCCAGCTGGACTGACTAGCATCACTGTGTGTCGACAGGACCGCTGCATATGTTGGCACATAGGTGTCTAAGATATTGCCTGTCATTTTGCAGATAATTCTCATTCCTTCTGCTGCCTCCACATTCATGGACACAATCCCCAAAAGTGTTTTTGTCAGAAACAGCACGAGCAACTGTATTTCTGTTTCCAGGGTGCACCATGAGGAGGTACTTTTGAGATTTTGGTTATCTGTTAACCTTGGGTCCACCAAGAGCACCCTTTGCATTTCACCTGTAGTTGTAAATTTAGGGAAATAAGTTTACATATTATTTTATTCATGTATTGTAAGCCAGTTTCATTAACAAAGGGATTAATTAGTCTCACAATTTAACTCAAACTCGGCTGAGTTTCAAATACTGTGAAAGTAACGCTGCATGTACAACACTGACCATGCTACTGAACATATTAGTCTATCTATCTATACGTTGTGGACCTTGTTTGCCTTTGGCAAACATCTCACACCCCTACGGCATTAATAAATGCCATGGGTTACTTTACTTACTATATATTATATATATATATATATATATATATATATATATATATATATATATATATATATATATATATATATATATATATATATATATATATATATATATATGATTATAGTTGTTTTTTTCTTGTCATGTGCATACATGGTTTTGGTTTTTCTTTGCAGTTGATCAGTTATATAATGCAGTTTCTGAAATTGCCAGACCGAAAAGAAGCATCTCTGGTATGCAGATCCTGGTACAGTGCTTCCTTGGATCCATTTTTACAGAGAGACATCATAGTGAAATGCAAGCCACCTGAAAATGGAATTCTCCCACCTGTAGGTTTAATGAAACGCAAATTGACACACCTGGAATTTGGAAATTGGGATAGTAGACAGATAACTGAGAGAACTCTACTGTCCCTGCTCAGCAAATGCCCAAGCCTTGAATATCTTGACCTTTCAGATTGCAATAATCTTTTCCTGTCTGGCCATCTATTTTCTAGAGACAGTGATTTGAAAACACTGAGGAATACTCTGACCAATGTTCGTGTACTCAAGCTAAATCGTCTACGATATATGACAGATGTTGCATTCGAGCGAGTGGTATCTGTTTTTGAAAATATTGATACAATATCTATAGCATCTACACACATGATCTTTGGCAGTCATCTATACAATGTCAATCAAAGCAGTCCAGCAATGCTGCATTTTTCAACTTTTCTGAAGTTCGTACACGAACATGCTAAACAGTTGAAACATATTAATATCAGCTATACAGCTGTATCAAATGAGGCACTAGAATCTTTGGCCATGATAAACAATCTGGCATTAGACACAATTTCTCTCCAAGGTTGTTCCGAGATTTCAGATAAAGGAATTATAGTGCTGGTTAGTCATCAACACTACCTTAAAAGTTTAGATGTCAGTGGTTGCAGGGAACTTGGAAATAGCAAAGAATTCTTGAAAACCCTAGCAAGCAACCTCCCATACCTTCATACTCTTATAATGAGAAAATGTGCCAAGATGGGTCAGTGTGATGTTTTCTCATTGGCTAATTTTGCATCTTTACATACCTTAGATATGGGGGAGGTTCATAATTTGTTTGACACAGATCTCATGAAAGGTTTATGCTGCCAAGGGTCACTTCTTACAAGCCTGGCCTTACCATTTTGCCCAGACATTAATGATGAGTTTGTCATTGAGTTATGTGAAACAAATCCCAAGCTTATATACCTTGATCTAAGCTCTTGTCTAAAATTAACTGACTTGAGCCTTCATGCCATCACTAAAAATCTGACCCTACTCCAAACTCTTCGTCTCACTCATTGCAGAGACATTTCTGACATTGGTATTCTTGGATACATACCAGAAACAGGTGTTGCTCCTACATATTCTTTTGACTTTGACCACGATGGCTGTTCTTGTAACCGTGAGCGAGATAGCAAAATTTTCCGCAAACCTACTGGCACGTTAAAAGAGCACAAGCATTGTATGTCTAAAGCTCATATCAGCATAGAAAATGGTGAGAATATGCATATGTTATCTCACTTAAAATTCCTTCAGGTACTTGATCTTTCCTACTGTCACAGGATCACTGATCTTGGTGTGGCCGAAGCTGTGAGATTTAATGAACTTCATTCCCTATCTTTGAATGGTTTACCAAAAATAAAGGACAGGGCAGTAACTAGCATTGCTCATCATAACCCAACTCTAGAAGTGGTTAATCTATCGTACAACATGTCTATCACAGACCAAGCAGTGACTGAACTTGTAGTACACTGTCCACGACTCAGAATTTTGGATATCAGTCAGTGTGGTTCTCTCACTGATGGTTGCCTCAAGTCCATAGCTACAGGTTGCAAGAGACTGCACCACCTAGATATTTCTTTTAATAACCTAACAGTACAGAAAGTAGTGGCAATGGAATTACACCTCTCTAAGACAAAAATAGTATTCAAACCTGATATACTGTAAACTTTTGGACAGGACAAATGTATAGACTGGAGTCAAACATCTCTCCAGAATTTAGGTCATGTGTCTAACAAGGTATCATTCATTTTGACTGATGCGACTGATCATTGGTAACTTTTTGGTGCATTGCGAACTGAATCTAAACTCCAGAAACTCACTTCAAAGTTGGAAGACAGTCAGAAATATGGCATGGAAATTAGCATGATAAAAGCAAGATATTGGTGAGTAGTGAAACCAAGCATATTCGAAATGAGATGCTACAGAAGAATTCTACGTATAATACCATGGACAGCTAAAAAGACAAATCAAGAAGTGTAAGATCAATAAATGTCGAAGAGAGCTGGCTCCTTAACAACATAGTTGTTTTGTTTTTTTGTCATATAAAGAGACAAAACAGCATGGAAAGATTAATAGCTGAAGGCAGAGATAACGGCATCCTGGGAAGAGGGTGCCCAAGACGATGATGGTGCAGTAATATATCAGATTGCTTAAACATGTCTCTAGCTGCAGCAGGTAAACTCGCCCTGAATCGCAGTGTT
This sequence comes from Meghimatium bilineatum, assembly GCA_034231615.1. Lineage (NCBI taxonomy): Eukaryota > Metazoa > Mollusca > Gastropoda > Stylommatophora > Philomycidae > Meghimatium > Meghimatium bilineatum. The sequence continues at coordinate 49,801,696 of CM067308.1, forward strand.
CAGAGAATCCATAAGAAAGACCATTTTCTGGAAGAATATGTCACATGATGATGAAACCAAACAAGATCCCATTAATATCCGGTTCAAGGACAAACATGAAGAAGTTACCACCTTGAAATATCTCAGGTTCCAAATTTGTGATGCTGGCAACTCCAGAAATGAGATTAAGCTAAGACTCAAGATGGTGATAGATGCCATGGCAAGGTTGAATATGATTTGGAAAAGTAAGATAAGTCTATTGTCTATCCCCAGGTGGTGTTATCATAGCTTCCACACTTGCCATTGAGCATAGGAGTTTGTGAAGATGTAGTCTGCTCTCCAGAGCCAGGTGTGTTGCTCTGGTTGAGGTGTAGCCATGTTTTTTCAAGATGGTCTTGATGTTGTTATCCATCTTTTCCTAGGTCTTGGCTCTGTATCCTGATTGTGTAAGATTAATATTACAGCAAAGATCAATGTACTCAGATCGCTAGTTCTAATTATACTTTTATACAGATGTATAAGTTGGACACTCAATGCAGACATTGAAAAAATGATTCAGGCTTTTGAAAACAAGTGCTACAGACGTTTGTTAAGGATGAACTATGTAGAACACAAAACAGATATATTCGTCTAGTAGCAAATAAACAAACTTGCAGGTTATCAAAAACTACTTTGGTAGTGATGAAGCGGCATAAGCTTGTTTGATTTGAGCATGTAATGAGACATGACTCACTTACTAAAACTATTTTGCAAGGAACAGGTGAGGGCGGAAGGAGAAGAGTAGGTCAGAGAAAAACCTGAATTGATAGCATCAAGAAATGGTCTGGGTGTGATTTTTATACAGTCCTCCGAATGACTGAGGATAACAATGTTTGGAGAGCTTTTTTTGTGATAATGGCCCCAGTTCGGCACCCCTTGGATCCTGATGGGTTTTATTATTATTATTATTATTATTGCCAGCCAGTGAAAGAGTTGGACTAGCCAAGATGAGTGACACTGTGAAAGCAACACACAAGACTTATGTAGAAAGACATGCTTGAGTCTAGTATTGCATCATTAAGACTTCATCATCCACTTTCGTAAGAGAACAATCAGAAAGCTATATCCATGTCATAATGTTATTTAGTATATTTATTTGTCACACTATATGTAGACATAAATCAATTTAACATTCAGTCTTAATAACCTTCTTCAAAAACAAAAAGCAGGCAAAAAAAGTACATAGTTACAGATATCTGATACCAGTTTTGTGATCAGTGCTTCACACCAAGGCATTTTGATGAATCACGGAATACATTTTTTCATATATGTATTATTTTGTCTTGTTTCCATTTCATGAAGAAGGTAACATCTTGGTTGCGGAGAAATCCTTAAGGATACCATAAAAAGTTACCTCAATTTTGTAGACATCTCCATATGGAGAGATGGGCCTTGTATTTGTATAATTTATCCCTGAAAGTACCTCAAAGTGTTAAAATACTATGAGTGGCTAGTTCAAGCTGTCTAGAGGTCATCTAACAATTGAGATTCAGTATTTGCATATGTTTGTAAGCTTAATTTATAATTTCTGTGTATTGGCCTTTCTTAGTGTAGCAATTTCTCTTTGACCTACAACTATGGTGAAGTGTAGACTCAATACATCTGAAATTGATAAACATTTGGAAAAAAGTTTCTCTGATAATTCTAGCATTCATTATCGGATTCAGAAAGTGATTTAGAAAGTGTTAATTTGCATTGTGATACTAGTTACTGATTCAGAGAATATAGTATAATTCTGAAGATATTTCGAGCACACAGGTTTCAATTTCGTGATCAGACATGTGATAGATAAGGTAAGGTCCATATTTTTGTTTCCTGTTTGTTTTTCGTTCGCTCCATTGTAACCATCACGGCTATCCGTGCGATTTCCGCCGGGAGCGTGATTACGTTGTGCCACCGTTATGCGCCTTGTAGGCCTAGCACATCCGATTTCGGCATGCCTTGACAATTCGGGTGGGCTACCCTTAGCCTGTGACAGCCTCTATATCTGTCTCCAGGCACGCGTAGTGGAGACTCTTCGCCCAGACGATTTTTTTCGTTTCCTGTCAATAATGGTGTAATAATTCAGAACATTAACCATGCGAACATTTTAAGAATCTTTGAATATGTATCACATGATACTTTTATACAACATATTTGTGATGGGACAAATAAATATGCTGACAAGCATATTACTGATAGAAAAAACTTTGCGTTCAAAATAAAACAGATTATTATGATTATTTGTTTGAAATAATGTTTCATTTAGCGTGACAAATGTATATAAAGGTTTTTACTAATCCTCCATAATATAAAAAAACATTATGCTTGTAAATTCATAAATTAGAGCATACAGAAATAATACACTCAAATTCTTGAACTCGCGAATGTGGTGGGCAAATTGGTTAGGGGGGGGGGGAGAGGAAATTCAACAATCCTAAAATGTCCCAGCACTGCAGTTACGATTTGACTTTTTTGCCCCACACTGCCAAGGGGTTAAAACTGAAATGATGAATTCATCCCTGTCTATACATTTTGTTCAATGTTATTGGTATTTGCATAAATAAAAAATTTTCTTGCCTACAATATATTGCACACTCTCAGATTAATTATTATCTGCTAAAATTTTACATGTATATGTTATACTATAGTTGTAGACCCACTGATGCACCATAATAAAAATGGAATAATTCATCACTAATAGTTTTAGTGTATTTCCAGTTTGGGAATTGTTAGAGACATCGGTTTAGTGATTTATCTTTGAAATGTTATTTAATACCTTTATAACTGTTTGGGTGGCTATTGGGCCATGTTTGTACCTTGTTTCATGAAAGATCTGCTACATCATTGAAATAATTCATTGCTCCATATGATTGTTTCCTAGTATTCATTTGAGAATGATTGTGGGATTTGCATGAGATTTATAGCTTGTTCATCATTTTCTGAGGTGTTTTTTAAAAAAAATTTTGGTATCCTTCAAATTCCTCTACTCTAATTTTGAATATGTGAATATTTGAAATTTAAGTGGTTTAGAATTTCTTGTTTAAAATTGTTGAGATGGACATTTATTGTCATACTTCTGTTGGACTTCCGGTTGTACCAACATGGCGATGCAGTCAGGAAATTTTTATACCACACAAAAAGCTAATCTTCAGAAAGTCACCTGAAAATCAACTTTCAGGCTGGTATCATAAGATACTTCCCTACTGTCAGAGTAGGAAAATGCTGACCCACTAGGCACGTAAATTTAATCCATGCATCATATGGAATGAGGTCAAAATGACATTCAGTAGCACAGAGTGACAATCTAGTACACAGGAGTTTCTCTGCAAAACAAGTTGTGGGAAATCCAAGTTGTCAGTAGCATAGTCGCATCATCAAATGTGTAGTATCAGGAACCCAAGATTACATAGTGCTCTATACATGACAAATATTGGACTGGTTCAATAATGGATCGCAGACGTTGTGTAGTAGTATAGACGTGTGATCAGTTGTGTAGTATCAGGAACGCAAGAAAACATACTGCTCTATACATAACCAATATTGTACTGGATGTTCAACAATTTATCGCAGAAGTTGTGTAGTAGTATAGACGCGTCATCAGCTGTTGTGTAGTATCAGTAACCAAAAAAACACACTGCTGTATTACATGACCAATATTGGATTGATATTCAACAATTGATCGCAGAAGATATGCAGAATGTATATTTCTAATGTGACTCCATTTGTAGGGTAATATGTCCTGGTTTGACGGATTGTCTCGGTCGGCCTGAATTATGTCTCTTCTTCTTCTTCAGCGTTCGTTCTCAAACTCCTGCTGGATTTCTCTTGTAACAGGACACTGGTCCTACAAGATTTCCAGTTGAATGTAGTCCAGAGAATGGAAATGCGTTGTGTTGCCGTTTTATTTGCGCCAATGGTCCAACACATCCATCTTCGGCGGTGAATTATGTCTCAGTTTCGATTACAGTTTATTTGAAATTAATTTTTCATGTGGGTTTGTTTGTTTGCATTAACATGTACAGGAAGTTTGGAGTTGGTTATACCGATATGCTGTGGACAATTTCCAGAAAACAAAAGTTATTTTACACAACTGCCCACTCCACAAGAAGAAAACTATGGCCACCTGAAACAGCTCTGATGGACAGCCTTGTCTTGGGGCTGGTAACCACAGTACAGTTCATTGCACAAATTCATATCAGTGTCTGACTTTGACTGGAGAATGAGAAAGAAGAAGAATCAACATAAAAGTACTTGTAATATAATAAAATATTACTTTACAATTAGTTTAGTTTATTTTGTTCCTTTCATGCCGCGGCGGCACATAGAGCAGAGGTTTTGATTCTCCATGTGCTGCGGTCCACTGCCTGCAGCTTTAGTTCATGTATGGACTTTACAATACTTATTTCTAATTTACTATAAATGTCACAATTCGGTAATGGACTGGAATATCGAATAGAGCAGGGGAAAAAATCAAATGTCTAAAACACATAGGCATTGTTGTAATGTGGAATTGACAGAAATATCACCAGCACTGGCTGCCCACTAGAATATAGCAGTTTCTGAAATCCAAATGTACCAAACACATCTAGTTCTAAACGATAAACATACATAAGTGACAACATCTGTTAGATAACATGCCTATATAGTGAGACTTTCATCTTGTATAAGCCCCACAGTTCATCTGAGAAATAACATTTTTATTTCTTTCTGAAATTGTGAGTTTTCTGAATATAAAATAAACCTCTGAAGAACATAATTCTATTGCTCATAATTCCTAGGAACTAAACAGGCAAAGAATTAAAATCTTATTTTATGCTTGAATTTCATACACTAGAATTTTATACGTTTTATGGAATTATATGGGTTCAAATTTTCTAGAAATGTATATTTTTTTAATAACAAAAACATAATTTAAATTTAAAATTGTGTTGTATTTATTTTCACTTGTTAGAAACAAAAGTCTATATATTTTCCTCTCGATTTTGTCAAATTTGACTGTGATAACCGAATTATCTTGAATTATTTTATATAGAAATGTGTGAATATTTTATTCCAGGTTATATTTTATTTGTAATATCTTCACCTGAGAACAATTTAGTTTGGCTGTGTGTGATATTATTATTTCATCCCCTTTCCCCTGCATGCAATGTCATACATATATTTCTGCCTTGGGGAGGGTCATGTTCAAAGGATCAAATGGCAATACCTCTCAAACTTTTTATTTAAGCTAAAACAGGACTCTCTGAAAGCTGCATGCAGCATTTCAAAACTAGTTTTTCTATGCAAAAAAGCAGAAATTAATACACACAAGTTAGTAAAGATTAATGTCCATTTTTGAAATTTGATCAGACAAACTAGGTCACCTTCACTTGTAGGTTTCCATACAGCGCATACACAATGTTACATACCTTTGGTTTCGTACATACATTGACACATGGTCATCACATGCACCTGGTAAATAGCAATAACTATGCACTTCAGTTTTCTAAGAAAAAAGTAGCTTGGGAACTTATAAACAGCCCTCATATGATGCTTACCACATTACCCCTAGTATGCTATTTGTCACTGAAAAATACTGAAATAATACCTTAATCCTTATGCCTCAATGGTGTGAAAAAGACTTCATTTTACAGATGAACCGAGGACCATAAACAAATAAATAATTATTGAATAATTCAGTGAGGAGTATTAAAATCTCATGTGGCAACCAGTTTAGAAATGTCATTTTTTAATGCAAGAAATTACATCAAATGTTATGACCAGTAACAATTTATTTTTTAAAAAAGGGATCATTCAGGGTCTAGATAAGGGTTTCTCAAAGTGCATGAAAATGCCCCCCTTGAGAGTGGTGAGATACTTTAGGGAGGCAATGCAGGGTCAAGGGAATGGCGTGGGGGCAATGTATGGTCAAAGGGGCTATAGAGCTTTAAAGGACACTGAACCAATTAAATGGCACAAATAAATGAGGCAACTTGCTACATATTACATACAATAAGACAGAAAGTGCAATTCTGGTGACAATAATTGAGCTTTATATGAAACCTGGGTCTCAACTAGGTTTAATAAAACTGTTATTTAAAAACACTTCATCAACAGCAAACTGTCTTACAGATCAGTTAAACTTGGCAATTCTGGAGAAAAAACATGGGATTGTGATGGACTGCAGTGGTTGAAGGTTGCGGGAACAAGTTTGAGAAGCACTGGTATAGAGTAAATAAATAAGACAAGATCGATGATTGAAAACACAATTTTAAATGCTTGTTCTTAAACACAGTTTCTTACATGTCATTAACAATTTGTCTGCTCATACAATACACACTTCCCCTGTGTCAATCATCCTTGAAGATAGAACTCATATCCAGTATTGCAAAATATATTAATTTAATAGCCTGTATGACCGTGAATAAGACAAGTAAAGCCAAACTAGAATATAAATAAGAGGTGGCCAATGTCCTACATTTTGCCTGTGGATCACATTCTAGAATATAGATCAGAGATGACCAATGTCCTACTGCCAGCAGCCAAGCAACCCTGTATTTTGCCCATGGACCACACAAGTGTACCCACCCCTGATATAGACACATTTATAGTGTTGAGATTGTACTAAATATACTTATAATAACAATGTGTGAGATACTCTATGTTTTTTGTTTTGTTTTACATTTTTGGTTGACACTTGTTTATTGCCAACACATTATATTTTTTATTGGAGGAATACATTTTTTGTAGCACAAACCATATTATGCTTCATTTATGAAAAATAAACTATGTTTTAGAATGGATTACTTATGAGACTTACTATATAAGAAAAAAATGTGCAGTCTTGTCTTTGCAAGAAACACGTTTAATTTATTTACATTAAAGTAACATGTTCAATATGGGCAGTTGAGCCTATATTCCAACTTTTTAATATTATGCGCAGCTTCATTCCAACTTTGTTATAGTATGCGCAGATTTCATGTCATCACTGAAATCACATCACTAGCAAAACGTGCTGTCATAAAAACAAAATGGCTAATTTAATTAGAGATTTCTGTTTACTGAGCGTGTCAGCTAAGATAAAGATGCTGTGCGTTTGTTACAGCAAACTCGAGGAATGTTACAAAATGAAAAGATGTGACCAGGATCATATGGGGGTGACTCTCAGTGGATAGCATGCACATCTTCGTATCCGGTAGCAGTCCTTGCGACTGTAGCAGGCATACTGCATTTTTATTGATATTTATGCTAACACTGTTTATCTGCCCCTATTTCATTTTTCGCTAAATAATGTAGGCTTAGCTGCCTGTATTGTACCAAACATTATCTAGCCTTCACATAACAACAACCTTATCTTGCCTTTACATGAAAATAAACATCTTTGTCCTGTCTTCATATTTTGATAAACTTGTCTTGCTTTAATATTATAACAGAAACATACCTTTTATTTATATTATAACAAACACGTCTTGCCATGACATAAGAAAAACATATCTTTTATTCATATAATAACAAACAATTGTCCTCTAGATATTACAAGAAAAATGTCTTGTATTCACATTATAACAAACACATATCTTTCCTTGACATTATGAGAAAAACATGTCTTGTATTTACATTATAAGATTGTTTATCATGTATTGCCAGAGTCCAAGAGGGGGGGAGCAAAGTACAGTAAAACTGACCACCTGTGCATGTAGTAAAAATCAATAAAAAAGCAAGGTTTCACCAAAGCCATACTGAAATCAGATGTTCTAGGTCAAAAGACAGATATTTCAGACAAGCTGTAAGCCATTATGCAATGCATTTCATTTTCCAGACTACATCATGTTAACCAGCAGAAATTTTAGAATCAACACAGAAGAGCATTTTAAAAAACTGTCTTGAGAAGGCAGTTAAGGAGTGTGTTAAACCAATGATATATGAGAACCATATGTATGAATATGGTACTCTTCATCAAGTGATGGAAGAGATTAAGGTTGGTTGGTTGCTGATCCAGCTGTCCATGGACTCACGCCCTTTGACCGAACGCCATTGTGTGATATATGCATGTGTTTGTGAGCTGTTGTTTTATTTCATTTATCTCGCCTCAGAGGGAGAAGCATTTTCTTGATGACATCATGAACTTGACATTCAAAAAGGTTTTGTAGTGATAAGTGCACAGCCAGCATCCTGGAGGGTGTTGTGGCTGTATTTTGCTCTGGTGATTGTTAAGTTGTACATGTGTGCGAAGCCAGAAGATGATACTCTGGTCTTTCCTTCCCAGGAGGTTGATGTTGTCTTTGGGACGGTTATATATTTGTAGGTTTGTCCCCCAGTGTTTAGCCAAGTCACAGATTTCAACATCATTTTAACTGTGTGCATGGTCAGAGACTAAGCACAGAAAGTTTCTCATAATGCATCAATGTTGTTAAACTAAACATATGTCTGTATATTCTTTGGTTATGTTCTATGAGAGCACTATTCAAGAAGTTCCCTGACAATTTTTTCTTCTGGTAAACAGTTATACTTACAGATTAGTTAGTTCTATCTTATTCAACAGTCTCCTTGTGATTGTATTCACTTATTCCAGTGCTCCTGTAACTGAAGGAAACTCATCTAGTAGGCACTTTTCACAATAGCTCAAATTGTAATCATTACGTTATCTTGAATCTTCTCAATGTCATTGAATCTGTGACCTTTTACTTTTCTTTTAACTTGCAGAAATGGAAGTTGTGAGAGCAATGGAATATTATATTTCCTAACAATTTTTTCATGGTGACAGAAATAATCATAATCCAACTGCCTGTGTGCCACTTCTCGGTATGAAATAAAGATCTGGAGAAACTTCCCATTACACAAAAGAATACAATAGCATATGTTGAGGGTTGCATTGTAGAAAATCAGCATTGACGCTCTTTCTCTAGGGATGTATTCAGGATGAACCAGACAATCAACGTTGAGGAATGTAGTTGACAGTCTTAGTTTTGGATTTGAGTGATCAGCCTTGAAGGGGGTCATTTCCAAAGGATCTTCTTCCACTTTTAAAATAGGAATATCACTCAAAAGTTGTAGATCTACTTAGACATAACTCTCAGAAAGCTGATTGTAGCATTTCAAAAGCTTCCGAACCAGTTTTTTAAACATGGAAATAGCCATCAATGCACATTCATTGTTGAAGATTAACGTCAATTTGTGAAATGTGACAAGACAAACTAGGTCACCTTCACTTATAAGATCCCACACAGTACATGTATGAAGTTACATACCGGTACTTCGTTTCGTTTCTTCTTCTTCAGCGTTCATTCTCAAACTTCCGCTGGATCTCCCTTGTAGCAGGACCATTATCCTACTAGATTTCCAGCAGGATGTAGTCCAGAGAATGGAAATGCGCTGTGTCGCCGTTTTATTTGCACCAATGGCCTGACACATACATCTTCGGCTGGGTTTTGTTTCAAACATCGGCATATGGTCATCACATGCACCTGGTAAATAGCGATACTCTGTTTATTATAGTTTCCAGAAACAAAATCAGTCTAGGAATTTATTGAACAGTCCTAATAATTATAAATAATAACCAAACTGTCAGAGCATATCTGACACAGTGGAGGAGAGTGCAGCAGTAACAAAAATAAGAAGTGACAATACCTATGATAGTGTATTATTGTCACTGATTATCAATATTTTTTGGTATTTTTGCTATTTATTAGTTATATTGGCAATCAGTGATGACGATAATACATTATCATAGGTGTTGTCGCTTCAACAGCCCTCATTAGTGGGTCTTCTGTTGCCTAATTAAGCAAGTATATTGCTACTTCAAAGTGGGCTAAGCTCTAGTGTGCTTCCTTATGCTCCAAATAGTTAAGGCCTAACTTCTGGAATCATTTGTCTTCATTGTATCACGCTGTCAAAATTGATAACGTACCTGCACAATTAGGAAAAATATATCTCAGAATAATATATGAGAAGGAAAGAAAGATATCCACGGTAAACTATGAGTTTTTAAAAATAACTATTGTTTTGTTTGATTATCATCATCATAATAATTATTATAATCACCATCGCTGTCATCATCATCATCATCATTTTCTATCTCATCTATGGAATCATTATCTGAAGACATTTGCATGAATTCGTTAAAATCTCTTTCTAAAAGTTGTGGATTCAATTTGTCAGAACTATTTATAGACATCAGCTTCCGGTTATCCTTTCTTGATAACTTCTTCATATCAAAGTTAGTTGTTACATCACCTTCTGTGCTGGACAATGTCTCATTACTTGCATGTTTATCTTTTGTTCTATATGCTGTCACCTTTTTCATAAGATCTTCATGTGGTAAACCATATAGATTTGATCGTAATTTAAGCCCTTGCATTAAATTAATTGTCAGATTCTCAGGTGTCGAAGTTTGAGAAGTATTAGAATCATTGTATGAGATGCTATTTTCGTTACTCTTATCTTTAGTGAAACCAGTTGAAAGAAATGCATTCTCAAAGTTGTAATCTGTGTCAGAACTAGCTGCATTTGAAGACTGACTATCTAGAGGATTGCCCCATCTTGACAAATTTCCACTTGCCACATTTGTCAGTTTTGATTGATTAGATGGCTCATAATCAGGACCATAGTCTGCCACTTCAAACAGCAGATTTAGATTGGTCAAGTCTACCTTGCTTTTATCTTTCACAAAAATGACTGGAGGAATGCGACCAAGGACATGGTAGGATATCAAGAGGCTTCTGTGAAAGGAAAAAGGAAAATTAATGTTATAAATTGGGATTTTAAAAAAAAAACAGTTTTCAAATTTTAGTTACAAATATTTAAGCTAGCTACACAGAATAAACTGAATGCTTTCTTTCTTACACCAAAATTAGATAAATCATGCACAATAAAATACCATATGAACTATCAAAAACTGCATGTTGGGCAATGTCCTGCTGCTCGCCAAGCATGCCTATATTGTGCAAATGGACTAAAAATGGCTAGAGTTACCAGAGCCTAATCAGTCTATTGTATCCTGTTTTCAGCCAAAGTATTTAGGAATCTGTCCCTGTATAAATATTGGTAGGCTTCTTTTGTCATGTTATTCTCACTTCTGAAGGTTTGTGTAGTTCTCTTCTTTTCCTATTATTGATGTATTCATGGTCTTCCTGTATACATTCTCATCCTTTTCTGACCAGTTCATCAGCCCTTTTCATGTGCACCTTACTGCAACAGATGTGAGGAGGAAACACAACTTTATTGAATGCCTTGCACTACAAGACCTGCAAAAACAACTATTACCACCAAACCTCTCCATCACTAACACCCTTTATACAGACACAATACAGCTGAAGAAGACCTGCACCTACCATCACCTGGCACAGGGAAGAAAGAGTGAAAGCTCACAACCCTGGGGATCGGATAAATAAGTTCCAGGCTCAGCACAGCATGTTGGTATCTACTGATGTACAGCTCTCTTCATCTTCTTCTGCATTCATTCTCAAACTCCCCCTGGATCTCTCTTGTAGCAGGATCATGATCCTACTAGATTTTCAGCAGAATGTACTTCAGAATGGAAATGTATTGTGTCGCTTTATTTTCTCTAATGGTCCGAAACAACCTTCTTCAGTGGAAAGTATAGTTCTCTGTCTGCTTGCTGTGATATTTAGTTTGTTTAGGTGTGAGAGTATCATTCTTGAGAGCCTGCAGAAAATATAGCGCAACTGTAAAGATGACCACAAGTAGAGATGGAGTCAAAGATCAACTTGTTCTACTGCTTACGCTTCAGTATAAAATAATCCAAAAACATATATGTGATTCAATGATACTTTAAGTCACATAAAGAATCTGGTTAGTACGAGCTTCAATCTAACAATGTTACTAATTGTTCTACACTTGGTAGCATATCCTATCCAGGATGTTGCTATCAACCCAGCATTTGTTGGCTGTGGTGATTTTCTAGGCAATATAAATATGTTTAGTCGGTTGCCATTGCTTTCTGAATGGTCCGGATGCACAATTGCCTGTGGTGAGGAATGAACTCGGTACCTTTGTCGTCACAGACGCGCTCTGTGCCACTTCGCCACAGAGCCGGACAAGTTCTACACTTAGATCATCCTAATGTTACCAGAAGATAACCTCATGATGTGATGAAGACCCTTTTATCTGCGGCATGTCTCAAGTTGTGTTTGGAACTGGCAATCCCACCTCATGATGTGATGAAGCATGCTGAAGATCCTTTTATCTACGTCATGTCTCAAGATTGCAAGAATATTATTGCAAAGTATCTTCCAGAATAGAAGACTAGTTTGTGGCATCGTACCAGCAAGAATGAGTAAAACACCCATCTGAGATATGCAGCAAAGGCCTTGGAAAATGCAAAGGGTTTGCCTCGGAAAACAAAAAGTATGCCAATCTAGCTGTCATAGGGATGTTTATGTCAACAATTGTTTTACCCCCACCCCACCATATAGGTCAAGATCCAGGGGGGGGGGGGCTTCTCCCCTACTTATTTATGTCAAAAAATGTAACCCAACAATCCCTCCTACATTTTTTAGCAGAAAAAACCCACATAATTTGGTAAGATTTTAAAATAAAACTTCATATTCAAACCCGCCTAAGATGGATGTGTCTGGCCACTGACACAAAATAAGGGGACACAATGCATTTTTATTCTCTGAACTACATCCTCCTGGAAATATCTAGTAGCTCCACTGTCTTGTTACAAGAGAGATTCAGTGGAAGTTTGAGAATGAATACTGGAGAAGGAGAAATTCAAACAATTTAACTGATATATAATAAACAATATTTCTGACATCAAATTTTGTCACCCTCTCTTGTCAACAACTGTCAGCAAACTTTTAAAGACCCCCCCTTCCCCCTTAAATTGTTGACATAATTTATGGACAGCCTCACAGGCAACACAAGTGACAAACTCATACTCCTCCAAGGCTCCTTCATCATCACCATGATCAGTATGTTACAGTTCTATAGCAACTAAGATGTGTAAGATTAGCTGCTTAACTTCTTCAATCTATTCTATCAAGTTCTAATAACATCATGTATGATTATCCTATTAGTCTTCTGCGACTAATGACTGTAATATAATAAATAATAATAAGACTCATAACCCATCAGGGTCATAGGTGTGTCACACTGGCGACTGTAAAAAAAAATACCATCAAATACTGTATGTTTCCCATTAGGGAGTTGTAGGGAAGTATTTTGTAGCTGTGTGATAAAGGTCGCATGTTCTTGCTGTCGCCACGTCATGCACAAGGTGCATTTTTAATTTACCTCAGACAGAAAAAAACAGTCTTTACCAGGTGTTGAATCCTGGACCTCACGGATGTGAGACCAAAGCTCTAACATCTCGGCCATGCATCAAACAAACACACTGGAGACATCAGCACAAAATGTCCCTCAAACACCTCTGTCCTCAGCCATTCGGACGAGTAGAACAATCATGCTCAAACCATTCCTTGATGTCGATCCAGAATTTTCTTTGTTCTTTTAATTACTATGCATCCAGTCATATATGTACAGAAGGGTGTGTATAATCATTCTTGGGAAAAACTTGATTCTTAAATAGGCACCAACATCGAGGCACTGTAAGAAGTGCTCTGCTAGCTATTCAATAAGCCAAGTGTATGTATATATAAGCTCAGTGTCCCAGTTAAATATTTATTGTGGATTCTTCGGGCCTATCCAGAGAGGACACACTTATTTCTCCCTCTCCTCTAGTCACTCCCTTTTTCTATTATACTCTGAACATAACATTGTCTCTTTCAGTCTCCGTTTCATCATTTTGTAGTGTGCCCGCGACTGTCTTAATTTCAGTCTCCATTTCACCATTTTGTAGTGTGCCCGCGACTGTCTTAATTTTAATTCATGGTTAAAAAAAGGTAAAAACGAATTCAGGAGAGTAGACCGTGAGCAGCCCACAAGAGGATCATAGAATAGTGACACTGTTACTTGACACTTGTAAAATGTGACTAACAGGGTTTTTTTTAAGTGTGGAGTAACTGTTCTCTCCATTGAGGTTCAAAGTGACTCAGAAGCTATGATGAAGTCGGATGTGTCAGGCCTAAAAGCGCAGATATCACAGCCGATCTCTAAACTATGACACAATTCATTAATTCTATGAACTACATCCTGCTAATCTGCAGGAGTTTGCAAACGAATGAGACTTTGGAGCAGTAACCTTCAGTGTCACAATCTTATTGATTGACTGGTAATCACAGCAAATAGTCTTAGAACTTTCTGATACCATATTGTATTAATGATAAATTTACACACAATATTTCTTTCGTGAAAAGTTTACCTTAGCTTTCCTGAATTAGCATACAACAAAGTTTCTACTTCTGCTGCATCTGACCTGTTACAATCCCAGTAAACTTTTATTCCGCTGAAATCTGCTTGCATTTTAACCTGTTCATGTAAAAATAAATGTAAAATTACAAAAATAACTGTAAAATACAGGTTATAATGAATCAAATATGTACAGTGAATGTAAGACCATGATAAAAGCAGAATATAGGAAAAAGTGGAAGCAGATGTACCCAACTGCAGAACCAAATGATCTCTACCATCAAATGTCATGCAAGGAACACACCATCTTCAGATTATAAACTAGCCACAACAAACTGAGAAGTCACATGTTCCGAAAGCTGAAAATTGGCAAGACAGACCTGTGCAACTGCGGACCAAGCCCAGAGACTGCAGAACACATTATTCATGCCTGCCAACTCTACCAAGGAAGAGAGGGAAAAAATATGAGCTACTGAGACAACACTATTTCCTGACCTGAGGGGTGCCATGGATCACCTGAAACGAATCACACAATTCATTGAAGCTATTGGCACTGTAACCTGATATCTGACTGAAGAATAATGAAGAAAAAAGAATAATAATCAATAAAGTGTGAAGCAGAGTGGCATAGTTGAGCATGTTTCTCTACAACTCTGTCTCTTGTGTTGTTAATAAGTTTAGTTGGAGACATTCTCTTGTGCTACAGTGACAACTCAGCAATTTGTCTTCCCTTGTCTCTTCTCCCCTTGATCTTTCCATTGGTTACTAAATGTTCAAGTTTTGCTCCTCATCACATGTCCTTAAAAATCTTGGCTGTTTGCTACTAATTTTTGCTATAATTTGTCTTTTTACTTCAACATCTCAAAGAAATTCTACATTAGTTTTCTTGGCCGTCTGCTTCTAAATTTTGCTATAATTTGTCTTTTTAC